>CM039679.1:19598343-20198343 GCA_022537955.1 Schmidtea mediterranea | reverse complement strand
TTTCTCCAACTAGACATTTTTTACTCTACACTACGGGACATGGGTTTTATAGGGTTTGTGAAGGTTCAAAATTGGTCCGAGTCATTTGGTTATTAATTTTGATCGGTTGCATAATCGGTTGCGTTATCCAAAGTTCTTTTTTAATCAACAAATTTTTCGCCTATAAAGTTAACATAAACATTGAATTAAAAAGCAATTTGGATTTGTTTGTTTATCCGGACGTGACAATCTGTCCGACAACTCAATTGAGCCTACAATTAAATGAACCGCATTTTTCCAATTATTTGCCAGAAATATCATTTGAAAATGCTTCGAGAAATGCACAGAAGGTTTGGCAGATTATTACAAATGATTACACGAAAGACATAAGGGATTTCAATCCGACAGTTCGAGGTACAATGAAACCCTACCTTGACTTTTCTAATGTGTCTCATCACCAGTATAGTTTCATGGCAAAATGTTTTTTCGGCCCCTACGAATGTTCAACGGAAACAATCACGTTATTCAATGATTATGATTATGTCTGTCAAACAATACATGTTGAACAGAAAAAGGATTCTTCATCCTTTTTTGATCTTTTAGAAATCAGACTTGTTGATGGGTACTTTGAAGAAGTTATTGCTCAAATATATAAATTCTTAAGTAACAATGAGCATACTCAATTTGTTCCTGGAACATTGGTGAGCATAGATTTAAAAGGAACGATTCCAAATTTAATGTAATTTTAATTATTTTTTATAAAAAATAATTGTGATTATAATATCTATAGTAGTCGCCTGTTGAAGTCAGGACCCAGTTATCAAATATAAATATTTTAGTAACTTCAGTCATTCATTATTTATAATCGTTTTCAAATCTTTATTGTTCATTTTTATGGGTTAATTATAAATGTTTAATTATATTAAAAACCTTAAAATTTTTGAGTTATTAGAATTGTTTCTGGAGGAAAATAATTACTAATCTCACTACGTGCTCTTAATTAAAACAATAAAATCCAACACAGTAAGATTTATTAATTTTTTGTTAAAACCGAAATCTCAACTATTCAATTGTAAATAACAATAACCATAAAATTGTACAGTTACTTTTTTGTTTGGATTAGGATCAAGTTGAATTTCGGATTTTCCGGGAAACTTTTTTATGCGAAAAGTAGAATTTTTTTCAAATTAATTATTTTATATTTTAAAATGAATATTTTGTGTCTATTTATGATTAATTTATATTGTTTAATCAAATATAATAATATAATAAAAAACAATTAATTTGTTAAAATAATAAAAAAAAATGTCAAAAAACTAAAAATAACAAAAATTAATCATTTCAAATATTTAAATAAAAATACAAAAATTTGAATTTTTGTTTGTATGATAGACAAGTCTATTTTGATTAAAAATTACGCTTGTTTTGCGTTAATGTTGACTGAATATTCAACAGAGTATTTTTAATTTGATTCAAATTTTGGTGACATTTGGCCAGTTAAATCAAAAAATTAATTTTCTTAAATTAATTTTTATATATTGACTTACATTCGCTTTGACAAAGTTGTCATAGATATCAGCTGTCACTTAAAAAAACAATTTCTACATGTTTATTATTACAATTATTACAATTTACAATTTTACTTAATGCACAAAATACTGAATTTTTTTAACATAACATTTTTGATTGTCAATAAATTAAAATTCTAGAGAAACGAGTACGTCGCAATTCATTCTTTCTCATTATGTAATTTTCTGAAACAATTTCAATTATTGTTTTAATAATTGTTCGGGCCCCATGTATCGCTCTAATTTGGGTTAATATTACTCCTGTCAAATTCGGAAAGCCAATAATTAGATAAATGACTTTTAATCAGTTAATTAATTTTTTTATCTGTTAAATTACATAGTCTAGGTCCTTTATCAATTAGACATAATATTGTTCGTATTTATCTTTCTATTTACTACCACAAATATCGGTTTTCTCTATGAAATATTGATTTTTCAATTTTTCACACTTTTTAAAACATTTTAAATAAATTTTAACACTTAATTAATTTTCGAATTGTGTAAAAATTTAGCGTTTTTATGTGTTTTACATATTTTACATTATTTTTTCACCTAATTTTTATCCGATGTGGAATTAACCCATTGATGCGGTAAAGCACTAATTATTGCGCTTTAGGATTTTTGCAAACAATTTCCTATGAATCGCACAACTGGGTCTTCTTTTGTGTTTCTTTTCGACGACCCCGTTTCTCTGGAACTCCCACACGTTTCACTTCTTTTTGCAACCTTCTACCTGTCAATAATTTCCAAAATTTATGCTAATATGAGTGTTTTGTGTTCATATAAATCTTACGGTAAGGATTTGAAACTAAATTAACCCTTGATAAAACTTTAAAAAGTTACACGCATTTAATAATGCAAATTGTAATTTTCGAAGTCTATTATCAAAAACTATTTATATAAAATACGATTAAAAAATTTGAAATAAAAAATTTATTTGGATTTAAATCTTAAAAAATACAATTTTATTTAAAAAATTTTTTTAGGTGAAGCTACCCGTGAATTTTCTTTACGACAAAAATAATGTTATTGGATTTGTATATATGGTTTTCTCACAGAAGTTAAGGGGCACACGATAAATCTTCTGTTTGTAAAAATTTACTAGAAGTTCTAATGAAATAAATTTTTTTTTAAAAAATAAACATAATCACACTAAAATGAATATAATAAATTTCTTTATTAAAAGTGTAACTAGTTCTAAAATTCCTATTTAAAAATAATATAGTTGAAACAACTATTTGTGTTAAATTTGTATATTAAAATCTATGTTAAATTATATCACATTATATTAAATTATATTAAAGTATTTTAAATTAAATTAATTATATTTGTGGCCCGTAGCTATATCAATATTAATAATTACCACGCCTCATTTGTTTAAATTTTCAGATTTTGAGAGAAATTTTGAATTTACATTTTTGTGATAATAAATAAATGTTAGAAGAAGATATAAATTTAATCGCATCTAACAAAAAGAATCATAGAATATTGGCATTGAATAAAATAAAAGAACACGCAAATCCAGCATATATATTTTAGTATAATATATATATATATATATATATATTAAAATTTGGGTTTCTTTTACTGTAATAGAATTATATTTTGTTGCACTTGTAACAGAATGTTGATCTAGAACAGGAAAAGAAATAATTAAAAATGAAAAAAGATATTTGGTGAAAGGATCATAAATTTTACCAAATATAATTAAAACTAAATTAATGACAAAAGAAAGGGAAAAATTTCTCCCTAAAAAAAGATACATTATCATCAAATAGTATTGGAAGATAACCTCAAATAAGAGTCGCACTTTTCATCCGAAGTATTTTGAAGTTGGTTTATAACTTATCAGAAATTAATATTATTATTTTTTCTTCTGCTATTTATATTAACTGATATATAAATAAGAACTAAAATTGGATCACTAAAATAATTAATATCAAAAATATATTTTACAAGTTTTATTTTTATTAACTTAATTGTTTTAATAAGTTATTTTGGCGGACATAAATATGGATTTCACTTTCGAGTTAAATGAAATTGTTTGTTGAATTTTGATAATTCAGACAATTCCAACTTTTTTAGTTTGTTTAATTTAAATGATATTTATTTATATTATACCGAATTCCAAAAAATTTTTAAATTTTAAATGAAAAGGTATAACTTAAAATGTCATCGTTAACTACATTTAAAACTTATGCCAGATATATAGTATTTATTATATTTTGCAGTTACCTAAAATAATCAATTCGGTGAAGTTAATTATACTTAATTAAAGTAATGAATTAGGTTTCAATCTATATCAGTAGTTACTAATGATTAATTTTTCAGGAGAAATAAGATAATTATTACCAAAAATAATGAAGCAACAATCATGATTAGCCTCAGTAAATATGAATATCAAACAGAAAAAACCGATTGTATTAAAAAAGATAATGCTGTGAAATTAGAAATTGTTCAAAACGATAAAGTAATTCAATATAATTATTCTGATGATGCTTGCATAAATATCGAAACTCAACAAATCATTTATCAAACATGCGATTGTATTTCTAGAAAATATTTAATCCCATCACAATTATTAAAGAAATCACGAGATATTACAACTTATTGTCAATATCTTCCAAAGGAAATGATTTTAAATAATGAACAAATTAAAAATTTCCCGGTACATATTTACAAGAATCGATACTATTGTGAAAAGTCTCTAGTGCAAACTATTAATAAAAATGAAAAATATTTTTTGAAGAAGTGTCCAATAATGTGTGAAAAAATGCAGTTTGAAACTAATATAAAAGAATCAAAATGGCCGGATATAGTGAACATAAGTCAATATCCATATTTTCATGTTTATTTAGAGGATTTGGTAAATGTTTCTAAATCGCATTATTTGCCAACGGATTATTTACAGTTCAAATTAAATCATTTAACTGATACCAGTGATTTTGAAAGTACGTTTTCCAGATTGCGTCTTCGAATTTTGGATTTAAGACCCTCGGTTTTGCAGGAAACGCTTTCCTATCAACCAATTAATTTGTGGTCTGAAATCGGTGGTCTTTTGGGATTATATTTGGGATTTAGTGTTATAAGTTTGTGTGAAGTTATTGAATGGCTTGTAAGTTCTATTTATATTTTAATACTAGGAAAGACTCGTTGATAAACTTGAGAAAAAAAATCTTCAATTGATGTTGATATGTGGTAATTATTTTTACCGTTTCGTTTAGAAATAAAACTCGAAAATTATTTTAAGTGATTATTTATTTATGGTGTGATACGCCAAGCCTTAAATAAAATTGATTTAATGTCTCGATAATGAATATTCGTATCATACACCAAAGCGCAATTTATAGCTCGCTATAATTACTCTGTTACTATTTGGGATATGCTTTAGTTGAATCGATTTTGTCTCGATTTGAGTGTCCTTTTGCCTAATGAAGTCTCCCTCTGTTCGTGATTCAGTCTTAGCTTGAATGGTACATGGTAAGTTCTGGCTTTGGAGGTTGGTACTCTATTTCTAGCAATCATCATCGCCTGCACTATCGTACTTGATGAATTTGTGAATGTGTCTGGTAATGCGTTGATTTACGCCCTTGAGGAAATATCATCTCGTCTATTTCCAGGAATTATGTCATTTATCGATATTAGATAAGTTTCGTCCTTCTCTTTCAAATCTGATTTCGTATTTCATTCTTTTCCAGATTCATTTTTTGAAAGGAAAGCAAGTTGATAATAACAGTTACATTTCTCCATTTTTCGGGTCCCAAATTCGTTGTATTGGGTAATGTACCGCGTCGTGTAAATTTTTCACAGCAATTCCAACTAGGATTCGATATGCATAATCCACTCCGTCAAGCTACTCTTTTATTTCCTTCTCTTCACACCGCGAGTATGGGACTTGTAATGTTTAACAGGTTCTTTGTGTGTATATATTTAATTAAACTATATATATGTGTGTAATCAACTTTGAGCCAGCGGGCTCCCACATTGAAACTAAATAGTAAGTTTGTAAAACATTGACCAGTTGTCAATCTTACGAATTATTTTGATATTTACTTTAAATTTCGACAACAATGAAAATAAATAGCGCGACCGAGGCCAGAGTTAAGAACATATTGTTTATGAGCTACTTAAGTATTTCAACGCATAACTTATGTCGCCATATTTTGAGTACCCGGCTGCTTGAAAAACACGGACAGTGTAAATTATGACAAAATTCACGATACGGTCATCCCTGATAAGAGAAAGCTCTATGAAGCACTTTTTTATTATACTATGATAGCTCTCAAATTTAGTTCACAATGTCATAATCCCCTTATTTAACATAGTACGTATGCCGCTTACCCCTACGGTATTAAGTTTTCATATTGTTGGGCCAGAACTGAGTTTTGTTTGAATGAATCGGTAAAAGCACGCAAACACAACATGCAGATTTAAAATCAGGCCCATAAAACATCAATTAACCACGTTAAAATATTAGAAAGAAATAATTAAAATCGAAAAACATAAAAATAAATTAAAATAATAACAAGGTGCAACAAGATCCGCACGAAATAAACACAGAAACAACATGAGAACACAAAAATTTGACAATTCACCAAAAAAGCGGAAGTTCATGAAAGTTGGAACCAAAATTAAATAATTTGAATTGGAAACAATTCAATTAAAAGTCAAAAAATAAAATTGTCAAATGAAATCAAGAAAATAATAAAATTAAAATATACAAAAATCACAAGGTCAAATTTTGTTTTACCACATCAAATTTAACACGCAAGGTTAGGGTCGTACAATAGGTATATATACCGATTCATTTTCACAGAATTTTAATCAGTTCTTGTAACTAAAAACTCGAACGCTGGTTTTACAGAACAAACCTTTAAATCGTTTTAGCAAAACTCATTCTACGATTTTACGATGTAAGTGAAGGAGTGTCAGAAAACTTTCTCCACGTCGCGCACAGACAACCTCAAGTGAGCTTTGTTTGGGTGTCGGCGTGGGGAAAGGTTTATAATGAAATTTGATGATGTTGTAATGATGTATTTTGACAATTATGTTTGAAATAAAATTTTAAATGAAAACGAATTATGTCGAAATTTTTCCGGCCCACAGCAGACACAACACCACAAGCTATTAAAATCCACACACCCTAATCGAACTGTGTAAGTGCGATGTAAGTCCGCCAATAGTTCGTGCCTGAAGGATACGGCGTGAGAACGCAGGAGCTGGAACGTCAATATTATTTTTTATATGGAAGAATGGGTTGAAAAGGGAATAGTCTTTTGACTATTCCATCGTCACCCATCTCCCGAAAACTCGACCTTACTTATGATGATACAAATCGGCTTAAAATCAAAACATCAAGTAGTCCAGTGGGCACTCATAACCTCTTAATGTTGTTTGGCCAGAACACAGACGGCCTTGTAAATGTTTAAATGAATCGGTAACACACATGCAAACATAACACGCGATTTAAACTTAAACCTATTAAAACCCCAATTAAACCTATCAAAATGCGAGAAAGAAAACAATTAAATATAAAATTATAAAACACAAAAATAAATTAAAATAATAACAAAGTGCAACAAGATCCACACGAAATAAACATAAACATAACATGAGAACATTAAATTTGACCGAAATTTGACAATTTATCAAAAAATGCGAAATTCCATAAAAATGAAATAAAAATCAAAGAATTTGAATTAGAAATAATTTAATTAAAAATTCAAAAGAAAAATTGTCAAATTAAATTACAAAAATAATAAAATTAAGAATAGAATATTCTAGAAAATAGCAAGGTCAAATTTTGTTTTACTAAATCAAAAATAACATGCAAGGTTAGGGTCGTACAATAGGTATATATACCGATTCATTTTCACATAATTTTAATCAGTTTTCATAAACTTGGAAGCGTTTTTGAATCGTCTTGAAACTAATTTTGTGGAACAATATTATTTGATGTGAGTGAGAGAATTTTTAGAAACTCTCTCCACTTCGCATCCTCACAACCTTAATGGATCTCTACTTGGATGTCGGCGTGGGGAGAGAATGTTGTTATATGATGTTCAAACCTTATGAATTTATGCTCAGAAAGTTTATGCAATGTGGTATATGATAAATATAAGTATTAGAAAAATGAAATTTTTCCGTCAATGCTATTTTTTGGCCCACAGCCACTCACGCACCGCAAGTTAGTAAAATATACACACAATTCAGGCTGTGTAGGAGCAGTTCATCTGCCAATAGCCTGTGCCCGTGAAGGTTCCGGCGTGAATAACGCAGGGCCCGAACGTCAATTTACAACCGTTATAGGGGAAATTGGGAGGAGGGGAAGTAGTCTTTTGGCTGCTCCTCCACCGCCCATTTTCCTATAAATTCGACCTAAATTTTGATTTCACACATCGGCCAAAATTATAAACATCGAGTAGCTCGGTGAGCACTCTTAAAATCCTAATATAAACACAAATCGACCTAAGATCAATATGCAGGGAAAGGAACTGGGAAAAGAATTCGGAAATCGTTATAACATCTTCTAAACGTCTCAAATAAAAATAAAGTATAATAGATCTAGTAAAAAATCATTTAGCCGAGAAATTTCACCGCAGTTATAAGGAAAAAATGAGGAATTAAGCTGTAAATAAAACGATAAAATTATAGAATACTTTAGGTATTACCACCCAAATATAATAACTTTATAATTAGATTTAACAATCACGCTATCGCAAATTTTTAAGATCATTAGTATCATTATCATTTAAACTAGAATCTTATAAAAACGTGATATAAAATTTACTTCCCAATAACCAAGTAGCAAAAATTCATCATGATTGACCAAGCTCTAATGGTAAAAACCTAACGTAGGCCCTCGTAAATCAAATATAGGAAAATTTCAACCCAAAAATGATCTTAGTTGTTTTTGATTAAATAAATCATAACCCTCCATCGAATAAAAGAACCATAGATTTAAAATTGTCCTCAATAATTACAAATTGTTTTTCAATGAAATAAACTGATAGTGAAACGAAATCCGAAATCACGTTAGCAAAAACAAGCACCTATTACACCAAGGTTTCGCATAATCTAGCTCCATTTTTCACCCGCATGGATACCATAACAGATTGAACAGAAATACATATTGAATTCCCAAGCGTCCCGAATAGACCACGAATTACCCATGAGTTCCGCCATGACGAATAATTAACAGGATATATAAAATCAAGCGGAAGTTAGTTGTTGAACAGCTAGAACCCAAAATAACCAATCATGAAAAGTTCATAAAACCAATTACCTGAATCTTTACCCAGCATGAGAAATTCGAAATTGACGAAGCGAACAAATCCATGAAATATTATTGAAATCCTTTCAATAGATCGACTCACTAATTCATAGAAACATCACGGAAGGAGAACTATAGAGAATAGCCAAAGTGACGCGGCTAGCGAGCGATTCAAGTTATTAATTGACAAATTTCCGCGTCGCACGTAAATAAAATATTGAATCGATTGAAAAACATTAATTGACAAATTTCCACGTAGCACATAAAAAAAAATAGTCAGAGTAAATTTGAATCATTTGCAATCTTTAATCAATAAATCAACCAATCGGAGTGGTTACAGCATACACATAAGTCCGATCACCAATGTAGACATGTGTGCACCTCAACGAGATAGCATAAATAGGCAGACGAAGAAAAAGAAATTTTAGTCTAATCTACTATGAACAACGCAGCTAAGTTCAACAGACGAGGGAAAGTCGGAATACAGGAACATGCTTCTTAGCATCGCAGTGGCGACGAGATAACTATAGAACGCCGAACGGGCGCCCAAAGAGGTAAAATTAACATTTATATAATTCCGTGTTTAATCGTTATAAATTTATATACCTCAAACGACCATAACAATCAATCCAGCTTATTAGGCGATGAGAAGTACAAATTCAACAAGGAGTGATTATAGATAAAAGATGGAGCCTGTTCAGAGGATTGGAATATAAATGTTAACGACACAAATAAAAATTTAAACATTGTTAATTCCGATTTGATTTCTTTTCCGTACAAGTATCGCAAAACAAACGCACATACTGTGAAGTCGTAATCTCAATCATAATGGTACAATTCGTGAAATAATAGTAGAACTTTCAAGTCGAAAACTGTCCGTTAAATCAAAGCTAGATGAATCCAACCATACTAATACACGTAAATCAAACTTAGCCGAACCCGAGCGTACTGATTCGAGTGAGAATATTACTTCAAGATGACTATTGAACTTGAAACCTGATGAACTAACACGCGAAACCTCCATAATGCTTCGTTCTAACAATCGACAGCTATATTTTCGGCCAAAACGAACCTCTAGAATATGTAGCTTATTACCTCTCAGACGCGATAGGACTACACGAAATGCCGACGTAGTATACGTGCGCAGGACCCTAGGATAGGTGAATACCAAGTCAAGCTCATTTTACAGTAAGATAATTCCAATAATATTCGATTTCTTTACCTGTTCGACACTCCACACGATTGCCCGCAACCCCGTTCGAAAATACTCGCTACACAAATCCAAGAATCCAACCCGATGTTTTTTCCATTACCGCCGAAAAGAGTATTATTTTCATGTAGAGAAACCCGCCTTAATATAGCATGCAATCTTGTTTCTTTTGTTTTTGATTCAAATTAATGATATTTCCTTAAACAGACTCCTGGATAGACGAGTCCCGCATAACTATGAGATTCCCATCTCACACCTCCGCGAAATACAGACAAGAGATGTGAGATGAAGGGTATTCAATTTTTCCTGTCCGAGAATCAATGACTGGAAGACAAGAGGGAACGGCCGAAGTAGAACGGACTTTTGTGGCTATTAAACGAGAGCCTGGGCGAAACCCAGCTCGCGAACTCCGCAATCAAGCCGAGGATATACTTACTCGACTAGAAAAGCATCAAAGAAAAACAAACAGCGAAGTAGCTCGAGCCCGTCAATACCTCCATAAAATAAATCGAGAAATTGCAGATGGAATAATTCCGAGCACAGATGGACACGCCCCCTCTTACGGCGTCTCATTTGATCTCGACGACCCGAGGATAAATCATGCAATCCGACCAATGACCGTGTCCTTACCAAAGAAGGCTCTACCAACGGTAATGAGTCCAGAGTTAAGAGAAGGGGAATCGAATAGAAACCACCCTTACACACGACGGGTAGTTAGATCAAACTCGAACCGCCGTTATCCATCATCTCGCTATTACTGAATGTATAAAATAAATTGTTTTGGAGTTCTTATTTTCATTTCTTATTTTCATTTTTTATTTTTAGTTGTATAGACACTGTTTTATTACACACTGCATCACCTATAACCCTTGTAATGTAGATAGTTTCATGTATCGGAATTACTAATTCATATAATAAATCGATTAAGTTACTAAAGAGCTGTTTTATTGTAGAAATGAACGCAGAGGAAATCTTGAATACGGTTCTCAAAAGTACCCGGAAGGAGAATGCTGATCTACACAAACAACTGATAGAAATATCTCGGGAAATACACCGTATAAAGTCGACATGGGTGGAACCATCCAAGGCGAAAGTCTTATATCAACGAATAGCTGCCGCCCAACGCGGATGGGCTGAAGAAAAACGGTTAGTACAGGCAATGAAGACGCAGATCCGAGGGTTGTAAGTGGCGCTGGTGGCCTGCCAAGAAGGCCAAGCCGTCACGTACCATCTGGTCTTCGCGCCGGCCCAACTGGCATATCGTGATGCCATCAGTACATCAAAGCCGGCGATAAAACCGCCCCAACGGAGACCAGGAAAATTCGAATGGGCGAGACGACGAATAATGAGGTCGTCGGAGCAGAAGAAATAAAAATTGCTTTATTAATAAATGTTTTAGTTAAAATGTGTGTACTTTTGTTAATATGTAGTAAGGTTCTAAGCAAAACAATGAGATCGAATTAGAGAAACAGATGACGAAGTGCACTTGCAAACGAAGGGGACCGAAAATAGAAATCGCACACGTACCTTCTATCGGTGGTGCGTTGAACCCGCTATGGGATCGGGTCTTAGCAGTTCTTACGTGGCGCTCACCTATGGTGATCCCATAACCAGTGGTTGCATTACCAACGTTGCTTGGCAACGGGTAACCATTGGGGGAAAGATAACAATTTTCATATGGGGTCAAGGTTAATTAACAACTCTCTACCAAAAACCTCACAATGTCGACACAATTAAACCTAAGGTCAATCAAGGGAAAGGGACGGGGAAATTAATGCTGAAAATCGTTGTTATGTCAATAATTCGAGATAGTGGAAAACTAAAAATACGTGACTTAAATTAAACCTCATTAAAACCTAGTTTTCAATCTCTAACGTTTACTATACTAAAACAATAAGATCCACAGTATTATAATACCCACAACTTTAGTGGTAAATTGACAGCTAAATTTTGAAATTACAGTTATTTCTATGTGACAGACAAATGTCTAAAAAGAAAAGCAAACCTCAGCCAAATTCCTATTGTTAGATAGACATGCAAAATTTGCGATGAAATTTAACGTTTATTAAAATTCTTGTAAAAGGATGAATGAACGACATGACATTCATAATCATATACGAAATTTATTAAATTACATTATTGGGAGGGTAGAACGAAAACACTAAATTAACGAAACATATAAATATACCACTAAATCTAAAACATATTGAGGATTGAAGTTAATTTCAAATATTTGCATTAAATTTTAAATTGCTTACCTGAGGAACCTTTCCAATGGTGGGTTACGGGGTTTCGTTATTTGTTTAAATTGTCTCCTTGTTACCCAGTAACGCCATACAAAATGTTTTCTAACTGCCACTTGGCACCCGTTGCTAGGCAACGTTGGAAATGTGTTCAAGTGGTGAATTGTCCGCAAAAAGTGAGTGTTATTGCTAATACTGTAATTGCTCGGACAACCCTCGGGTTCAATGAGCTGTCGATAGAAGACCTATACTCGCTTTGCTCTGTCCCATGTATAAGAAAGTTCAAATTAAATCTAGGTTGACCGGTAGAGATAGAACGAAGGTTCGAGAATACGGTGCGGGTACTCGTGAAGATGATTTTATGCCAATCATACCTTATAGCGGGTTACTTGGGTTTAGATTAATAATAAGTACAAATTTATTTAAAGAAACAAACGACGTGCACAATATCCATAAGTTAATTCGATTGACTTGACGACTGCGCGGCTCGGCGTCGGGCACGCTCCTTGCGTCCCGGCCGGCGGTTGCTTGATGGAATGGTTGTCGGATGCGATGTTGGTGTGACATTATTGTGGGAATTTCGACTCGGTAACTGGGATGGGGCGAAGATAAGCGGGTACGTTACCGCTTCCCCTTCCCGACAGGCTGCTAGGGCAACTTCTAGTCCCCTGATTTGTGTACGAAGGCTCTGATTGAGTTGACGCTCCTCCGCCCAACCCTTTTGAGCGGCAGTGAGCCGGAGATAGAGCGTCTTCGTCTTTTTAGGGTCCGACCAGGTTGCTTTGATCTGCTGCGCCTCCCGTGTTAGCTGTATTATCTGACTGAGTAGATCCGCGTTTGCCCGCCTAGCGCGGTCCAGCTCGGTTTGTATTAATTGCAGGGCCGACATCGCTATAATAAAAGAAAATATTCAAATCTCTTCATTTGGTTTAATTAAATAAATTTCTGATTTTTACAAACACAGTTACAAAAGTGAAATCCATTTATTAAGAAAATTAAGACGAACGACTTTTAAATTGTTTAAATTTCAATAACATCAACAAAATAAAGGTTCTTCAAAGAATTTCCTGACCCCTTCCTCCGGGGAGTAGCCTGGAATGATGGCTACTGGACGTCGGGTATTGCGGGCCGGTCGAGTCGGGTAGGTCTCCGCAATGCGCCCGACGAGGATGTCCTCTTCGACATTGGCGAGGTACATCCGGGCTTTGACCACGTTTAAGTCGACTTGTTCTTGTATTTTCTCCCATTGATCGAGGAGGTTCCGCGCGTGGTCGCGGATTTCTTCGGCAGGATACTGCTGCTCATTTGGCCTGCGAGGGTCATTCTTCAGGCCCAGTATCTGCCAAGTGGTCGGGTAAGGCCTTTTGGAATGCGGCTCCTCGAGGGGGCATTGACGGGTGCGCTCTCTTCCAAGCCCGACGCCATTCATCTGCCTCATGGGCGGATATCCATTCGGGAAGCATTGGTTCTTCTAAAATCGTGATAGTCAGATGATTTAACATAATGCAATCTCGAAATAGTTTATAGGGCGTATTATCGTCAAAATTTAATGCTCATTACCCAATAATTACTGCAGATGGACAAGTTTCGCCACTTTTATGGTGTATTGAAGGGTTGGTGAACGAATATCGCCTCACGTGAATGTTCTTAAGGTTATCTAAGTCGTTTATAGTAATTCGATAGCTGGCCGCTTAGTATTTACCAGGAAAAACAAAAGTTCAACCATCACTCTACGGTCTAGATATGAGGGACATCGATTGTTTAAAAATTTATACTACGTCCAATTAATATTTACATAATGAAAACACCTAACTATTGATGAGGGGAAATACCTATTAAGACTCGCGTAAAAACGGCAAAATTATTGCTGGCCATTTAGAAAATCATCACCATCTTGGATCGAAATCTTTACGGAAGACCTAATAGGACTGATGAGTGGTAATCTCTGATCTACGCAGCATCTAGAACTCTTGTTTATAGCCCAAGAAAATTGTTGACAAATCTTGGTGAACAATCATAGCCCTTGATTTCGATATTCCGGAACATTCCGATTAGATATAGGGAGTAAAATTGACTGTTAGTTTGACGTTCGGGGACCTGGTATTTGAACTCGATGGTATGGTGTTATTGTCGATGGCATTTGAGAATTTTAATTTTGGGACGGATTTATATGAGTCAATTATAATGATCCTTCCTCATTTATTGAAGATTTATAAAAATGAATATAAAATATACGTAAATGAAATTTCTAATAGGTTTAACATTATTCCATTAAGATTAAATTACATATAATTTATTTAATAACAAGACTAAGTTCTTATACGACAAATTTCTATTAAATCGGGAATACTGATCAATTAAAAATTGTTACTATTTCGAAAGAAAATCTACCTGTTGTCATCAAAGGAAATTCCGGACGCTCGGGGGAAAAAGTTGGTCGGTTTGTTGGCATTTCGGTGTTGGTATTACGTTGACACGACATAGGTGATAGTTTTGGTTTGGTTTGTAAAATGGTCTTCCGTTATTATTCCTAACTAATAAGGCGAAGTGTGTATGATAAAATTAATCTTGCCTTCCGGTATGTGACAATATTTAGCCGGCTCTTAAAATGGTTAATTTTAAATATTTATTCGAAATCCAGTATTAGAAGGTGAGGTGGTAATTTTGTAAAATTATGTATTATTTGTGTATCTCGCACGCCGCCTAATAGTGAACCGGATGATGGAATTGTCGCTGATGGAACGAGGAAACACAATCAACGTTCGGATGCGTTCTAAACTTATCGATTTGCCTAAACAATTGCGACATCCGCTCGCACTTTGTACATGTCTATTGGGTTATTAACTGGATCTTAAATTTTCGAAATAACAAATGGATACGGCGTTGGAAATCGGTAAGTTTTCTCTCTTTTGGATACCAACGGCGGAGGACTCGCGCGTAACGTTGCTAATTTTTCAACCTCACAGCGAGCGTTCCCACGTTGATTCCAATTCTCAACATTGCCTTTGTTTTAAAGATTTAAATCATTTATTTCTAAATGTTTCTAGAAGGTCGTAATTTATGCCTTATCGTAGGTATTTTCTCATCTACAAGTATTGGATCTCGTTTTGTCAGTTTATATTCTTACCGAATGGGTCCTCATGGTATTACGAGTTGGTTCTATTATATTATGGATTTATTGTTTACTCTATGGGATTAAATAATTTCATTTTTTATATCGATCAGTTTATTATTCAATACTAGGAAAATGTTGGGGACTTGGGTTTCTGGCAATTCGGGGAATTGTTTGTGATGCTGGTCGAGAGCGGTTAATCATTTAATGTCTATGAACCCATCGAATAGTTTTGATTGGAAATTTAAATGATTTTGATGGTGAAATGGATGTCAATCATGGAGAACTTATGTCGTCAGTTATTGCCGAAGTGATATAAAAAGGACAAAGACAGGTGGATTGTTATGTTAGCCAGTTGGCTTCTCGTTAGGAGTCGGGTAATCTCTTGGTATTTGGTTCAATAAACTTTCCTTTGCTTTATCAGCGTTTTGTATTTTTAAATTTTTACATCTAATTATTTAAGTTAATTTATTTTTATGCGGGGATTAGTTGATCAATATTTGGGCTTGGTAGTGACTATCTTTTATTTATACGGGAGTTTGAAAAGGTTCTACTACTATTTCGACTAATAAGATACGCTCTGGTTTGAAATTCGATTAGGTTTATTACCTTATTTTTACTCAATGAATTACTCTATCAACAAATTACTCACTTTTAATCGACAATTACTTTATTTTTAACCAATGAATTTAATCAATAATCACTTTAGTTTCAATCAATGGATTAATTTATCTTTAATCAATGAATTACCTAGTTTTAATCGATAGTTACTTTAATTTTAATCAATGAATTATAATAATTTAATCAAGGAATTACTTATTTTTACTCAATAATTACTTCAATTTTAATCAATGAATTACTTTACTTTTAGTTGATAAATTACGTTATTTTTAATCCATGAATTACTTTACTTTTGAATCAATAATTTAATTTATTCCCCGTACCCTTACCCTTTAATAAGCCTTAGGCGCATATTGTGTTTATATTATATTAAATGAGTGCCCACTGGACTACTCGGTGTGATGATTTCGAGCCGTGTGTAAAGTAATTTAGGTCGATTTTACAGAAATGAGAAAAGAGGAAGCAGCCCAATGACTTCTTCCTTATTTCTTGTTTCTTCTATACGGATAATATTGACGTTACGACCCCTGCGTTCCGCACGCTGGGTCTTCACGGGTACATATCATTGGCGATTTTCCACGCACTTACACAAATCTGTACTATGTATATTTTACTAACTTGCAATATGTGTTGGCTGTGGGCCGGAAAAATTTCGACAAAAATGATTTTAGCAAATATATAAAACAATGTTTAAATATTATAAATATTTATTAAGGCATATAACAAATATACATAAATTACCCTACATTCCATTTCAGAAAAATTTGCATAATAAAATTTTCATAACAACAATAAAATACCTCTCCCCCACGCCGACGTCCACGCAGAGCTCTACCGAGGTTGCGAGGAGGTGACGTGGAGAGAGAGTTCCAAATAGAACTACTTCTCACCTAGAAAATTCAACGAATTGGCTCGTAAATAGATTTAAAATCACTAAACGTCAAATATTCAAAATCGGTTAAAACTGATTTGAAAAATGGTTTTATGGGTTTTTAGTTTGAAAAACGGTTAAATTTAATGTGAAAATGAATCGGTATTTATACCTATTTTCTGTCCCTAACCTTGCATTTTAAATTTGATGTAGTAAAACAAAATTCGACCTTGTTATTTTCTAGTGTATTCTATTCTTTATTTTTATTATTTTCCAATTTATTTTAATAATTTTTTATTTAGAATTTCTATTGAATTATTACTAATTCAAATTTTTTGATTTAAGTTTCATTTTCATGAACTTTTATTAATTTATCAATTTTTGTCGAATTTGTTGGGTTTTCGTGTTATATTTGTGTTTGTATCGTGCGGATCTTGTTTCGTTTTGTTATTATTTTAATTTATTTTTATGTTTATTATTTTATATTTAATTCTCTTTTTCTCATATTTGGTAGGGTTTAATTGATGTTTCAGTAGGTTTATTTAAATTTCCATGTTATATTTGCATGTGTGTTACCGATCCATTTAAACATTTTCTAAGGCCATCTGTGTTCTGGCCCAACACCAAGATAGTTAGCATAAAATAAATAGGTGAAATGTATCTAATGGATTTATATGTACCAAATGAAAAAACAGAAATAGAAATAATATCATAATAAGTATTGGTGGGTTTCTGGGTGTTGATATTTTTGAAAACTATATGGTTGTTACCCAGACAACCTTATACAAATATCTTTCACTTACCACTCGGCACCCGTTGCTAAGCAACGTTGGAACTGTGTTCGAGTGGGTAGATCGTCCGCAAAAAGTGAGCGCTATTGCTAATGCTATAATTGACCAAACGATCCATGGGTCCAACGAGCTGCCGATAGAAGGCCTGTGCTCGATTTCGATTTTTAGGTCCCTTTATTCTCCTATCTGTCAAATGTTAACCTATACTCTCATATCATTCATTGTTGTGTCCATTCCCATAGTCCTTCTTATCGTCGTCCGTGTTGATGATTATTCTTTGGCATGTACACCCTTTGTTAAGTTAAATATTCTCACATTATCCCTCTTACCCTTATCCCTATTATAATTACAATGTTCCTTATTATTATTACTAGCATTATCATTGTTACTATTATATGTATTACCTTTATTAATTGTTACTACTATTACCTTTATTACTATTTTTATTAATATAATTACCATTATATTTATTGTTATTACTACTATGATTTTTACTACTATTATTATTATCATAATTATTATCATTATTATTACAAGAATCATGATTATTATAATAATTATTATTATTATTATCAATATTATTAACAAATTTTTGTGTAGAGATTTGTCCTTAGTCTTCAGCTTTAAGAAAGATTTTTCTTATAAAAATTTAGCCGTAATCCATCTGTATTTTTCCGTTTTTCGATAAAGTATTTTTGTTATTTCGAAAATTTTAAGCAGCGTCTCACCCTTATTTTTCGGTTTTATCCTTATTCTATAGTTTTCGATAAAGTATTTTTATTGACTCGGAAAATTTAAGCAGCATTCCGCCCTTATTTTACAGTTTATAAGAACATTATACTAACAGTTGAACAACATTCCACCTTTACTTTACTATTTTCTATAAGTATTTTAATCAATTCGGAAAATTTGAGCAGCGTTCCGCCCTTATTTTACAGTTTTTATGATAAATGTTTTAACTATTTCCGAAAATTTGCGCAGCGTTCTGTCCATATTTTCCGTTTCAATTCAACATAATTTATTTAATTCTTATATATTATTTAAAAACATTATTTTTCATGATTTTTGTCGTTCGGATTAATCTTTTTCCGATGGCTATTCATTTTAACTGTTGCAACGATTTCGCAATTTTTTCCCGTTACCCATTTTCTCTCTTTGTCCTTATGGTCTACGTATGCTCATGTTTTTTTTGATGAGTGCCCACTGGACTACTCAGTGTTAGTGATTTTTAGCCGATTGTTGTTAAAGATTTTAGGTCGAATTTACAGGAAATGAGTGGCGGAGGAGCAGCTAAAACACTGCTTCCCCTCCTCCCAGTTTCCCCTATAACGGTAATATTGACGTTCAGGCCCTGCGTTATTCACGCCGGAACCTTCACGAGCACAGGCTATTGGCAGGTAAACTGCTCCTACACAGCCTGAGTTGTGTGTAGATTTTATTGACTTGCGATGCGTGAGTGGCTGTGGGCCGAAAAAGAAATCATAAGTAAATTTTACCATAGTATTTGGAATAAACGTTTCGACGCACGAAGGTTGTAGATAGAAAATATTTATTCAGCATATTACATCGTCCATGTTAAATTCGTTCGGCCACATACGGCAATTGGTAATTCATAAAAACATTGTGAGTATTTCGTAAATACCATTCGAAAATCGTTGTGTCCATTCCATAAATTTAATTCGAAAATTAACCGTGTACATTCCATAAATTTAATTCGAAAATTAACCGTGTACATTCCATAAATTTATTTCGAAAATTCACTGCGTATATTCCATAAATTTAATTCGAAAATTCACCGTGTACATTCTATTAATTCCAGTCAAAAAATTCAATCAATTATTATACACTAGCCGAGAGTGGTCGTGTTCAGGCAAAACACTTACCCGTGTTAATTGCATGAATGCACGGCTCTCGACTAGTTACGCACATCAACTAATTTTCTAAAACTAAGTTGCAACTAAAATTGAAATTTTTCTCTCCGAAAAATAAGACTGAAAATTTGTGAAACACATCGGTATACATACCTATAATTTGGCCTTAACCTTGCGTGTTAATTTTATTGCAATTAAACAAAATTCGACCTTGAAATTATTTGTGTTATCTAAATTAAATTTTTATTTATTTCTTAATTTAAATTGGTAATTTATTTTTAACATTTTTAAATAAATTTATTCAGCTAAAAATATTTTATTTTTATTCATTTAATTCATTAATTTTTAATTTTATATAAATGGCCATTTTTACGGTCAAATTTTCTTGTTATTATGTTATTTTTTATGTAAATTTCGTGCAGTTCTTGATGCAATCTGTATTTATTTTATTTTACTTTCATGTTTTTTTATTTTATATTTATTTATATTCTCTCAGATTTTAAAGTGTTTAGTTGGTGTTGTATATTGTATTTTAAGTATCTTGGTTCTGGGTTTTCATGCTGTATTACTGATGCATTTAAACAATTCTCAAGGACATTTGTGTTCTGGCCCAACAGTATTATTCCAAGAAATCACATCGTACTAAATATCCCAACACCGTAACATAACCCTCTTGATCCACTGCAGAAAAGACCAACTGATGATGCATAAGGTGAACCGCCCAGATGAGAAGGATTGAACGATGAGTACAACTGGAGCACGCCTAGGCCGGTCGGAGATGTGAAACCTAAGTTAACAATCCGTCATAGGAATGATAACGGAAAGCGAATACGCACCAAGGCAATCGATAAAAACAATCCGATTCTGTTACGACTACAAATCCGCTAGAATAGGGCCACATGTAAGCGATAATGAGGCTCCGGCGGGCTACCAAACTAATTGTCACTGAGATAAGGAAATCACAGATGAGTTTCCGAGTGGGAAAATTAGCCGGCAACAAATTAATAGTAGTAAAATCCAAATGAACTATCGAGATATAGAGCCGATTAATAAATATTCGACCTGGCATTTTCCAGAGATATCGATCGATAGGAGAATCCAGTAGACTACCACCGACCGACGATTCACTCATACACAGTACTGAGGGAGTGAAAATGCACACTTTATCCAACATCTGACAGAGGCAGTGTGCATACCAGTGGAGAGCAAACTCGACTTACACACCGCCTCCTGCCTGTCGTGGTAGTACACATCTGCATGGATATAATCAGCTTGTCAACCTGAAAATTTCATTTTTCTGCTGAAATGTCACCAACTTCGAAATTACCAAGACATCTGAACGACGGCTCACGGAGGTACAAGGCTGATGAGATTACTATTGAAGAAAGGAAGATATCACGAGAGGGTAAGTTTGACGATTCATATTAGTTACATTTTACCAACCTAAGCCCTAGACTAATAACACCGAGCTATGAACCAGATTTTTCTCGATACCAAAGTTTCAATCCCACCAAGGAGACAAATTGTGAAGTGATTGCCATCCATTCTGTCATAATCAGCAAATAAATATAATGAAATCCACGTATTAAAAACTTTTCCAGTTTTTTTGTGAAAAATTAAATCCGACACTCCACTTACGGAGAAGACCTCTAAGTCCTCAGACAACAATCCCAGCAAATGAATTTCAAATGATCCTTAGACGGCATAAATCGAGGCCTCCTAAATTGAGCTAAATGGCTGACGTTATGAACCAAATGAAACCCAAGATGCAAGGGCAAAAGCGCCGACAATTTCCTTCTCAATTAAGGTCTATCTAACCATTACAAGTTTCAAGTCCGACTTAATTAGTGCAGGGAATTGGAACCACCCCTGTCACAGACAATACTACATGAAACTAGTTCATACACGAGCGTGTATGAACCCTCAGTACAAATAATCACTGTAGTTTGATTAAGAAACTAACACTACTTATGATCCTGAAATAAGTCAACATTAGTAGCCTCTCGTGTCGTCCCATAAAGCATCACCAGGCAGAAACCCAAGTCTAAGATCCGACGGAATCGATCCCGCTCCCGGACTAAAGAGATAATCAGAAATCCGTAAAGACAATGACGGAAACTCCCATACTCTCCGCCCATAATTAATTACCTCGAAGAAATAAATTCAACCTGAGATCGATTTACCTACCCGCGACCAAGTCAGGTTTTTAAATGTTCAACCCTAACTATATCACCAACTAAATCAAACCTCCTTTTCGACATCAAATAAATTATCAGACGGAGATGATTGTACAAAGGTTAACTCGCAAGGGTTAGGGAAATAAAATGCAAAACACTTGGTAACATCCTGCTTCCGTTATTTTGGTTAATATAGTATGCTAGTTAGAGTCAGAATAATAATTCGTAGTGTTTAATTTCATCGACAGCTTCAATAAGCTCATCTTAAAATATGAACAAATTAAAATAACGGAGTTTATTAAAATAAAAAGGACGAACATCTGCATTAATTTCAAAATCACAAATGCCCCTTTAGCTTGAATAAATCTAAATTGATCCATACAATTGATCAACCAAAGGGTGGACTCGACGAAGTTAAACGCCATTTTCTTTGCATCACAACCATGTGTGTCGACCCGCGTCTATTGGGATAGTAACAATAAAATTCCCAATAAACGATTTTCTAGATAATTCATGGATCGACGCGTCCTGAATCATCGCGCGGTTCTGCGCACACTCGGCTGCCAGATGCAGGCAGGCGATGTGGAACGCGGGGTTTTCAATTTCCCCGGTAAGAGAAACCATATCAAGTGTTCAAGGAGATTCAGGGGAGGTGGAACTTCCTTTCATAGCGATAAAGAGGGAGCCCGGCCGTAACCCGGCCCGGGAAATTCGAGGCCAAGCCGAGTTTCTGTTGGCTCGCCTCGAGTAACACCAGAGAGAGACTAACCGACAAATGGAAAAAGCTAGGCAACATCTTATGAAAGTAAATGCGGATATCGCGGCCGGATAATTCCCAGTATGGATGGGTGCGCCCCCCGATACAATGTGTCTTACGAGCTGCATG
Organism: Schmidtea mediterranea; assembly: GCA_022537955.1. Classification (NCBI taxonomy): domain Eukaryota; kingdom Metazoa; phylum Platyhelminthes; order Tricladida; family Dugesiidae; genus Schmidtea; species Schmidtea mediterranea. Next base: position 20,175,741 of record CM039679.1, on the reverse strand, counting down.
ATTGGAAATTAAGTGAAAAAACCGCAGCTATCAATGTGGCGATCCCGCAAAAGATTCTTCCCCGAGAACTGCAGGATGAGGAGAGATACCCGGACAATCGTCGCAACCACCCATATGCTTGCAAACGCCCGAGCCAGAGATTCAATCAAAGTTATTCGGGATCTGCCCGTCGATGATTGGTAGTATAATAAATATTTAGGATAAAAATTTTCCTGTTTTGTTTTTGTTGTTAGCCCTTAAGGAAATAAATAAGAGAACATTATAGTACGCCTGATGGGAAGCCTGACACAAACCTATAAACAATAAATTGAGAAAATTTTGTAAGAGAGCACAAATTTGATGAGTATTTATCATTGTAGATATGATGTCATGCCAAATCTTACAACTAGAGCTAGACAAGGCCCGTACAGCCAATAAGGGACTTCAGCAACAACTCATACAACTAAACAGAGAAATACAACAGGTCAAAGCAACCTGGATAGAACCGGGGAAGGTAAAAGCAATTTATCAGAAAATGACTGCCGCACAACAGGGGTGGGCTGAGGAGAAGCAGCTCAACCAATCTCAGAAAGTTCAGATATGCGGCCTAGAGGTAGCGTTGTCGGCGTGCCAAGAAGGCAACGCGGTAACCTACCCTTTGGTGTTTGCGCCAGTCCAACTGGCCTATCAAGAAGCGACCGGTGCCACGAAGCCCACGTGTAGACCCATCAAACATCACCCCGGAAAAGCAGAGCGAGCCAAACGACGGGCCACAAAGATTAAAGACTGTTATGAAACTGATATTTAATAAATGTTTTGTTTAGATTGATTTGATTTTACTAATAAATTTACTACGTGTGGAGCTTAATTAATTTAAATCGTGAATGATTCGGAAGGTAACTCTGAGCAGATGAGGTACTGAACATGTAAGCAAGGGACCAGAATAAGGAAAGCGCACATAAACCTCATATCGGTAGTGCGTTGAACCCACCTCGAGATTGGGCCAGCGTAGTTCTCTCGTAGCGCTCACCTTTAGCGATCTCAAAACCAGTGGTTACATTACCAACGTTGCTTAGCGACGGGTAACTATTGAGGGAAAAGAAAAGTTATATTTGGGGTCAAGGTTACACAAACCATAAACCCCACAATAGGTCGTTGCGGATACTTCAGTAAGTTCTTGAGAAATGAGAAAATTGTTGGGCCAGCACACAAATAGCCTTGAGAATTGTTTAAATGCATCAGTAATACAGCACGAAAACCCAGCACCAAGATAACTTAAAATACAATATACAACACCAACTAAACACTTTAAAATCTGAGAGAATATAAATAAATATAAAATAAAAAATCATAAAAGTAAAATAAAATAAATACAAAATGCATCAAGAACCGCACGAAATGATAAGTGAGATCACTGACAGCTCAAGTTTTATTATATTCATTCAGCAAAAACTACTTGACAGATTATTAAGTAATCCAATCCATATGTGGCAGCCATTGACTCACTATTTACACCCCTCGGAGAATCATCTTCAGCGTAATCTTCACACTTACCCTATTTTGATAGACCTTCAACTTCCATGAACAGAGTATCGAAATATTATCTCAACTGAGACCAAAACATAAATAATGAACGACTTAAATTATTAATGAGTTTTGGTGTATTTGAGTTCATTCATTAAATTAAACTCATTTATTTTACTCTATTTATTAATTTATTTTAAATTCATCTGAATGTATCTGTTGGTTTGAGGTATGGCAAGTTTATTGGATACTATCTACTAAATAAAGATTATTGGGGTATTACGAAAAAGCACGGTAAAATCAATAAAACACCAAAATGATAAAAGTGCAATATTAATTTAAAAAATTCGAAAGTAGTATTGATCGGGGTAAATTGGTAAGGTTGAACGCCAAATTGAGAGACGAGTCCAGAAATAATAATAAAAATTTAGTGAGGAGTCCCTAGAAAATAATATAAGACAAAAAACAAATTAAATAAAAAAATTAATTACTAATAGGAAGCCCGAGGCAATGGGAAACTCGAGAGATGAGAAAAACCCGGGTTGTTAAAAGAATAATAGAAAAGGGTAACTTGGCCTAAACAATATTAAATGGGCGCCACTGATCTATGGGGAGGTAATTATTTCCTAATTTAGTAATGTAGCAAATGTTGTTGACAAATTTCGGCTAAGGTGGTCTGTGAGAAGTAATTATTTTTAATAATTTAGTATGGCAGAAAATGTTGTTGACAATTGTCTGAAAACAGTCTGAACAGGAGCATAAAGGGAAAACACGAAATGACCAGTGGTCGAAGCAAACGAGTAGTCTAGTCAGGTCAGTAAAAGAGTCTAAATCCAAGTAAAGTCAAAAGTTATCTATCAGAAAAGGTGATTATCCATTGGATAACCTACCTTAAGGTGATCAAATTTTTTCGGTGGTTGAAGGGTGCAAATAAATCACAAATTGTAATTACAAAACATTGAAATAAATCGGATTGAGTTGTAACTGTGGTAAAGTGGAAAAAAATTATTCTGAGTTAGGTTTACTTATTTTATTTGAAAAGGACACGATGAGTCAGAGGGAACCGACTTTCAATAATAATAACCCAACATTATTATTGATTGTTTTGTTTCCAGAAAGATAAAATCAAGTTATTATGTGACATTAGGTTTGAATGCTATTATTGTACTAGCACGGGTAGTGATCAATGACGAAGTAAAGTTTGTTTGTAAATCAGAGTATCTCATAGTTGCGAACATGCATAATCTTCAAGATGTTTTTATTAATTTACCCTTTGCAAATGATCATGAAAATCCTGTATCTTTTACCCATCAGGTGCCCAGCACATATATTTGTTGTTACGGTGCTTATATAAATATTTTCATTATTATAACTAGTTCTAATGTTTTCTATGTTAACTTCCTTGCCAAGATCATGCAATATTCATCTATAGGGTGACTAGTAATTGCACACAGGGCTTCTATCAAAAGTCTGCGAACCCTCAGGCGTGCCAAAGCTTTAGCGGTACAAGAACTATACTTATCTTTAGCTGGAATTCCTCAATCTGGTACATTGTAAACCTAAAAACGGGTAACAAATGGTCAACAACTATCATAATTTTTGTATGTGGGTTGGGTTGGCGACAACAATTAGGGTAATACTGAGTAAAGCTTCTATACACCAATTGTATTCATGGATTGTGGGAAGTCATTAAAACCGAGGTCAAGTAACCAATAACCCACAGATATGATAGTTGCCATGGGTATACGGGTGATAGTTAGTAAAGTATTAGAAATGAATCAATAAATCAACTTATCAGTAACACTAGAAAATTAAAACGATTTAACTCTTAAACATCAATAAATATAAAAAGAATCGAAACATTAATGAAATTAATAAACGATAAACATGTTTAAAACATTATTAACATAGATTTTTATTACAGAAACTTGCGCATTATAAAAGAATTAAGGTATATTTAGATGATACCTTTACCATTCATTAAAAAATGGGAATTAATAAAATCAAGAACTATCGTAATTAATAAATGGAATTTTAATTCCCACGAAGGTTTTTTGGCAAAAAAATAATTAATAGATTTGCAATAGATAAATTTTAAAATAACTACATTGACTTAAAATAGAAATTTAAATTAAATTTCTCAGGTAAAAATATTATTTATCTTGTTTAAATATTATAAAACAAAACCACATTGATTTAATATTTTACATAAATTTGAGGTTAATTTTTAGTTTAATTTATGTGATTTAATATTATCTTAACGAACGTTTACATTTTATATAATTATTTCACATGATTTACAGATTGTCTTTATCTTATGACTGAGCATTTTAAAATAAAAATAAAAAAAAGTAAAATTTTTAAAGAAAAATCATTTTACAATTTTATTTAGAATTACAAAAATTCACAAACGATTTCAATCTTTTAAGTCATGAAATTCAATTGAAAGATCAGCTTGTGCAATCTTTGCAAAAGGAGTACAAAGAAACTCTAAAATCCACTCTTGCCAATTGTTCAAATATTAAAAATATAGAAAAAATTATAGTTAAGATTCAGAATTTAATAGACGAAAAAGTAGAATGCAGCGAAAGACTTTGTAGCTTGGTGAGTTTAAATTTTTGTTTTTAAAATTTAAAAAGTATTTATATTCGAATTTTTAAAATGCTCTGTTTAAAATTGTAATTTTAACTGGTTTTATGTCTAGTAATATTTTCTGTATATCTTTCTTTTTATGTTTAAAGTCAAATTTAATACGTAATGCTCCCAATAAATAATGAGATTCGTATATAAATAAATTAATGAACTCAATTTTATTTCGTATTCTAAAAAAGCAAGTCATGAAGGGTTTATTTGTCAAAATAATTCCTAATTGAGTCGATAAATTTAATGCGTCACTGCATCTTTCGAATTGCTGGCTTAGCAGAGATTTCTTGATGTGATTAATGACGTCACGCGATTTTTACCCCCTCACTCCCCTTGTCACAAAACGTTAGACTCCCCCTCATATATGACGTCATAAACCTTTGGTACCCCCCTTAAACAGCCATATTTCATGTTCGAAAATGAGCATGTTTTAAATCACTTTATTGACATTTTAGTATGTATTTAGTGTAATGCTGCACTCTAATATCGTATGAGAAAACGTGTATTAAATAGGAGGTCCTGGAAAGCTGAAATTAGTATAAAGTTATGTTGACAAATAGAAAACTTAACAGGATCACAAATATGTGACCCCCTCCCTCCTAGGTCCGTAACGTCATTTACGGACGTCCACATAATTCTTAATAAATTAAAAGAACCCCAAAACTTCATTAAATCTATTTAGAAGGAATTATTCAAAAACTGTCTTTAAATTGACGGCGCCAGATAAATTGCTTTAAGTAGAAGGCGAAAGAGCAGGAAAGGTTGGTTGTGAATGGCGAAAAAACTGTTTTTAAATTTAACCAAACATTCTCAATATTTTGTGTGTGTATTTGACAATCGATTGATTGCACATAGTTTAGTGAATTATTGGTTGTATGATATAATAGTGATTGTGGTAAATTTGAAGTGCCATTGTAGGCTGCACAATCTTCACTAACAACAGTTGTTCCCAAATGAGCACCCCTTGAAATAATTGACAGTAAAGTCTGTGCATTACAATCACGAACAACTTCATCAATAACAACATGACCAAACATCTCTCAACCATTCCAAAAACCTATTGATGTCTCACGCGCCTTCATATGCGTCGAAATAAAGTAGTCTCATCGATCTCTACTACATCACCTTCTAAGTCTTCTTCATTCACTCCACCGACAATAATAGCGTTTATATCAATATGAAAACAATTGTCACCACATAACTGAGAATTTCATATTAAATGTCGTTTGTCCAACCAAATACGAGCTAAATCTGGGGTTTATTATATTAAAACAAAAAATAATATTTATATATTATCCGCGGACTATCTATGAATACAAGTGAAAAGTTTGGAAACATAGTTGCATGGCTTATCGATAGAAATCAAATTTTATTTCAATATTCAAAATACAAATGAAACTAAATATATTTTTACAAAATAACTTTAATTAAACCGTTGCAGGATTCATCAGATTCAGTGTTCAAATCATCTATTTACAGGGTTATGCAATTCAATATTAACATTAAGCAATTCAATATTAACATTTATGCAATTCTATATTAACATGTATTCAATTCAATATTAACATTTATGCAATTCAATATTAACATTTATGAAATTCTATATTAGCACGTATGCAATTCTATATTAACATTTATGCAATTCTATATTAGCACGTATGCAATTCAATATTAACATTTATGCAATTCTATATTAACATTGTATGCAATTCTATATTAACATTTATGCAATTCTATATTAGCACGTATGCAATTCAATATTAACATTTATGCAATTCAATATTAACATTTATGCAATTCTATATTAGCACGTATGCAATTCAATATTAACATATCAATCATATTAACATTTATGCAATTCTATATTAGCACGTATGCAATTCAATATTAACATTTATGCAATTCAATATTAACATTTATGCAATTCAATATTAACATTTATGCAATTCTATATTAGCACGTATGCAATTCAATATTAACATTTATGCAATTCAATATTAACATTTATGCAATTCTATATTAGCACGTATGCAATTCTATATTAACATGTATGCAATTCTATATTAACATGTATGCAATTCAATATTAACATTTATGCAATTCTATATTAACATGTATGCAATTCAATATTAACATGTTGCAATTCTATATTAACATGTATGCAATTCAATATTAACATTTATGCAATTCTATATTAGCACGTATGCAATTCAATATTAACATTTATGCAATTCAATATTAGCACGTATGCAATTCTATATTAACATTTATGCAATTCTATATTAGCACGTATGCAATTCTATATTAACATTTATGCAATTCTATATTAGCACGTATGCAATTCAATATTAACATGTATGCAATTCTATATTAACATGTATGCAATTCAATATTAACATGTTGCAATTCTATATTAACATGTATGCAATTCAATATTAACATTTATGCAATTCTATATTAGCACGTATGCAATTCAATATTAACATTTATGCAATTCAATATTAGCACGTATGCAATTCTATATTAACATTTATGCAATTCTATATTAGCACGTATGCAATTCTATATTAACATTTATGCAATTCTATATTAGCACGTATGCAATTCTATATTAACATGTATGCAATTCTATATTAACATGTATGCAATTCAATATTAACATGTATGCAATTCTATATTAACATGTATGCAATTCAATATTAACATTTATGCAATTCAATATTAACATTTATGCAATTCAATATTAACATTTATGCAATTCAATATTAACATGTATGCAATTCTATATTAACATTTATGCAATTCTATATTAACATGTATGCAATTCAATATTAACATTTATGCAATTCAATATTAACATAGATATAAAATTTATATTTTTAATGAACGAATATTTAAACGCTAAAAATAAAAATAAAAACTTTTAATAATACTTTTAATTATATAAACGGCTCTTTTTGTTGTGCTTTTTCAAACCACCATCTCATATTTCTGTAAAAACCTTGTCACTATAAAGAATAATTATTTTCTGACTCCAAAATATTCTCTATGCATTCTTCAATAGACGCTTTAGAATGTAGAATTTTTTCCGCATGATATTTTTTATCATTGAAAAAAAATTCTTCAATCAGGTTAAGTTCTGGCGAGTATTGAACCAAAAACTTACACACAATTCTATTTTGCCTAAAAAGTTCTTGAACAGAAATTGAATTTTCCGTTATTCATAATTAGAATCTTATTCGGCTGAGATCTAAACTTGTTTTAAATGAATTAAATAAACGATTCTGTGTTGAAAGCCCCAACTTTAGACTTGTAGCTGATAATTCCATCAATACCAATTGCACATATCAAGCTTCGGTTTACATTTTTTTTGCTGGAACTGTGATATATACCTTCGTATTTTCTGTTAGCATGAAGATTAAATCCAGTTTCATCTAAGAAAACTAGATTTTCATCTGCAACCCGTGACAGTTCTGCTGAATAGATTGCACGGGCTTCTATTTTTTCAGCCGTGTTTCTTTCTAGAAGGCGCGAATGTTGATGCCTTTTTCTGGTCATTTTCATTTTTTTAAAATTTTCTTGAAATGGTTGATTGTCAAAGGTTGATGTTATGCCTTTTAGTTATTTCATTGCTAATTTCGCTTTGAATAAATGAATTGTTACATGCCAAGACATTGAAAATCGTTTGTTCGACATTTGTAAACGATGTATTTCTTTCTTGGTATGTTTTTCTACATTTTTCAGGCACTGATAAAAACTCTTGATTTTTTTCTGCCGCCACAATATATGTTTAGCCAATCTCAGAAATTGAATATTTTCCAGATTGAAACAATGACAAAATAAGTTTGTTGGTCTCTTTTGTGACCGGCTTTCTTTGTTTTCTTGCTAAATTAGTGTTTAAAAATTCGTTCATTAAAAATATAAATTTTATATCTATGTTAATATAGAATTGCATAAATTAGATAAATCCAAATTTTTAGGCACTTCTAAATCAGATTCTATTTCAGTCAACTCGTCATCGAATTCTTCTGTAGCATTGTCACAGATATCGTTGACTTCTTGAAACCATTTTTAATACAATCAACAGATATTTCATTCCAACTCTCTACTATCCATTAATAAACTCGACTAGTTTTACCTGATTTTTCTAATCGGTCTTTTCCCATATTTTTTCTGCATATTCTATGATCTCGAGTTTTTTTTATCCCGAGTGTACGACTTTCTTGTTTTCGACATTTAGATAAATAAATAAGATATTTGAAAAATATAATTTAATTTAAATTCAATTCAAACACAATTTAATGATTTCACATGTTTTGAAAAAACTTTTGAATTTAAATATATGAGTAAACAACCTTTTAATAGATTTAAACAAAAATTTCGAGTTTTATTTGTGCGGGTAATAATAAAATAATGATGTTTAAATAGCAATAATCGGTTACGGACACTAAACTAAAATTTTGTTAACATAGAATCTAAAAAATTGAATTTCGGACGCTAAACTGTAATTCTACTTTTTTTTTGAACGCATATAAAAAATTGAAATCTTTTGTTAGTTTTTTTCTACCACCTGTTGATGATTCAGCGGAACCACAAGTTTAGTGGTCGTGGGAATTCTATTTATGGCAACACTTTCATGATTTCCTCTGAGTAAAAAGAAATTTTCCAGAAATTTGATTTATAAGCCAATAACAAACAAATGGTTTCGAGAGAAAATTTACCGCGATCAACATAATACCCAAGAAAAAGATAGTTAGAATCAGGAGGAGATTCCCCATATTCAAACAATCGTAATAGATTTGTAAACTTTCTATGAATGTCATCACAAATTTTAATTGGAGTTTCTAATTCTAATAAAATATTTTGTTTTAAAAATATTTCCTTGCCCTTCAAACATAGACCTCGTATCTCATCTTCTTTCATATCTACAGTATTTCCATTAACTTCGCATTCTTCGGCTCCAGCAATCAAAATTTCACTCAAGACATCTTTCATATCATTTGTATTTTGTAATTCATTAATGAAGGCTGCAATTTGCAATTCAGATTCAGTTGGAGCTTCCTTACTATATTTGTGAATTTTAGCAGGCATTAAATTATTCTTATTCATATTTTAACATATTAGTAATATTCAAAATCCAAATTCTTTTTATTAAGCTTTATTTTAAAACTAAACCATTTACATTACATTTTTTAAACAACCATTTTTTCAAACCTAAATTTAATTACATTTATTTTTGTAACAAGTCTGTTTTTAAAAAAAAATCACGATTTTCTTTTACAATATTTGATGATATTTTTCTTGATCCTTATTATTAACGTCCTGTCGAGGAATTGATTCATTGCTATCGTGCGAATAAATTGCATAAGATCTTGGCATTTTAGGTGTTGATTTGCGATATATATATATTTTATATCGGATGAGTTTTGGTCGGCGAAACGACGGAGAAGTTTCATTTGTTGATTTGGCGCTGGTCGGTCGTCTTGACAGAATTTTAGATTTCAGTGAGGTCGTTAATTAGTTCACCACAAAAAGCTTTTCTTGAAATAGTGGTAACAGATTGCTTCATATCATTTTCATCATTTGCATTGCTCTCAGTTTCGGCAGATCATCATTATCATTGTCAGTGTAATTGTCATTATTATTATTATTACTATTGTTGTGATTTGCTGGATAAATTCTTTGCATAATTCTTTGAAGTTCCAGTATCAATATATATCTCTTCGTAGGCCCTTTCTTTTCTTTATTTCTATAAGTAATATATTACTTAAATCATTATCAATTCCTGTAAAGCAATTGTGTTAGTTTTCGCGATTGTTTTGCCTTTGGAATCAATACAATAATAAGAAATTGTTTCAGTCGATCGAGCCAGCGTAAATCCTATACATTTCCTGTGAATCAACCCATTTATTATAAGCTTCTTGAAAGCTAGAATCTTACTTTGAACTGCTGGCGTAGAAATATTTAGAATGACATTTTTTCTGGTCTTATTCAATACTGAGACGAATGTGATGAAACTAGTATAAAACAAAGCAGAAATTTCCATGATTGGATTTCGACATGAATCATAAACGATGAATGGTTGATGATATTCAAGAGCTTTTAGTACATTTTGAAAATCAAAAAAGCTGTCACTAGTGTTATATTATCTTTATTGAGCTCTTTAACTGTTACTTCAATGTCGTGTCAATACATTAAGCAAGTTCTGTAACACTAATACATCTCTCTCGGGCAACGTTTGCATACCTATTTCATCTAGTGTGTGATTAAAGCAATCCTTGAGTCACAAAAATCGTCTAATCATAGTATCCATTGAATTCCACCTTGTTTTTACATCGATTAGCAGGTGGAGTTTTTGATTTTCTTGCTTCAAAATATATTCTTGCAATTTGTTATTTTTAGCTGGTGATTTTCGAATATTTTGACTATTTTTCTTACTTTATTAACAACAATACAAAGTTTTGTTTTCATTATCACCATTATCTTCACCATTGTCTTTTCTATATATGACCCGTTTTTCAAATTCAAATTTCGCATTTTTGTACACCATTCAATTCTCATTGTCAATTTTGTTATCCATTTCCGGGCTCTTAAAATTCAATTGTAAAACATGTGTAACTTGGGTTTATATATATATATATATATATATATATAATTTAAAATTTTGATGAAATTAATAACTTTATACTTTGTTACAATTTAAACTTTAATCTCCAAAGTTTTTTTTTATTAAAATTTAGGTCGACGATTGTTTTAAACAATGTGCTGAGGATTCGTCATTTATTTTGAAATATTACAGTAAAATCATTTATTACGTTTTATTGGAAATATAAGATTTCCACAGGTGCTCGTCTCATGTTGAAGAAGATGATTCCAGAAGTTTATAGTTATAGCGATTATGTCAATGAAAGGTTTACATTAATTGTGTATTTAAAATAGGGATCATTCCTAGATTTTTTAATATTTCAATTTTCTGGGATTTTCTGGGGTTCCTAAATCATTTTAAAAAATAATATATGTAAATATTGGTTTCTGTTTAATTATATGATATACATCAACAATTTAAAATGAATAATTTAACAAAATCGATTTATTTTCATAAATATGTTAATTGATTATATTGTTGGATTATTATTTTTGTCGGTAATTATTAAATTACCAATTACAGATCTGACTCCGAGCGTTTCTTATTAATAACTATATTTACAAATTCCAATGACGTAAAACTTTATTGATTAACAAAATTGATTACAACAATGATATATTAATTTCAACACACTTCAAATACTTTTAGTGCTTATTGCAACCCTTTGAGAGGAATAGTACGATACAATACTCTGATCACACGACCACTTGAGTACTGCTGGTGACGGGTAATCTAATGTAATTGATTTAGTTGCCTTCTTGTCTTGATTTGAATTCTTCTGATTATTATATCGATTTCCAACACTAAATTCAGTACACATATTTTCCCCTTATTTCAATTTTCAAAAATTTATCCTTGTAATTTCTTTTCTTTTAGCTTGAGACTTATTGCTAAGGTATTTATTTTCCAACTTGTTCCATTGGGAACTATGTAATCTCTGACTGCTGTCGAGGTATACATTTTTTGACAAAACCTTTTCTTGGATTCCCAATATCCTCTTTTCTTTATCTCGAATAGGTAATCGAGATAACAAGATAATTTTAACTTTTTTTTGTTTTTCTTTTGAACTTGTCTATTAATGACCTTCTTTTATTCAATTGCCTGATTTTATTGATTTTCTTCTACCCCTTTCTCATTTTTTAATACATCTTTTGCTCTTCTATCCCACTGAGTTTCAGAACAACACCTAATTCATTATTCATAATTTCCCCCAATTATTTTACGCATTTAATCATTATTTTCGTCTTATTATTTCGGTATCCTCAACAATATTAATTTTTATAATTTAATATAACAATAAAAATTGATGAAATGAATATGAAAAATCGAGATTACTAAAACAATTGATTTTCATGGATGTAGGAAAAAAGTTTTACCGAAAAGACACAATAAATTTTTAAGTAAAACACTAAAATGAATGTTGGAAACAATAAAAATCTTTATTAGGACTGTGATTGAAAACCTAAATTAATTGATCCACTTTATTGTGGTTTGACGAAAGATAAAAAAAACCCGATAAAATTTTGTTACTTAGACACTCTTTGAAGGTCCTGAATGTTTAGGCAAATTTATTTTTATTGATAAAAAAGATATTGTTTGAATGCGCTAGATTTTTTTCTTTTCCTCAGAAGTATTTAATTCGAGATAATTAAAACAGCCATCCTCGATACAAAGTCAGATATTTTGCAAAATAGAAATAATTAAAAGAAAAATGAATATTCTAAGGTGTTTGTAGAAAGACTGACTAAGGAAACCATTGATCACCTTATGATTTTGCCGGATGAAAACAATGACAATTATAGCCCACCTAATAATGGTGAACCCATAAAATCTGTTTTTGTAATTCCGTATTCGGAAGGTTTTTTTTAGAATATTTAAATTGTCTGTTACAAAATCATTAGGCAATTCAAATTTATTTAAAATAGTATCAAAATCGTTAAAATCAATAAACGATGTTTAGTAATGAATTTCGAACCCCAATAGGTTTCGTTTCTGATCTAATGTATAAATGTTTGAGTAATTATTGCAATGCTACATACATTAGAGAGTTCCTGTCACCTTCACACACGTGTTCAGGAACCTAGCCGATTGAGAGTTGTGAGTAATATTATTGAGCATAGAAAAATGTGCAAAAGAACAACTTATTTAAAAGATTTTCAATTTTATGTAAGCCTTTAGTGATTAAATCACAATCGCCTAAAATAAACGTTCAATTAGCAACAAATTTATTTAGATGATCTAATTCAATCATTAAATCGTAACTATTGCATCATTATTATTTCTAAATATAACATTTGACAAAGATTATTATGTCAGACTGATGATGGGGATAATTTCCTCGAAATATATTTATTTTATTTGGCTTTCTCGATGTTTTAATATATAAATACTGCTTACTTTATTGCAATTAAATTAATTATTGTATTTTTAATTTCAAAAATTGAATAATCAATTTTATGATATTTTACAAATTTATAATATCTTAATGCAGGGGTTCTTAACCTTTTTTACTTCATACCTCACCTAATATTTAATTTTATGTTCTCACCTCCAGCATAATTAATTTATTTTAAGAAATGATAAGAAACATAATTAGTGGTACCAAAATTACATATATTATTTTATTTTTACCATTTTAATATATATTTATAAAATAAATCATATTTAATTCATACTGATAATGTAAATAATTTTAATTTTTAATTTAAAAAAAAACATAACAAAAATAAATAAAATCTCATACCTCCCACAACACATTAGTATACCTCCCCAAGGGAGGTATACCTCACCGGTTAAGAAACCCTGTCTTAATGACTATATTTTGTTTTCTATTTTTATTGCTTTATTTAGGACCTTTTTTTTGATTGATCCAAAATTTTTTAACCCATATTTTCATTGGAATGGAAATTAAAAAATAATTCCCTCTATAACAGCAAATTTTTGGAAAAAATTAAATATTTAATCATAATATTTTCTACAAAATTTGAACTATGAATCAGATTTATTTAAGGTATTCACGAAATTTCTTGAGAAAGGCTGTGCCGAAAATTCATAATTCATAGTCAAATTTTGTAGAAAATATTATGTCACTTATAAAGAAATCAGAGGTGAAAAACAAAAAAATATTTAAATTAATTATTGTATTTTTAATTTCGAAAATCGTATAATTAATTTTATAATATATTACAATGCGATGCTTTATGTTTGCATTACAATATTTAATAACGTATTTAAATTATTATAAGATAATTACGTAAATAAAAAAAGTAAAAAAAAAATTATTGAAAAGATTATTACAGTTTATAACGCCAAATTGTTGGAAAAATCGATACATTTCAAATATGACACCAATGTAAATACAAACAAAAAATCCACGATGTGGAACGTTAAACATGCCTGGAGCTTCTCTTGAGATTTGTAGTTTTTGGAGCAAGCAGTCGTTAGAATCTTGAAATATTCATATGCATCAGTGTCACCTTCTCTTTCAGATATTGACAAACCTTTGTTTTCTGCTTTAATCTCTGTCTTCTTAAGCTTGTTATCTCTTTCAACAACTTCAGATCAACTCCAGCTAAACATAAGCTGTTTATCCATTATTTTCCTACGGACAAGTCAAAAAATTACAACAAGTCATTAAAACATCTATAAACAATTTCTTAACAATGGCATTGATTTAAAACACCAATCCAACACATTAAACTACAATATATTTCGACAAACTCATCAGGTGAATTTGAAATCATGCTATATAGATTTATAGCGTTTTCAATAATATGCTTTTATATTCATACATTAAACTATTATAATATTTTAAATTATGCATCAGTTCAAAAATAGAAACTGAGATAACGGGTAGATATTTCACCGTATTTCATTCGTTACATGTTTATTCATAACCAACATCTGAATACCATCTAAGTAGGACTTGAGATCCACTAATAAACACAAAAATGAAACAATATAAATTAGAAACAATTTTACAACATAGAATACACAACGGTTTGTTCAAAGTCTTTACACAAACTGTATAACTCTCCAAATATGAGAATAGTTATACATTTGGAGTGTTATACAGTTTGTGTAAACATTTTGATCTCTATGTCTCCTTAAGTTTTATATTTCGATTAAACAAAAATATATTATTAAAAAAAAAATTAATAAATTAGTTTATTTGAAAAAAGCAATTTAAATCGATATAGTTTGATTTCAATTCTATCTGATGATGACAATGAGATTACAGAAATATATTGTAGTTTTATGTCAGATTGACGTTTTCTTCTATACTGGGAATGAGTGCATTGACAGAAAAATTTATCCCGATAATTCCATGAAATGATGAATAATTTGTCCATATTTAATTTTTAAGAGAGAAAGACGTTTGCATTTGCCGGGATTCAGTGTATGGAAATATGATTGAATGCATAAATAAAGATTGTGCTACGCGTTGGTTTCATGCACATTGTGTGAAGATCAAACCGGAATTTGCTGATATCTGGTTGTGCGAGGCCTGCCGAAGAGAATTGCTGTAGATAGAATATTTGAATCTGGAATTAGATTAAAAGAGATGTTTTTCAAATATATTTTTAGATATTTTTACTTGTTATTGAAATCAGAAATTTAATATTACAAAAATTTTGTTTAGATTATAAATTTATAATAAAAAATTTAATCAAAATAATTAATTATTTTCATTATTTTTAAAAATGTTAATTTATTTAAATAATTACTTAATTACTATTAATTAAATTATTTGGTTAATTAATTAAATAAATTTTAATAATTATTTAAATAATTATTTTATTACTGTCAATTAACTTATTAATTAAATTAATTATTGATCTTAAAATAATTTATTTAAAATAAATAATTAATTGTTTAAATAAATCTAAATAATTATTTAAATAAAGTAAAAAAAAATAATTATTAACAATGTTAATTTATTTAATTAATTAATTAAAATAATTATTTAAATGTATTAACATTCTTAAAAATCTTTAAAACGATTTACTATTTTATTTATATAATTTTTTAATGTAACTAAAATTATTTATTGACAGTAAATAAGTTATTTAATTAAATTTTAATAATTATTTAAATAAATCAATATTTTTAAATAAATTAAAACAATTAATTATTTTTAATTAATACATTTATATGATTAATTATTGTATTTTAGTCAATGAAACGTGTTAATGCACAATTCAAATCTCCTTTAGCGAAGAAATCAAAGGTTGAGGATAATAAGGAAAACGAAGAAAATCATGATAATTTACTAGAGAAAGAAAAGGAGTTAGATAATAAAATAAAGGCTTATTCAGAACAAGGAATGAATTTATCGGATATAGATGAAATGGTTGACCAATTACACAAATACAACGATATTAAAGATTTAACATCTAAAGTATTGGGAGTTTTAGCGGAATTGAAGCAATGCACAATAATGAATATGTATGAGGAATTAAACATAAATATAAACGATTGATATTTCATTTCTTTGCATTTTCATTTTCATTTCAATTGTATTCGAGTGTAAATAAAAAAACAAATAAAATGAACAAAATTGAAATTTATTAAATATTGTAAATTAAAATCAAGTTCAAAATATGTATACGTATTCCCACTGGGAAAGAAAGGGTTAAATAGAAATTTTGTAAATTGAAAATACCTGAAATAGTTAGTGAATTCATTGTTTATTATCCATGTAAACCTTTGGCAATATAAGTCCAATAAATGGAAATTCCCTTGATAAATACGTTCAATCTCCGATATCGACAATTTTGTACGATCAAAGTGGCATTATCCAAATGAATTTCGAAAAAAGGTCTGTAAATTCATTTTACCTACTTCAAAGACCTTGTTGGCTGATGTAGTTGTAATCTCCGAAAACTACGTGTTCTCTCCATGGTTCCTTCAAGACAACCACTCTATTCACAAAGACACGGAAACAACGGTAGTGATTAACAAAATAAGTTTGTTCTCTTATATTGACCAGCGACTTATATCTATTCAAATATGTTAGGAAATCGAACAAAATACTAATTATTTACAACAGGATGTGGAGTTTTTCTTGAAAAATCAAATTTTAAAATTCGTTAAAAACGCCTTTGAACTCTTGCATCACCGTGTCATGGGTTGCCGATCTCTGATCTTTACTCTAGAAAAAAAGCGAACAAAAGAAATTTAAATATAAATAACTAAATTGTGAAAAGAATTTTTTTATTTTTCTGCATTGAATTTTTGGTTTTTGTTTTATTATGACATGTATTTTAAACAACAATTTTTTATGTTAATACACAAAGTAACTTCATTATTAATAACATAAAAATATTATATCACGCCCCTGAGACAGTTTTTTATTGTAAAATAAAATTAAAATGCACAACAATCAGTGTGCGAATAATAAAAAAGGAACAAGTTATTAAAATTCAAAACTACAATTAAAGTTGAAAACTGAATTAAAAATCCAAAATAATTAAAAATTAATATTTTTCGTGAAAAACCAGTTGGACTAATGCGAAATGATGAGACAAAAGTGATATAAAATCAATCCCCAGACAAAATTGTTAAATAAAAATTAATTAATTAAAATCGAGACACTCCTTATCTTGACAAGTAAAATGTCAGCCTGTCAAGATACGTCTTTCGTTAGATAATTCACTGGACTACGATATTAATAGGATGAAGACAAAAGTGACATTGTTACTATAAATAGCAATCACTTTAGTGGCTACAAATTTCTCATTGCAGTGCTTGTGAGGTTTTTTAGGCCAAATAGCAAGGCAGTTTTGTCATTTTCGTGATGTCATCAAATTTCTTGTGCTGAAAGACACAGAAAAAAAATATCTTTCAACAGCTAAATTTAGTCTACCAGGATCTTTACCCAGTCAGTTTTTGACTAGGAAATAAAACTAAGATCGACTAAAATTTCCGATGAGAGACGGCAATTGTGCCAGAAAATTGTTCTCTCTGAACAAAAAATCAGCATCAGTGAATTGGTAAAACGTTTTTACATCTATACTTTCTCTACTCATGTCATCATTAAGAATTTCGGCGCATGGAAAATCTGCTGGCGCTTTGTTCCAGATTCATTAATGACGAAATTGCTGCTCATCAACTGGCTTGCTGGAAATCCAACATTAAACTCTACGACAAATATGGGGATGCTTTTCTTCAAAATATTGTAACTGTAGATGAAACTCCCATTAGCCACTATGTCTTTAAGAGCAAGAAAGACTCTGCAATGGCGAATGCCAAGTGAGTAAGCTATACACAAGCCCCACAGCGGGACATCTCAAGGACGGTATACCATGCTGACTGTGTTTTGGGACATCATTAAAATGGAAATTCCCGATGTTAAAGCTACGATGAACTCCCAATATTACAGTCAATTCATGCGCGATGTGCGGAAGCGTCGGCAAAAGTTTTCAGGTCTGCCTCTCTGGTTAGTTGAATGACAATACTACAATTCACAGTTCCAACCTCTACAAAACCTTCACACATGCCTGATCTTGCTCCAAGTAAGTTCGTGCTATTCTGTCATCTCAAATTAAATCGATGATGCATTTATGGAACTTCTTCGTCACAGGAAGAGATCCGTAGAGGAAAATGGCTTATATATTGAGAACTGAGCTATTGTTGGAATGTGTAACTGTAATAAAAATTTAAAATTGGTTTGATTTTTTTTTTGGCTTTTTTGATCTGATCTCCGTCCTTTAGTGAATATTGAACTGAAATTGAAATATTTACACTTTCTTAGCCTGATAGCATATTTATATTTTAAAAGGCCACTGGCTGGACATGGTTGTATTTCCTTTGAAACGCACCTAGGTAATATAAAACATAAAAGAAATCACAAATGAATCCTGAGTTAGAATTAAATTTGCTATTCTTTATTTTTATTTTCTATTTAATATTTTATCAACCCACCATCTTAAGTCTTATAATGTACAGATAAAAATTGTAAAAAAAATTTATAGATATTTACCAAAATATTATTGTTATATTTAAAATCGGAAATAAATAAAACGATGAAAATCAAATTTTTTGTGTTTAAACTTTTAACACTGATCAAAAAATGAAGATTATAAAATTTTTTGAGAAAGAAAATCACGAAAATCTACAATCCAGATCTCTGCATCATAAATTTGGAATTTTTATCTAATTAAATTATCTAAATGTCACATTACGAGCGTAGTTTTTGTAGTTAAAATAGTTTAAATTTTTTTATTTAGTTCTTTTTTTAAATAAAAATTTTAGATGTTTTTTTGTTAGAAAAAGGCAGCCAGATTAGTTTATTATTTTAAAAAATAATTTTTAAACGATAAAAAACTCACAAAGAATTATTTTTAATTTCCACTATTAATATTTGAAATTATAACACGTCAAAATCCACTTTGAACTTAATTAAATGACAGATTGTATATTTTTTGTTTTAATTTTAAGAATAATTTTTTAAAATATTTTCTGCATTTTTATTTAAATTAGATAAAGGGATAAATTTAAATTTCTAAATATAGTTAAACCATTACGAATAAAAGTTATTTTTTTACCACAATGAATGTCTTTCTTTGACAGGAAGTCATAATTCACTGCAAAGAATTTCGTAAATAAAACTCATTTTAATATTTAATAATTATTAATTTTCAAATTATTAAATCAACATATTTTTCAATAAAGTTTACTTTATAGTGTAAATCAAAAAAATATGAAATTTTAAAATATAAAATGATATTTTGTTTTCATCACATGGATTTTTAAATATTTCAAGGTATTTTTAACGTAATAATTATCTTAAAAAATTATACAACAAAATGTATGTTTATAAAGGTAAACTTTAATTGAATAATAAAGGATTAAATAGATGATTTAATTATTAAAAAGCACGTTTTAAACATTCTTTTTACGTTATATTTCAATAGTCTCACTGTATCCCTTCGATTGGACAGGGAAAAAACTAAATATTAAAGATTTTTCAAAAAATTACAAAAAAATTATTATTATTATTTAAAAAAATTTTATATTAGATTAAAATTGAAATAATTTCTAATAATTAATTTAATGTATAATATACATTTATTTGAGTTTTAATTACAAAATCAATTTTTAAAATTAATGAAAATTTCCAAAAAACACCAAAAGTAAAATTTTTTTAGCTCCTTTAATTGCTACTTATTTCAAATATGTTAAAAAAGTTCAATAATTTTACAAGAAAAATTTTGTTTAAACCAAAAACAATATTTACAAATATTATTAACAAAATCCTTACTAGAATTAAAAAAAAACTATTCCATATTGCTATCGATGAACTCTATTATTCATAACACAAGCCACACCTGTGCTGCCTAATAGAATTGTTTCCTATTGATTTATCCACATAATCAATATTGTAATTTATTTGCCATCTATTGTCCAAAAAAATAATTGAAGTTTTAAATAAAAAAATATCTATAATAAAAGGCTTAGCGAGCATCACTTATTGATTTTTCTTTATAATTAAATCTATGAGGAATTGTAAAATTTTCATTTCACACAATTAACTATGCTAAGTGAGGTAATTATTGTTTTAACTTGAATACTGATTAAAAGGCCCAGCAGCAGCAGCAGCAGCTCAGCAGCCCGCCCGCCCGGTTCTTGTGCTTGACTGTGGAATAGAAAATTGAATTTATGCTCGATAAGTAATCAATAGGATTAATCGCAGAAATAATCTATGAAATTCAATTTTCAAAGTATTGATTTAATTGAATAATTGATGGAGTTTCGATTTTCTTTATTTAATATTTTATAGTCGAAATGTTGTTATGATTATTATTTCTATTATCTATTATCAAATATCTCTAACATAAATTGAATGAAAATTTGTATAACTAAATAACTAAATATTATATTTGTTATAATCAAGCACAAATAATTGATTTATTCACACGTTTCAATGATTTTCCGAATGAGAGAGATAAAATCTCATTATTTTGTATTATTATTATTATTATTATTATTATTATTATTATTATTATTACTATTATTATTATTATTATTATTATTATTATTATTATTATTATTATTATTATTATTATTATTATTATTATTATAAACATAAATTTAATAAGCAATTTCCGCAAAGTTATTCATAAAATAGGAAATATTTCGATCCTAACAAGATCTTGATCACCCATAATACAAAATTCACAAAGTATTTCTCTTTCTGCTCTTTCTCGGTTTAATATTCCTTTCCAACGAATGTTTTTAATAAAAAGAAAAAATTTAAACAAATTTTTAAAACATTTTAAAATTTAATTTACCAACATTTAAAAATGAATAAATCTAAATGTTTTTATAAAGATTTAAACATAGTTAAAAATATTTTAAAATAAAACCTTGAATATTTTAAAACTGATTTTTGATTTTAATTTTTTGATTTTTTTTGAATTTTGATTTTTTCGATATTTGCCTTTATTATTATTATCATTATTATTATTATTATTATTATTATTATTATTATTATTATACATTTCTTACTGACCCAGTGGACTTTTTCCGATTATAATATTTATTAGCCACAGAGCTACGGGTATTAATAGAATCCATAACTAAAACACGTTTATTATCAAAACACAAATATTATTAAAACAAATTATATCGTTAATTTGTTTGAGGAGTTTCTAAAAAATAATAATTAATGAATAAGTAAGGATTTCAACATACAATCAAACATGCCCAACATCATACCATTATTTAAATACAAATTATAAGACGCCTCACATACCCCCCTTTTTGAAAACCTTTAACCACTCAATATTTCTCGTGACGGAACTTCCATTTTCCAATTTTATTTCATAACTTCGATCATGAATCTTTTTAGTAATCACACCTGGACCCATGTATCTGTTATCACCTTTATTTCGAACATTTACTTTGATCAATACGCAATCTCCAATTTGAAATTCGCGATTTGTCGGCTGATTGATTTTTTCTTCTTCCACAATCTCTGAGAACCATTCACTATAAATCTTTTTCCCAAACACCATTTCAGCTGGAGTCTTCCTAATAGTTTTTTGAAAAGTTGAATTCAACATAAACTGAACTTCGGGAAGAATATCTACCCATGATTTATGTCTTTTATCTTTGAGTGTTATCTGTATTGCATCTCTGATTGTACGGAATTGTCTCTCAATCTGTCCATTTGCTGAGTGATGATATGGACTTGAATAATTAATTTCAATATTGTGGAATTCTGCAAAATCTTTCATTAGCTTTGATTCAAATGATTTACCTCTGTCACAGTTTATTATCCTTGGTGCTCCATACTTCATTATCCACTCTTCTTTCAGTAATCTTACCACTGTTTTTTCATCTTGTGATTTCACTGCATGTAAAGAAATAAACTTACTATGATGATCTATAATCCCAAGAATATATCTTTCTCCTTTCATTGCAAGTTGTAATGGACCACAGAAATCTACATATATTGTTTCAAATAATTTCGAATCACTTTTGCAAATTATTTCTTCTTTTGTTTTAGTTGTATCAACCTTTCTTTTCTGACAGTTTTCACAGGATTGTACAACATTACGAATAGATTGCTCCAAATCTTTCATATCAAAATTGTTTGATACATACATTTTTACTTTATTAGCACCCGCGTGACAGAGCTTTTTATGATATTCTATGATGAATTCAGACTTGTTTTCTTCTGGAATCCAAATTTTATTATTATTTGTCATAATCACTCCGTTGACATATTTATAAAATGTTTTATCTGGCATCAAACTAATATTTTCTTTTATATTTTCAATTTCTTTCGAGTTCTTTTGCCATATATTTTCAATATTATCAGTCATCAGTGTCAACAATCTTGTTTTTAATTTACCCATTTTAGGATTTTCATGAATCATTGACATTGAACACATGTTTCACATTCTTTTCTAGATAAAGCGTCGGCATTATTGTGGTTATCACCTTTTCTGTATTGAATCTCCATGTCCAGACCACTAAGATGGTTAATCCAAGTTTGAAATTGTGGGGTAATAGCTTTCTTTGTCTTCATCATAAATGTAATGGCTTTGTGATCCGTCCTCAAAATAAACTTTTTACCATATAGATAATGCTTAAAATGACCAGTAAAATAAAATATTGATAGTAATTCCTTTCTTGTTATACAATAACCCAACTCGTGTTTATTCATAGCTCGGGATCCATATGCGATTACTCTTTCTTTACCTCCATCTTTTTGAGACAGAACAGCACCAATGCGGTCAAAACTTGCATCTGTATCCAAAATGAATGGCTTAGAAAAATCTGGGAACTTCAATACAGGTGTAGACGTCAATTTCAGTTTTAAATTTTTAAATGAAGTTTCACACTCATCAGTCCACATAAGCTTCTTTTGTTTACTTCCACATAACGCTTCTAATACTTTGGAATCTTTGGTGTAATTTTCTATAAATTTGCGATAGTAATTTGCCAAGCCTAAAAATCCTCTCAAACTTTTTACGCATTTAGGTCTTTCAAAATTTTTAATAGTTT
Organism: Schmidtea mediterranea; assembly: GCA_022537955.1. NCBI lineage: Eukaryota > Metazoa > Platyhelminthes > Tricladida > Dugesiidae > Schmidtea > Schmidtea mediterranea. The sequence continues at coordinate 20,152,430 of CM039679.1, read as the reverse complement.
CAATCTTGCTTTCATCCGTACGTATTCCATCTTCACCAATGATATGACCCAAAAATTTTACTTCTTTCCTTTTGAATTGACATTTTGCTGGACTTATTTTAAGATTTGCTAATTTAATCTTTTGAAAAACCTTTTCAATGGTACTATAATGTTCATTCAATGTCTTTGAAAATATAAGGATATCATCCAGATATACAATTGTTCCATTCCAATTTAATTCTCCAAGAACCAAATTCATAAGTCTTTGAAATGTAGCTGGTGCGGCTGCTATTCCAAATGGCATTCTGTTAAAGTAATATTGCTTGCTTTTTGTCGAAAATGCTGTTTTCAATTTTGATGCATCATCGAGTTCTACTTGATAATAAGCATTGCCTAAATCAATTGTCGAGAAAAACTTTGCTCCGTCAAGAATATCTAATAATTCATCAGTATTTGGAATGGGAAAAATCGGTCTTTCGGTTATATTATTTAATGCACGGTAGTCCAAGCATATTCTTATATCACTACTGTTTTCTTTTTAACACATACTAACGGAGAATTCCAAGGGGATGTACATTCTGATATAATGCCATATTTCAACATTTCTTGAATATTTTCTTCAATTTTTCTATTAAATGTATAGGTTGTCGTCTTGGGTTTATTACAATCGGACTACCTTTAGTAAGTATTTCATGCTTTAATAGTTCGGTTTTCCCAACATCCCATTTATGTTTCATAAAAATACCGTCAAACGTGGAAATTAAATTATTTATAATCTTATCTTCACTTATGTGGTTCTTAAATGAATTTTCCATAATTGTATTTATTTCGTCTGTACGGCTTTCTATTTGCAATTGCATTCCAAATCTTTCGAGAAAATCTATACCTCCTATTAACTTTGGGTTTATATCTTTGGCTACAACGAATTCTACTTTTTTACTATCAGAAATTTTATCAACTTTTACATTTAATAAAGTTTTACCGCAAATTTCAATCGGGCTATCATTCGCACATCTTAATTTTAAATTACTTGTAGTCATATTCAAATTTCCAAGTTTTTTAAAAATATTATAATCAATCACACTTATTTTAGCTCCAGTATCTAATAGGCATACTAATTTTACATTATTAATCATTACGGTAACACTGGGTCTTCCCTGCATTTTATCGTATACTATTATATCATTCCGTTTATCACGATTAAGAACATTTAGTTCATTAGACGTTAGGGGTGGTCTTTAAAAACTTCATCCATACAAAATTTATTAATGTATATATTAATATAATTTCTATAATCAAAAATACCATCACAACAGTTATCATTCAAACTATCACAATCATTCAAACTATCACAATCATTCAAAATCATACAACCTTACTCATATCATTAATTACCTTTAATTTATTGCTCCGATCACCTCCTCGTGTGGTGGAGCATTCCCATTTGGTACTCAAAATCAGCCTCTGGATCCTCGTCACCGAATGCAGCCACTGATTTATGGAATTTTCGACGTCTGCCTGGAAATAACTCATGGCACTGATGTTTGAAATGTCCAGATCTTTTACAATGGGCACATTGAATATTGGAGCATTCAGATCTTCTATGACCTTCTTCGTGGCACGCCCAACATCGCAAAATTTGATTTGTTCGGATATGATCTCGCGAATGAAATTCCCTGGTATTATAAGGCTTACTCCTATTCATAGGTCTCCATCCATTTGAAATAGCATATCGATGTTCTCTGGTAAGATCGCCTTTGAATCTTGGATTATGTTGAGGTTCTCTTGTATATTCATCTTTGAATCTGGGGTTAGCTTCTCGTTCTCGAATTGATCTGTTATCATAATTATATCTTGGTAAGCTCTTCTTAACAGCATCAGCATAGCGTTGTGTTTTATTCATTGAAGCTACATCAGCATGAAATACATTAATTTCTTTTGAAACTTGATCGTGTCTCTTTAATCTTTCTTTCATTTCATCAAATGATTTTAAATCTTGCATTTTGAGATCTTTTTTAACTTCTTTATCTTCAAGCGAATTGAATAGCAAAAATTTCTTTAGTTCTTCTTCATCAAGTTTATGCTTCAAAATATTTTTGCAAGTTTCTCAATTTTTGAGCAGAATTCTTCGGCAGCCTCATTTCCTTGACGATAATTTAGCGCTTCGTTGAGATCATCGATAAGACTTCTGTTCTTAGAAAAAGCGTTTCTTAATCTTTCTGTATAATGCAGAGTTTCATTAGTCAACTCATATTTCTTCGTTGAATTGATTGATAGAAAAGCTTTGACGAATTTGCTTCTGTATTCATCGACAATATTTGTCATCTCGAAGAATCGTTCCGTTTCTAAGATAAAATCTTCCACGTCTGAATCCATGTCATATGTTTCTGGTGGCTTGATAAAATTTGCAATCGTGGTCGCCATATTAGCCACAGAGCTACGGGTATTAATAGAATCCATAACTAAAACACGTTTATTAGCAAAACACAAATATTATTAAAACAAATTATATCGTTAATTTGTTTGAGGAGTTTCTAAAAAATAATAATTAATGAATAAGTAAGGATTTCAACATACAATCAAACATGCCCAACATCATACCATTATTTAAATACAAATTATAAGACGCCTCACAATATTTACTGACTATTTATTCAATTTAGTGACCAAAAATTTAATTAGATACTGACCCATTAAATACAGGCCTTTTTTAATTTATACTATTTTTAAGTCTTCTGTCTAATCAAATGCAAACTATTGTTTCCGATTAATTTTGTATTTCTAAGCAGTATACCTTGTGCAAATTTTAGAAGATTAGAAGACTATTTATTTAAATACAAAACGTATTATTCGTGAAAATGGTTCTTTTAGAATAGCGAGTTTTGTTTTAATCTGATAGTTTTATTAATTAGAGATGTTATTAAGAAATTTGAAAAATAAAAACAATCCTGGAACTGTACCTTTACTCTGTAATGTCATTTATCTGTAAATCGCACATCTCTCACTTCTCTCTGCTCTGCCTTCCATTGACAATAACTGAAAAATTCCCGCTAACTAAGTGTTTACTGTTGACATATATTTCGACTTAAGAGGTAATTACCTAAACTGTCAGATATCGATAAATATAAATTACAGCGTGACGAATGAGTCGTTTTACCATTTAAAAATAAAATATGCTTTTTGTAAATTAATGTACTTTATTATTTCTTTTTTCTTTAACCATCATGTTAAAAGATAAATGTTTCTGTGCCTTTCCTTTAACAATTAATATATTTTAAAATTATCCAAATAACCGAAATTTCGATAAACCATAAATTTAATCTTTTTATTTTACCTTACTTCATAATATTAAAACAAAAAAAATTCTTATCAAATCACTTTTGAAAGTTGATGTCTAATTTAATAAAATCGGCTCAAAATATAAATAGTAATTTATACTGCAAAGTTCAGTATTTATTTTTTCTTTCATAATTTTCCGCTTTAATTTTCATTTTGAAAAATTTGTTTGCCGATAATTTAATTAAGTCTTAAAAATGAAATAAATTTTATTTACTCATCAATTGTATGTTCCGAGTAATTATGCAATTAAAATAACGAGAAATAACGTCAGAAATTATTTTTAATTTAATTTTATTTATTTAAATGGTTTACATTGTTTCACTTAGTCGTAGAATTGTTTTATGTTCCCAGAGAGTCCAATAAATCCAAATTCCAAATGATAAATTATTCTGACACATAAATGTTAAAATTAATGTAATAGATCACTGAATAATTTATTACCGATCTTCTATAATTAATTAATTTTGTTTATTCTTGTTGAAAATTATTTATAAAATTAAAAATATTTACCAGAAAATTTCGTTTAAACCTATGTTAATAAAGTACATTAAAAGACTAATTTTTTAAATAATAAATTATTAATTAATAAATTTATGTTAAAATAGCTTGAACATAAAAATAAAAATTAAAACAAAAAGTGTGACAAACAATTAAATATATTTTCAACCTGTCAGATTAACTTTATATATTTACTTTTAACATTAATTTTATATTTTTCATGTTGAATAATTGAATAATAATTGTCACAGAAATACGGAATAGAAATATTGTTTCACATGGGTATCTATATATACATATATATCTAATCGTATAAATTTGACTGAATTCTTTTTTAATATTTTAAGTTTAAAATCGATTGGTTGCACGGAACATTTCAGCCAATCAAAAATTAATAACTGGTCAAATTGCCGCATATAGAATGCTTCAGTGTTATGGTAATGGGACCCTATATTAAAGGATGTAATTTTTAGGGTTTAATTATTTTTTTATTCACTATAAAAAATTAAATGATTAAATATAATTTTCATTGTCCGAAGAAAATTAATATTTATTGATAAACATATTAAATATATATCCTAATTCTTATAAACGTAATGTCGCATCATTCAAATCACTGCGCATTATCAAATATCTGAATTGAATAATTAATATTATTAGGTTGAAAGTTGACCGAATTTTCCCCTTATAACTTTAACTCACAAGGAAATATATTTGAGGAAATTCATTATGCAAATAAGCTGTTCAGTTTCGAGTTCATCTTTGTTAATGCTTAATGACATAGGGATTTTTTTTCATAATTACGAGGGAGATTTCTCAAACAACATCACCAAATTCTTAGTAAATTAATTTCATTTTCAAATGTTGATAATGTCTCAGTTTATTTACAAAAATAACAATATAAACAATTATCTATTTCAGTAATTGCTTCAGCGCATCATTCAATTACTAAAAATGCCATGGAAGAAAGGTATTTCTAAAGTGGCTCATACAATGAAAAACAAAATTTCAAAACATTTTTATAAAAACTTTATCATTAATATACTTGGTTACCTTTCAGTTTTTCCATTTATCCGAGCAACACGCCATTTCATTTAGCTTTCAGCCTGTACTGTCTGAGAGGTCAAATCTAAACCAATGGAATGACACTTCAAGCCACTTTGTACTAAGAATGTTGAATATGTAACAGATTTTAAATGAAGTTAAAAGAAAAATGTAAAATAAATCTTACAAAATGAACGCCATGTAACAGAACTGGCCATGTGGGGTGGGTGGGTGCAACGCTTGCAAAGCACCCGGGCCTCATGTTTTCTGGGGGCCACAACTGAAGGAAAAAAGTTATATAAATTACATTTTACACAAAAAAATAATTTCTTAATTTTTTTTTAACCAACGAATTAGTAAGAAATGATCTTTAAATTAAAATATCAGAATCCACCAAAGCGTAAAAAACGTATGGATTTTGATACACCAAAGCGTTAAGTTTCCAGATTCTTCTATAAGAAAAAGACTCAGTTTTCAGTACGTTTGTGTTAATTTTATTTTTGAAGGATATATACTCTTATTGTACTCATTTTTTCGTGATGTGCAAATCTTTATGTTTGCGCAACATTCAATTTCAAATACGTTTAGAGGATTCTGTCTTGTAACATTTAAGTGTCAGTGTTAGTTTGTGTTTGGCATTGAAATAAGTTGTTTTATATATTATAAATTTGTAAACACAATTTTTATTTTGTTGAAATAGAATTACGGCTACAAATAGTAGAAAAATAATTCTAAAGGCAATTATTATATTAATGTGATGTGATATAAAGAGTTTAATTTCAATGAATATATATTAATCTTTGAGCGGGTGCGCATTTTATTTTAACACTAGCAAGCGCTCACTGCAAACTTTACGTCATACAGTTTGCAACAAATATTCACCTTTTTTAATAACATTGAGTTTGGTAATAATTAATAATTAAAAAAATGTATTTGAGCTTAAAAAATATTTTATTTGCAAAACTATTAATAAACAAACACAAGTTCGCCGTAAATTTTACGGCTGCGCGCCCGCTCAAAGGGCAATATTACGTAACCCAAAACCCAACATATATAATGAAATTCTGAATATATAATTTATATTTAGTTTTAGTATCCAAAATTTCATCAAAATCAAGAAAATATCGTTGTGGATTTTAGAAAGGAAAATTGTGTCAGGAAAAACAGAAAAATAAGAAAAAATTCAAAAATACACAACTAGAATTGCGTCCATGCATAAAAGCTAAAAGTAATGGAACAAGTTCTGAAATTCAAAGCACTGAAGAACAACATCAACATGAAGTAACTATTAAAGTTGAAAATTTGAAAGACGAATTTGCGGAATATTGAATTTTCAGAAGAAATAAATTTCCTTACTAATGAAGCGATAATTCATAGCAACAAAATGTATACAAATACAAAAAATATAAGTGATTCCGAGTTGTGGCAATGTAATATAAATTCTACATTTAAGTTATTAAAATTATTAAAACTGATCCTAAAAAAAAATTTCAAACCTATTTCTCTAAAAGTGATGAAGGTAGATCTTTCTCTACATCTTATTATAATAAAAATATGCCAAATGGTGAAAAAGTGCATCTCAGTTATTTAATTTATTTCAGAAGCGTGACTAGGGTATGGGAATCTGATGGGAATCAATTTTAAAAAAGCAACTGCGCTACTCTTGAAAAACAAAAACGAAACATCAATAACAGAATTAATATTAAACCAAAATTTCAAAAGTCATGTGTGTCATTCCTCTTAAGTAAATGGTTTAAAAGCAATACTAATATACTTGTTCTTTCCCCGGATCTAACTATCAATTTAATAGCCCAAAATAATAATTATATCATTGAGAACGTCAACTTTCGACAGTTCAAAGACGTTCAACATGTCATGATCATAAATCCCAATAAAAATAATTGGTGTTTACTTCTATATTCGACTTATCGTATGACTTGTAATATTTTTGATTTTCGAAAGACTGATTTTTCTGATAGACAAACCGAAATAGGAGAAAACTTTACGAATTATTTAAACAGTTTATTCTTGAGTATGAAAATAAAATTTCAAATAAATCATGGTATTCTCCACCGCTGCTTCATTTCAAATGATCCAACTTTTCATGCTTCTGCTTTCATTGTGTTTTTGGAAAAATTGATTTTAGATCGGGATTTTCAACATGATAAAATATATAAGTTACTTGATGATATCAACACTAAAAAGTGTGCTGAAATTTCATTAAATTTAAATCTAATAAATGGAAAAATTACCGACAACATGTACGATTGTACTCATTATTTGAATGAACATTTGAATTATAAGTGCCTCCAAAACGCGAAAGTTGTATTTGCCATTTTTGCTCCACTAAAGTGTCGAAAAACACTACTGGTAATTGATTATAACACTGACGAGCATTACTTGCTGGATCCAACAACACTTGATATCAGCCTAAACTATATATTTACTTGTAAATTATTAGTTACTAAAATAAATGAAATAAAAAACTCACGTGGTTGTGCAATTAGAGCAGGCAAATGTCCACATGATGTTCGTGGTTCAGGTTTGCTCAGTAAAATTCTAACATGTGCTTTCATCAACAACTATGCGCATGCTATGTCCTTTGAAAACATTAATTTGAGAGAAATCGCAAGTATTATCAACTCTGCTCTTCCAATTGTTTCTGAGATAAAGAGAATCTTTATATTTTAAAGAGAAAATTTTACCAAAGGCAAAAGAAACAATTTGATTTGACTTAGAACAGCGTAAAAATAAGGTCTTTGAATTAATTATTAGTTTTGAAAATGCTGATGTTAACCAAATAGTTGAAAGCATTATTCGAAAAATTCCTCACTTAAATAATTTCACTGAAATTAAATCCCACGAACCATACCTAGGAAGTAAACAAAACTCAAATATAATAAGTAAATATAAAAGTAGATCAGAATTTTTAATTAATATGAAATTAACTTTTTATAAAATTATTAATGACTTACCAGTCACTGTCAGGCCTGAAATTCAGGATATTCTGAATCAATTTAGCCACGAGGACCCAGTATTGAATTCATGGAATAAAATTCTTAAAGATTGTCGAAGCACGACAAATGTTCTCAATCTTGTAGATATTTTTCCGTTTGAAGTTATTTACGAATTAAAGAGAGCTGATAACACTTCACCGGGTATTGATGGTATTCAATACAAAGATCTTGCTCTTCTTGACTCTGAAGGTATCTTGTTAAGTTTCCTGTTTAATAAAATCATCAGAAGTAAAATTATTCCGACTAGCTGGAAAACTTTCAAGACTATATTAATTCCGAAACCTGATACGCTGATAATTATGATAAAGTTTCATCTTGGCGACCAATAGTTCTGCTGTCTGTTGTTTATTAAGTCTTTGCGTCTATTTTAACTACACGTCTAACATCATGGGTGATTTGTAACGATATTTTGCATATTGGGCAAAAAGGTGGCTCTGTCCATGAAGGTTGTATCGAGCACAATTCAATACTTTTTTCTGCACTTGAGCATTCGAAATATAGCAAGGATTCCCCATTAGCTATTGCTTGGTTAGATATTAAGGACGCATTTGGAAGTGTTTCTCATGACTACTTGTGTAATGTTCTGAAAACTATTGGCGTTAGCGGAGAGTTTATTACTATTGTCGAATTACATTACACTGACACTCAATCTTTCTACAGCTGTGGCTCAACACCTAATCTTTCAATCAAAAACGAAGTTAAACAAGGATGTACTCTTTCAATGATTCTTTTCTCGATTGCCATTAATCCTGTTCTTGAAGCAAAAAGTAGATCATGTTTTGAACTATTTATGATTGGTGATTCGCCCGTTCAAGTTCTAGCTTATGCAGATGACATTGCACTTGTTGCAAATAATGTCGATAACCTTCAAAAATTGTTGATGTTTCTGTTGAAGCTGCTACAGAAATAGGATTTGAATACCGACCGGAGAAGTGTGGCTACAAGCAGCTTCCCAGTGTTAATATCAATGGTGAGATCTTGATTAATGAAAAGGAGTCAAAATGTTGTTGTCAAAAGAATTTTACCAATATCTTGGTGTTCCAGTAGGTGAGGACAATAATCAAAGTCCTTATGCAATTCTTGATAAAGTTGTTAGTGACACAAAACAAAATTGCAGATTCCGGTTTATTTGGATGGCAAAAACTCAACGCCTACAAGATGTATATACATTCTCGACTAACATTTGCATTCCGAACACGTGAAATTAAAACTAGTGCTTTATCAGCTTCTCAAGGAAATACTAATCTTTGTGGCACTAACTCAAGTAAATTGCGTGGCCATCTGAGAAGAATTTTGAATGGTGGAGCTTCGTGTGTAGATTTGCTTGATGAATATCATACTCAAACAATTGTGCACTTTTTTCGACTCTTTACTTCCAATTGCAATTACTCGAGAAAAGTTAATATTGACTCTCTTAAGTTTGTAACGGATCCTCGTCTTGGAATCAAAGAGCCTACATTACAAAAAAGTTTTGATTGGATTAATGGTGCTGAAACTAAATTGAATCATGGTGGAAAGAAAACTAGATTTCAACGTGCACGCACTTCAATAATTTACTTTAATAGAGAACACTCAATTTCCGTATATTTTCATATTGTTAAAGAGCAAGTTTTATTTTATCTGATAACAAAGAGTCATGGAACTTTCATACTTACGACAATGTTTCGGAAAGCAATTTCTAAGATATTTCACTCTGCATTGTACGACTCATATATGCAAAAGTGGCAACTGAGCAATAAAAGCGACATGATTGCAGCGGCTATAAAATTATCTCCTCAAATAAATAAAGCAATTTTTAAAAGTAAGCTTGGCGAATTTGCATGGAACTTTATACATCGAGCGCGAACTAATACACTTAACATCAATGCAAAGCCTAATAGAAAAGGGGATTCTAGACTTTGTAGAAGTTGTGAGAAAGAGGATGAAACTATGGCTCATGCCTTACAGTCATGTAAGATTCACCAAATACTAGCATTAAAGAGACACAATGACTGCCTAAAGAAAATAACGAATAATCTAAAAAATCCTAATTTTATTGCCGTGGTTGACCATTCTTGTTCTCTTGTCCTGAATTCTAAACAACGCGTCGATCTTATAATAACTGATACTGAAATAAAAAGAATATTCATGATCGATATTAAGTGTCCAATGGATTCTGTTTCACATTTTGACTTGACTGATAAGGCAAATATTGAGAAATATAGCTTGCTTCAGAGTGAATTACAGGTAGCCAAACCTGATTATCAGGTAGAGCTTTACACTTGTATTATTGGGGCATTAGACTCGATTTCTCCATCAACTTATGATCTAATTTGTAAACTTGGCATTGAACCACTTCAAACAGAAGGTCTGCTTAAAGAATGTGCAATGAGCAATATCCTGCACTCAGATAAAATATAATATTACAATGTGCACGGCATTCTACCAGACTTCTGCAATTAATTTAAAATTATGGATATTTAAACTAATTTAAACTTTTTCATTGAGATCAGAATTATTTTTTTTATTTGAAATGATTCAGACTACATTCGTAATTTATCTTTAAATTCAATATTATTAACCTGACTTTTGCCTTTGAAAAAGTCGTAATTAAATTTAGAAAACTTAAAATCAAATCAGAACTTAGTTCGTACTATTTATTACTTCAAAATTTATATTTACAATGCCGGATGTCGACACCGATGAATCATCATATCAGATCAAGCAAAAGAAAATTCTGAAGACGCCAATTGCAAAAGAGACTGATTGATCAAATACTTGATAAGTTACATTTGAATTCATCCTTCTCTGCTACGATTGCAGTATGAATTGCATGCTTCATATTGAGCATATTCTTTTCACTGTGAAACAAACTTGTTATATTTAATAAAATTTAAAATAGTTCTAGTGAGTGATTTTGTTAAGTCTACGACTTAGTCGTACACGTGTTAGGCGATGATGGGCGATGATGGGTGCTGAAGGGTGTGGATAGGTATGGTCCACAACTACGTGACACAATAAAGGTTAGGTAATCGGTGTGTAATAAGTGTGTCTCCGGGTAGTGACTGACCAGTGGGCACGTGACATAATCATGAGGTCATCTGACAACAGTGGACAAAGGTCAATTACTAGGTAGCAACTGAGTGGACAGAGGTCAATCTCCAGGTAGTAACCGTGTGGACAGAGGTCAGATATTATGTAATGTATAAATACGCTAAGGAAAATAAAAAAATATTTTTATAGATATCAATATGTGTATATATATATATATAATTATATATATAATTATAGATATAACAAGTCGTACCGAAAAAATATCAATCCTGAACAATTACTTATAGTTCAGTATGGAGATCAAAACGTTTTCCCCAATATGCGTATAGCATTGGAAATATAATATTTGAAATAATGCTTACAATCGCGGTTTCTGTTGCCAGTTGCGAAAGATAATTTAACAAATTAAAATTGATGCTTTCATATTAGAGAGCCTCGATGGGCCAAAGTCGATTATATAATCTTGCTTTACTTACCATAAAACCAGAAATGACCGACGAAATTGACAATTAAACAATTTGCGTCAGCTAAAGCAAGAAAGATAAATTTGTAATAAAGTGTCAATAGATTTAGCTTGTGTGATTTTTTACCCAATTCTAAAGTAGTTTTTTAGAAAATAAAACGTAAGTAACCTATCGTCGGAGAAGGACGCAAGATCGGTGTTTGCCATAGGCGCCATTTACCCTAGTTACGCCACTGGTTTATTCAAATGCAAAGGATTCTTGCATATTATTTTCATATTATTTTTTGAATATTTTATTTTGTTGCATATTATTTTCAGAAAATAGAAACCAATATACACGATTTATGAATGGCTATAATAATTGGAGAAAATCGACGCTAATAATTAAAAGCCATTAGTTTTTCGGTTGCCACATTAAATATTTTATTGCTTGGCAATAACTGATAAAACGACATCATTTAAATTCCACCATTGACAATGTAATTCAAATTAATATAAATAATGCAACAGAACGTCTCGAAGAATTGTAGATTTAATTTTATTTTTATCCAAGAATAATCTTGCACTGAGAGGACTCATAATAAAATAGTAGCACTAAATAATGGAAAATTTTTAAGTCTAACCGTACTTTTAGGTAAATTTGACCCTGGGTTAATAGGTTATATAAATAAAATTGAAAATACGAAGAAAAGAATTGTTCATCATTTGGCACGTAGATCTCAGGAAGAATTTACTACCACATTGGGTAATGAAGTGCTTAATAAGATTATTGTAGAGATAAAAGCCTCCACATATTATAGCATCCAAATGGACTGTACATCTGATATTTCCCACACGGAACAGGCATCAATAATGATTAGATACGTAAACTTTAAAGACAAGAAACTTGTGATTAAAGAATCATTTATAGGATTTATTGAAGTATCCAATGCAACTGGTAAAGATTTAACAAATACACTTGTACAAAAATTAAGTGATTTTAATGTAGATATTATAAATTGCAAAGAGAAAGCTTACGAAGATGGCACCAATATGAAGAGTTCATACAATATGCCTTGTTTATAACATTCATTTAATTTATTAATATGTGATGCTACTTCCAGCAGTATATACTGTACAATTATTTTTTGCGAACAACAACGTATATACTGTTTATTTTCTGCATCTACAAAAATGTGGGAAATAGTGAAAAAAACATTTAAATATTACTTTCAAACCATTGTGTGATACTCGTTGGGAAGCTAAAGTAGATTCAATGAGATCTGCATACAAACAAAATAAACAAACTTTTAATGCTCTCGAATAACTTATTATAACTAGTAATGACAAAGCAGCTGTATATGAAGCTCAGAGTTTATTAGGTTTAGGGCAAACAATGCTATTTATACTAAGTTTAACAATATGGTTACTGTATTGTCTAAAATTAATTATATTAAAAAATTATTGCAAACAAAAACTTGATTCAGCTTATAATCTAATAAATATAATTAAAAATGAAACACTGAATCTAAGATCACATTTTGACGCTTTCTTGATTAAGGTGAAGTCGATAGCACGAGCTCGAAAAAAGAAGAGATTATCTTCTGAATTGGCAGAAAATGAAAGACCAACCAATCCAGTCGAAGAAATTCGATACTATTTATTATATTGTAATCGTGCAAATCGAAGAGAGAAAAAACATACTAAAAATAATTTTCATATTTAAACTGATAACAGATATAAGAAGTTTAGAAAACGATGAATTAACCAAACAGTCACATGATTTATTAAAATTTTATAATAAAGACGTTGACAAATGTTTAATTGAAGAAATTTTATCGTTAAAAGGATTAATTTTGAACGAAATTGATGTTAAGAATGCAGAGGATATATTTCACTTTATTTTAAATAACAACCACAATGAAATTTTTCTTAACATTATAGGAGTACTAAAATTATTGTTTACGCTTCCAGTTACTGCTGCAAGTGCAGAACGTTCATTCAGTAAATTAAAACTGGTTAAAAATTACTTCCGACTAACAATGTCCACAAATAGATTATATTCACTTGCAATATTAAGTATAGAAAAAGAAATGGTAAAAGAATGTGATTTCTCTGATATTATTCACAATATGGACAATAAAAAGTCACATTCCAAATAAAATTAAGTAAATCTTAATTATTTTTTGTGTATTGTTTATGTTTTATTTTTTATTTAAACTTTTTTCAAATTTTTTTTACTGATAAATTTTTACTTTATAATAAAGAAATAAATACAAAAAATATGTATTTTTTTTAAATGGACGTTTATGTTTGCATTACTATTCTTTTTTATATTTGAAGGTCCTAAAAAACATTTTTGCACCTGGACATTATTTTGTTGCCTTGCATACGATTATTTTATCTAGTTTGGAGAAAATATCATATTCAACATTAAAAGTTTTGCAATGCTAAAATATTGAGGAGTACTATACCAAGGAAATTGTTAATTAAGGCGAGTCAAGTCACAAATAAAATGTGTTTTGAGATTGTTGGGTACTTGTCTTTGTTTTGCGTGTTTATATGGTTTTTTTTAAACTCGAATATAACAATAATATTAAAATTTATTATTTTTCATTATAACTTTTATTTTAAATCATAAACAAATACTTCACTCAACATATTTTATCCTTATTTCTTCAAATTGTTGGGATTGATTAAAATGGAGGAAATAAAATAAGGGCAGGGAAAAACTAAATAAACAAAAAGAAATCAAAAATAATTAAAGTACAGAAATTAATTAAAAATTTATCAAATCTAAAAAAATAATATTGATCGGGGTAAACGGGTATGGTTGAATGCCAGATCATGAGATAAATCCGAATATAATAATAAAAATGTAATGAGAGGTTCCTAGGAAAAGTTACAGACAAAATACAAACTAATTAAAATTAATTAATTCTCTAATTGAAAATCCCAGAGAAAGCCTAGCAGATGTTGAAATGACTTGATCGAGTTTCGATACAATATAAACTGTTTTTGAAGAAATTCGTTAAAAAAAATTTAGAAATAGTTGCCACAGTAATTAAATTATTTTTCGAAAACAGATATATAAAATGAAGCTACAGTCAAGGTAGTCATCTTATGGTCAAAGATAGAAGCAAATTTGTGTCAGTTAAAGAGAAAGAAACACGGAATTAATTGACGAGTAAATTTAGGAAGGTTGAGGATAATTTACATCATAGACGTGCATAGAAGGCCATCTTTGGGGTCTTTTGATTTACGCCTTGAGATTTGAGAAAGGACACGAGGAGTCAGACAGTAACAGATTTTTTGTCAATTCTTTTTGATTTTTCAATTTCTTCTTCTTATTCCACGTTTCAGAACTATGGAGCGACTCCGCGTTTATTTTGAAAATATCTTCCTCAGTATGTTAACTTTAATAATTACTATTCAATTTTATTATTTAGGCATCCTCAACATATATAACAATTTGAATTTTAGCGAAATCTTTATTCGGCTTCAAATCATATTTCCTTCTCATTTTCTCAAAATCATGTCCATGTTTAAACTGATTATTTAAATCAATTAGGAATTAATCAAAAAAAATGGTGATTTTCAAAAGATGATTGATTGAAATAATAATTAATTTTTTCCTTCCTTCAACATCTGATATTTGCGCCTATTGGCCATATTTATAATAATAATTAAATATTTGTAAACATCATTCTATGAATATTCTACAAATATCACAGAATTATCAAGAGACGAGTTATTGGCATTTTTAGAAACAAGCTTTTATTTTAATGATGATTGATGTAGCATTAATTTGGCTGGAATTTTCCTTTAATCCTCTCCATGTTGGAGAATGTTTTTCATGATGTAAATGTTCCAATTTTACCCTGGACATATAAAGGATGTAATGAGTTTTAGTTTAATTTTTTATCATTTAACAGTCATTTGACATCCAATTGGTTATTTTGATTTTCAGTTATTCAAACAAAAAATACTTATTAAATTATTAAAAAAAATATATTAAATTATGTTGAACCCATTTGTCACTGCGTTATAAAGCATTATAAATTATTATTATTATTATTATTATTATTATTATTATTATTATTATTATTATTATTATTATTATTATTATTATTATTATTATTATTACTATTGTTAAGAATAGGCTCTAAGCTTAAAAATATTAGTCACATTGACGTCACTAAATGGTGTCGTTTAAAATAATAAAATGACGTTATAGTGACGTCACAGAAGAATTACTAAATTTAGATTATAGAAATTAAAATGGAATTAAGTCATCAAAAAATTACTAAATTTAGGTTCTTGATGACGTAAATCTAAAGATAGTAACTTAATAATCCCCAAAGGTAAATTTAGCAATTAATATGTAAACTAACCCTAATTATTTTCATATAAATAAAAAAGCATTTTAGTATGAGGGGCCGATCCTAAAGCATTCAACAAAAAAGAGGACTAGATTAATTTAAGAAAATTGACTATAAGAAAATTTCAAATTATTTTGAAGAAAAAAAGAAAATTGATTAGATAAACAATTCGAATCAAATCAAAAAGAATAATAAATATTGAGATTTTGAAATTCATTAAACGGCCGATCAATCCAAAACAAATAAATATCGTAATTTCGAAGAAAATCCATTTAACCCAAAGCTAACAAAATCAGTCTACGAAAAAACTATTTAAGGAATTCTTGTTCGAAAAGGAAAGCAGAGAGGGAAAAGCTTGAAAAAATTATTCACGGATTTTTATCGAAAGAATCAGAAAACGTTTGGAAAAATTTTATTCTTGTTCTTTGGATACTCATTATCCAGTGGAGGATTTCGGTATATATTATTTATTTAATTAAAAAGAAAGTATCATTTACAAGCGGATTCCCTCACCCTCTGATCTTAGGACAAGTCGTTGCGTCGACATAGTGACCATCGACTTCTTGCGGGCCATTTGGCAGAGATCATTTGATCCGGATTTCTTTCAAAACCTGTAATTGTACACATAAATCTTTGTAAATTTTTGTCATAACGCCAATTAAATTTTGTAAGTAATTAATTGACTTGTCTTATTTATTTACATAAGACCACAACCGACCTTTTTATATTTTTGTGTACCAGTTCATTTTAATTATCATATTTTGTTTTTTTTGAGTTTGTAGTCAGAAAACGAACTGTGTTAAGATCGTAACAAATCAATGGCCGCCATTTTCGAATCTTCTAAAAAATCTCAAAATATTAATAATTATAATACAGAAGCACAGTAATTAAAAAAAATGTCAATATTTAGTATCTCACGTTATAAAAGAGTCTTTATACAAATTATAATAAAAAATATTCTGTTATTCATAATACACGACGATAAAAAATCTTACCTTAATAATCTTTTTTGCAATCGTAAACGTAAAAATCAAATGATATTTATTTACTCAATATTGCCAAACTTTATTTTTACATAAATCACTACTGCCATCTAGTTTTGAAATAAGTAACTACTTTCATAATCATTGTAGGAAGAAAAACCAAATCAATCCTCGGATAGTTGTACACAAGCGTGCGCAGAAGGCGTTATTGTACACCAATACAGAAGCGCCAACTAAAAGATTTAAATCACATAAACTAAGCATATAAATTATTGAGTTTATAAATTTTTTAGTAGGAAAATTATAAATCCAATTATTAAAATATTAAAATTTTAGGAAAAAAAAATCAAAAAAAATCAAATTTTACTTTTTATTTTTAATTTTAAATACTGACGATTTTAATAATTTCCTCTTTTATCGAATTAAAATTTAATGAAATAAGTTATTAAAATCCTTTGAAAAATGCAGTTCCGAAAATTGTGTTTTTTACAGAAAATTATTGAGCTATTGTCGATATCTAAATAAAGAAAAATGAAATTCTATTAGAAGAAACAGATCTAAGGTTATCAAAAAAAAGATAAATGATCTTACTAAAACACATTATCAAAAAATTATATTAGAATAATTAAAAGGATTTTTCAGATTAATAAAAGCTGTTAAATAAGAAATTTTCTTTTTATGGACTAAATTATTTTTAAAAGTTAAACAAAAAAAGATTTCTAAAAATAAATTGTTTTGTAATTTATTCTCATGGGAATATTAAAAATACAGAATTCTAAAACTGAATTTTTTTTGCTTTAAGATTAAATTGTTAAATGTTCTTTTTCGAATTCAGAAAATTCTTGTTCATAATTAAGTTAATCAAATTCAATTTAAAATATGAGAAACTTTGAAAAATAATAATGTTAAAAAATTAATGAATTTAACGAAAAATATATTTGTAAAATTTAAGGAAATTTTATGATTAATGTAAATAATTCACAATGGGGTTGCCAATATTGTTTTGATTGTAATAAAATGCATTTTTATAGTTAAAACAACTTTTGTTCAGAAAGATTTCAAAGAAATTATGAAGAATTATATTCATGAATCGTAACGAAATTTTTCACGAAATTCAAAAAGCCATATACAACTCTACAAGCAATAAAATTCAGATATACAACAAAAAGCATTACATTCAATGACGAAAATACAATAAAATATACGAAAAACACACAGCAATCCTTACCACACAAGATAAACTTTACATTAACTGCTTTAACCCTAGCAATCCTAATTTGTTTTTTTAGTTAAAATAACTTAACTTTTTGATGTGCCAGTAAATGAATAACAAAAAACAAAAAAATAATTATTTACTTATCTTTTGAAGTGTGGAAGTCTTTTAGGAGCTCGTGACATAATTGTACCAGTGGGACACAACGCGGACTTAATTAATAGCGCAGAATTACCTCCGGGCTTCTGTAAACATCTTATGAGACATATATGACCCACTGGGTTTGAAAGGGTTAAATAAAATATTTAATTAAAATAAAATATATAATTAAATAAGCATGCAATTGTTAAATTAAAATAAATACTTAAAATAAATCATATATTAAAAGTCATATATATTATAAAAAATTTTTAAATACAAAAAGCATCATTTTTACTGCTTATTTATCTTTTTCTTATAATTTGTAAAACCTTTCGAGTAGGGTAACACTAACAAAAAAGATATGCTCGTCATTCTTAAATACACTATTGATATTATTTACATAAACAATTGATTCACCCCTATTAGTCAAATTACAATAACATATTCCCAAACCTGGATCCTTAGGATTCTAAAAATAAAAACAACAACATATCATTTTATCAAGAGTTTTCTAAATTTTCTAAAGTACAAGATAAAGACGTTAAACGATAAATCAATCCGTTTTAACAAATTTCTTTTACACTTAAATGTTTTTTAAAAATAGGATTAAATGTTTTTTATGTTTAATATTTTAATGTCCAATATTAATTTTATTATATATAATTTATTTATTTTAAAATATAATATTGAATAATTTAAATTTAAATTATTAATTTAAGAATATAATAATATTAAATTTATTTTATTTATATAAATTTTAAAGTCAATTTAAATAGTTCGAATATATAAATTAAATCCATATTATTTTGGTTAATTTCTTTACCGGTGACTGACACTGAGTACATACATTAACCTGTTGGCGTTCAATGCGTTAATAAAATATAAAATCTTTTACAATCAATACTCTATAGTTGGTAACTTACTATAGAAAATTAGAATTGATTTGCCAATAAAAAATAAATTCAAATAGAAAACAATAAAATTAAAAACTACATTTTTGGGAATTACAACGAAATATTTCGAGTACCAATACACTATGTCAAAGATTTAATTTTGTTTTTCTGAAGATAATCATTTTTGAAGGTTAAGTATTTTTATAATGTTTGTGTTAATAAAACTTTCATATAATGTATTAAAAATCTTTTGTAATTACTTAATTTAATTGTTTTAATACACCTTTGCAGCCCATTTGTGCCGAGACAGAGGCTATTAAGGCTCTAAACATTTCTTAAATAACACATGTAGAACCTAAATTATATAACATACTTAAAAAATATACTCATAAAATTAACTTTTGTGGAAATCTCTATAGAATTCATTTTAACTAAGTACGTTTTTAAAAAATCCTCAATCCTCGAATAAGCCACCCAAGCTATTGTGTTAGCCAACAAAATTTTTAAAAAATTGTTGGGGTTTATAAATTGAATTTGAATTGGAATTATTGTCAATTTGACTCCAAGCGTGCTTTTAAACAACAGTAACGAACTCCAAACGATATAAACTTTATTGATTAATACACTTTATCTCCACTTTAAAATTACACAACGAATTATCAATCAATCACAATTTGGTGCTTATTACGACCCTTCGGGAAGAATAGTACTTTTCGGATCAATTGGGTTTACAATCACTTGACAACTGCGGGGTTTCTGAGATTGGTAACTCTGATTTAGTTGCCTTGCTTTGCTTTGACCTTGCTTAATTTCTGTTTCAAATTTCTGTTTAATTTCTTTTTTGTCTTTCTTTGTCTTCTGCAATTTTTGTCTTATTGTTTTGTGTTTTGATTTCAATTGCGCTTCCTTTTTATACTCCATCATCCAATAGCACTTACTGATGTCGAATAGGATTTCTGATATCTTTTAACGCTAATTCCTTTTGGGCCTCCATAATCACCGACAGTTGTCCAGATAAATCATTTTTTAGAGATTCCCTTTCCCGGATTCCCAAACAACATTCCTTCCTTTATCTTGAAAGAGCTTTCGAAATAACGAGCAAATTTGTTTTTGTTTTCCTAAATTTGCACTTGTTAATTATAAATGACCTTTTATTTAATTGTTTGTTGTTATTGACTTTCTCTTATTCCCTTCTCGTTATTCGACGTTTCTTTTTCATTTCCTTTTTATTAAGCTCCAGAACCACATCTTAATCACTTATGATTGTTTCCCCCAATCATTTTACATGTTTATTAATTATTTTACTCTATTATTTAGGTATCCTCAACAAAATTAAAAGCTTTGTCAATCGAAGGACAAGTGTAATTTTAATTTCTAAATTATCACAAATTTAACAAAAATTCAATGATTAAAACAAATATAAACAAAAAATATCTTTGCTGTTTTTGTTTTGAGGTATGATGTTCAAATTATCAACATTGAAATATGTTAAAATTCAAACAAAATTATACATTTTTTGACATATTTCTTGGTTTTAACAATTGATGGTCTTTGATTTTTATTTTAGAAATTGTAAGTTTGCGATGGAGAAATATTTGCTTGACGACTAAATAATAAATTTATATGAAGTTTTAATTGATATGTCAAAAATGTCACATTTATATCAATGAAATGTTTGAATAAATTTATCTTTTATTTTTCAAAGGAAATTAAAATTCCAAGAGTATTTTATCCGAATATTTTTTTAAAAAATTTCCTTGTTACGATTTATTGTCTAATTGTCTGAATGTTTACGAAAAGTTCTCCCTAGAAAAATTTAAATTTTGATATGAAAACTTTAATTTAATTTAATTTGCATGCTACTGACAAAATGCTCCAAGTCTCTCCATCGTAAATGTATAATTAGTCGTATTTACCACATTGACTGCCATTTTGATTTGGTGAAAGTCAATGATGGCCCTTAACTGGTTTATGACAATCAACGCGAAAAGATGCAATTTCTCATCACTTGGTCAATTATACGGCTACTCATTAATTTTTTAAAATAGACTATAACTATATATAAGGTTTTGCTATTTTGAACGTCCATCATATCCAGAATAGTAATAATAATCACAGTCAAATAGAATTGTATGTATCCTTGTGTAAATTAATTTAAATAATATTTAATATGAAAATATAATTAAGTTAATTAATTAAAGTTATTAATTAAATTAAAATTATTAATAATTTAATAAATTTGTTGTATGTCTTGATCCCGTTTGATGATAAAATAGATCAAGTAAAAATATAGATATGAAACTAAGTATAAGTCAAAGTTTAAAGGTAAAAGGACAAATATCATTTACAGAAATTGAAATATTAAATGAAGAAATTTGAAAGGTAAACCTTAAAAGACAAAATTCAAATAATCAAAAGAAATTCTGATTTTCAGAAAATATTAAAATCAGACTAAATTTTAGTTTAATAAAATTAATTTTATTTTTTTAATAAAATTAATAAAATTCTTTGTATAAAATAACACAATCAATGCATTTAAACATTTACATACAAGCACCCGAGCTGTTCCGAGATAGATTTTACCGGTAACACGATTGAGCTTCACAATTTCCTGGCGTATTAAAATTAATAAACCAAACTGACATCTTAATAATTGGTGTTAGCTAGCAAAATTATTTTACTCAAACTTAACGGCCACGGTCCTACACTATGAGAAATTTCCTTAGAAAGACTGAAAATTTTTGTTTTCATTTTTGCTTTTTAACACCTCCCCCCATAAGCTGTAGATAATCAGTACAAATAAACTAATAACAATTTCAATTTATTATAATGACATTTTAAGCATGCCTGATTAAAAATTATTATTTTTTTCGAAATAATTAAAATGAAAACTTTATGGCAAAATTAGTTCAAAATTAATCTATATGTATGTTCATCTATTTAAAATACTATGATTGCTAAAAAAATCAAAAATATATAAACATTTTAGCATGTTAATAAATTTCCTTTTTATATTTAATTCACCTAAATATGGAATTTTTTTTGTTAAAAAAAAAATGATTCTTGTAAATTCTCTCTCACAAACGGGTAGCACTTCTCATTTGGAAATACTGTTTATTTTTAAAATATTTTAAAGTTTCAAGTTTTTTATTCAATTTGTTTCTTTTCATCAGATGTTAAACTTCTGACCCATCTGTTGATTATAATTATAATTCATTGCTTATTTATACAAATTTTGTTTGCATAATTTTTAATTCATTTTAATTATTTTCAGTTCACATAAATTCATTACGAAAAATAATTTGTCATTAATATTTTGTAAATATTTCCATAGTTTTCACTTACATCAATAGATTATACCTCTTAATTTAATTAATTTAATTTTAATTAATTTTGACAGCCACAAAGTATTTATATTATTTTATTTTATAGCTTAAATTCCTAAAATCGAGCATCCTTGGGATTGTATTGTTTTAATCAAAAAAGAACATTAGGTTTTCCAGCAATTCAATTTCCACCAAATAAATTAATAAAAATCTTTTATTATTAAAAACAAATTATTTTACAAATTTACAAGTCAAAATATAAATAAAGTAATTCATATAATTGTGAAATATTTTTTGAATTAAATACAAAAAAAATTAATTTTCTTACAAAAATAATACTTTAAAATTTCTAAAAAAATATTCCATAAAAAATATCGGTTTTTTTCCGAAATTAATTTTTATTCCGTTCACATTTCTCATAATCAGATTCATCAAATTGAATTTTTACGATTGAAAATTATCGATTTTAATTTTCTGAATGAAATTAGCAATCGAAGTTATTTAATTTATTTATTGGATTGTATTTTTGTGTTATCGGATAAAAAAATATAAATTTTGTTATTTAAAATACATTTTGTTTAACATAAAATTCATTATTCAAAATAATTAAAAAGTGTTGAAAAAGAAAAATTTAAATGATTAAAATTAATTTATTATTGCAAATTTCCGAATATTAAAACAAATTCACAAAGATTCGATGGAATTCTAAGACTAGTTAATAATCACTGAAGCTTTGGACATTTGAAAATTCACACCAATTCCTTACAAGGTTTGAATATATATAATAATAATATATATTATTAATATTCAAAAACTATTTAATTCTCAATTTGAAATTTTTAAATATAAAAATTATTGTTTATTATTATTTAAAATATGCGAAATAATATCAATAGTGTATTTAAGAATGACGAGAATATCTTTTTGTTAGTGTTACCCTGCTCGAAAGGTTTTACAAATTATAAGAAAAAGATAAGTAAGCAGTAAAAATGATGTTTTTTGTGTTTAAAATTTAAAATTTTTATAATATATATGACTTTTAATATATGATTTATTTTAAGTATTTATTTTAATTTAATAATTGCATGCTTATTTAATTATATATTTTATTTTAATTAAACATTTTATTATTAATATTAAAAATTATTATTTATTGAAATACAAAATGAATAAATGTCAAATATTATATAAAAAAACATGTAAAAAATTTATGAGTTTTAAAGTCAAAATAGTCTTGAGCAATTTATTATTTTGGTCAGTGTACAATAATTAGGAGACTTTAATGATATTCTTGGTTATAATTTTTATAATTGCAATATAAATTTAAAATTTGTGAAAATTTATAATGCAAAAAGCTTTGCTCACCACTTCCTTAGTTTCGTCAGGTATTAGTGAAGTATTGTTGAGAATTGCTTAAAAATAAGTATTTCATTTGAATAAATATAAATAAATTAGAAGATAAAACTCAGAGTTTTCAACTTTACAAAAAATCCTCACTTTATATGGGTGATACTGCTTGTAAATAAAGTAGTTATTTTTAAAAGAGGATATACGTATGTCACTGAGAATCAACTTTTCTAAATTCAATGATGCATAATTTATTCAATTTTATCAAATATGTCAAATATTAGGTAATTAATTGTCCAATATTAAAATATTTAGTTGTTAAAAAGTGGTTTAAAGATTGAAAAAGATGGTCATAGATAAACTGATTAATTTGTTCCAGTAAGGGAATAAAGACTCAATTATTGGTCAGTAAGATTCACTTGACAAAGGTAATTCCATTTCCACAAAGATTTACTTTACCAGCTACCATTTATGATGAAGATATAAATAAGCTGTTTCATTATCGAGTTACTCAATTAATCCAGAACCAAAAGATGAAAACGATTCGACTTGGTTTTTTTCCTAATGAAATTCAAGATATGCAGACAGAAGAACATCAATCCCTGCGATATTGACTCATTTGAAGCCAAGAGTTGTGACCTAATGCTCAACTACATGATAGAACTGAAAAGATTATATAAACACTGAGTTGAAAGACTTCTTAGAATAAAGTCAACAAGCGTTGAAACTGAAAGGTTGTTTTCAGAATCATGTTATTTCTTTATCCCAGTTAGGCACAAGAACTATTGGTAAGACTTTGTGTTTAATTTCATAGTTGCACCATAATAATTTCTGGTCCATCTAGAAAGTTATCGCTCTTTCCAAGCAACAACAAGGAGCCTGCAGCTTGCCTTTAATGCTCATTTAATTCAAGACCAATGAAACACAAATTTTCTTTAATATTTCGGACAACTTCTCTTTCTACTGTAGTTGTAAAACTGGAACCTCGATCTGTAAATATTTTCATTAGATAATCGGTCTAATCTGATCCAGCCAAAACAATTGTGCAAATTGGTTAAGGTAGCTCTTATTTAGTTGAACGTCCAGCCGGATCGAAAGCGAGAATTGCAGCAATAGTTTCCAAATGAACAAAGACATTTTCATCGTTTCGCTCATTGTCATCATTAATAAATCCAAATCCATTCTTCGAATTAAACCATTTAACGTGTTCGACATCTTGAGATTGAGCCAAGATTGATAGAATTTAAATTATGAATTGAATAACAAAACAAATTCCAAAAATCGAAACGTATATTTTAGATTATAAAACTTCCAATTCGACATAAAGTAAAACTCAAGACTTCAACAATTTCCAAAAAGTTACAAACTTCCCATCAAAATCTAATCGATAAAACAAAAAATCTGTTAATTCAACAATTATTACATAAATTCTAAAAACTAGACAAAATCCAATCGATTGCTCTGAAATAGTCAAAATTCTAAAACGCCAAGCTCTCGTTAGTGTGCGCACAACAAATATGAACTCAACAAAAACCCTCTATCGCGCACACAGACACGACAAAACTGATAATTCAGCACTTTGAATTCAACACTTCTTCCGATGTTACAGTTTAGACAAAAGAATATGTCTAAATATGTCTTAATAATAAATCTTCTTCAAACAATGGATTTACAACCATTGTAATGATTGGAGCAATTTTCTAAGGACATTTATATCACGTTAATTATTATAGTTGCTTATGTCATGAAAACGTTTAAAAATCATTCTGAAAAAGAGAAAAATCAGAACTTTGGTAAATATCGAACGTTTCTGGTTTAGATAAAACATTTAAGAGTGCCATACTTTTCACTATACATATTCAAATAATAAAATTTATAAAATGAATATTAAGTCATTTTTTAATGAAATTAAATTCAAATATTTAAAAGATCAGTAATTAATTTTTAGACATTGTGTTCTTAGCACATTTTAAACAGTAAAGCAACAACAACAACAACAACAACAACAACAATAATAATAATAATAATAATAATAATAATAATAATAATAATAATAATAATAATAATAATAATAATAATAATAATAATAATAATAATAATAATAATAATAATAATAATAATAATAATAATAATAATAATAATAATAATAATAATAATAATAATAATAATAATAATAATAATAATAATAATAATAATAATAATAATAATAATTTTTACTTAGTATTTTCTAAGAGCACAAGAAAACCAATAAACTTCGTTTTAAGGATACGCAATGTAAAGCTGTATAAGAGTTTGTTGGAGATTTTACATTTATAATTTAAATTTGTCTTTTTTTGAAAAAAATAATTAATTAATATAAATTTATTAAATTACATTGATTTTACATGGTTTAGTGCATGATAATGCATCTGCAATGACCAAACGAAACAATTTCCTAAAATAGCTTCATGACTGTTCATTCGGAACATTTAAGGCGAAATTTAAAAGATTTTCCTGCAATAAATTTGCATTTTGATCAAACAAATAAAAAAATCTAAGCATATGAAATTAATATTATTAATGCTTCATAATTGATAATAAAAAGTATAGAAAAGTATGTTTTTTGAATATACCAAACTCTTAATATATTCACAATATCCATAAGGTAGACTTAATAGAAAGTTGCAACGATAAACAAAAACAAAAACATTTGCTTTTATCAAAATTATATACTACTCTTCGTTAAATACTAAGGAAAAATTATTTCAAAAAAATTAAACAAAATGAAATTTCACGGCAACTATATATATATATATATATATATACGATAAATAAGTCATTAAAAAAAGAAATTCTAGACAGCACTTTAAAGAATTTAAAAATAATTCAAGCTAACCATTTATGTTTGTAATCAATTTTAATTTGTTTTCATTTATAATTTTTTGTATTAATTAACTTTTTGACAATAGGTCTTACATTCTTCAGAAATTTTCGGTAATTCCCTTTTCAGTTGTTTTTTTGTAAAATAAATATTACTGTAAAATCCCGAGTATAAGCTGCAGCTAATACGTACAAAAAGGCAACATTTTTGAATTGCAGCTAAAATGATGTGCTGCTTATACAACTAAAAACAATTCAAATTGAAGATAAGATTATTTATTTAAATTTTCAACATCACACTCCTCAAAACCATCACACTTTTCATTGTCAATAAAAGTGAAATTTTCTAGTAATTCTACAATGTTTGGATCAGACTCGTTCACATTCATTTCATTTTCTTCAATTTCAAGAACATCGTAGTCTTTACTGAATGCAACACAAAAACCATTCAAAATGGTATATATCTTTATGAATTTCACTTATTATTATTAATATTATTATTATTATTATTATTATTAATATTATTAATATTATTATTATTATTATTATAAGTATAATTATTATTATTATTATTAATATTATTAATATTATTACTATTATTATTATTTCCTCGATTAGTTGCCTATTAAGATTGGATTTTATTCCTTTGCAATTGATTATTTCTTTGGAACATAAAGAGTTGATTCTTGAGCATAATCAAAATCAACAGAAAGTATAAACTCCATTTTACGATTACTTAATTTCGATTCAATTTTCTTTTTGCTTACCAATCCTCCCAGTCAAAATTTGAAATTTCCAAGAAATTCATGATCAACTAGTCTATTGGATGAGCCATCAATGTCACACATTTAATTACACATTATAATTACACTTTTCCAAACGATTTGAAACTCAAAGAATTCTAAAATTTATTTGTACCCAAAAAATAACAATTTTTTAAAATTTAAATTACAACTACAAGAGATAAACAAAATTTATCCAGCAAAACAACCACACATTATAAAAATTTCACAAAAAATAATTTTTTACAATAGATTTTATTTACATTTTTAATTGGCCGAAACAATTATTATTACTATTATTATTATTATTATTATTATTATTATTATTATTATAATTATTATTATTATTATTATTATTATTATTATTATTATTATTATTATTATTATTATTATTATTATTATTATTATTATTATTATTATTATTATTATTATTATTATTATTATTATTATTATTATTATTATTATTATTATTATTATTATTATTATTATTATTATTATTACCGATAAGGTGAATTACAAAAGCAAATAATGCACCAATTAAAATAATTATTGAACATAGCCCCTATGATATCAATCGTTCTGTGAAAATTAATTTCCCAGTGCAGCTAGTGGTTTGATTAAATGATAATTATTTAAATTAATCGATAAAAATACCAATAATATCAATAGGAAAAACTTTTCCAAAATATTAAATCTACGTATTAATTGAAATTGTTTTTTTTTACAGAAATAAAAAAGAATTTTCAAAAATTTCCGAGAAAACTTCACAGCAATTAAAATGTAAAATTAAAATTAATGAGTGTTTGACACTGATCGAAAAAAGAAAATCGTGCTGATTAGGCGATTTTTTTCCAAACAAAAGAATTGTAATTTAATGCTTAAATTTATTAAATTTATGTATTTCATCAAATGAATGATTAAAACAAGAAAAAAAGACAATAAATCAATTGCAGAATTTTAACGATTTTGAAATTATTCCTGAGAACAAAATGTAATTATCATCAATGGATTGAGATCCATTATCTGAAACGTTGTATTAGAGAAGTAAAATAAATTATGAAATTTTTTTTTCTCAGTCATTTCATATTATCCATTTAATGCAAAAATTAATTGATTTTTTTAAAAAATTAAACTTCTAATTTCAGTAGATAATAATTAGTTAGAATTTTTAAAAATGATTTGTAAATAATTTTTTTGGAATTTTAATGGTTTTTTTGATTGAGCTTTTTGTTTAAATGCATTTAAATACATTGAAATTATTTATATATCATTATATATAATTTATGAATTTGTTATATTAATTAAGGTTACAATTATTATTATTATTATTATTATTATTATTAATAATAATAATAATAATATTAATATTAATATTAATATTAATATTAATATTATAATTATTATCTAATTAAGCAAGATCTTGTTCGTCATTAGCCGCTATAAAATACAGAATTATTTTATATTAAATACTGACTATATTACACAATCGTTATTTTAAATATTTGTTTAAATAAAATGATTATAATTTTGAATTCCCATTATATTCAATTTTTTTAAATTATCAGATTTAAGTCAAACAACATCATTTTTAAGATAAAAAATCAAAGATTAAAGAGTACTTTGTCATTGGATGTTTTGACGTTCAAAGGGGTCCAAGTCGGATTCTAATCAACCAACGTCATTATTAGGCTAATTTTTGTATGATCTGTGACGAAATACCTGTGTCTTAAAGACACGCTGGGTATTCGTTTGCATGTGCAAGACTCGTCTGTGCCTCATCAAAGTTGGATTAAAAAGTAACTGGACATCATAACATCAACTAAGACTAGCTTAATGATGGGTAGTAAGTCACTTACACAATACATAACCTTCGTTGCGAAGGCACGGTCACGAAAAGAATCATCGGAACTATGAACAAATTAATTAGTGTTTTTTAAAAAAAAATATTTTTGCAGAGGCCTCCAACTAGTTAGATTACAGCCGCTTATTACAAAATTTTTAAATAAGGGGATAAAACCAACCAACACAATATAACATATATTAAACTATAATATATTTCGACAGATTCACTGTCATCGTCAAATATAGATTCGAACTTCAAACCATATGGAATAAATTACTTATATTCAAACAAATTTCTTGTTTTATAATTTAAAATAATTATGCTAAAAATCATAAATTCTATTTTACATATATTACATAAAAATTAAAAAAATTCACTGTATTAAATTTGAAAAATCGAGAATTTAAAAAAAATTTAATAAATTCTCAATAAATTATATTTAAATTAAAAAAAACTATTTTACATTTATTTGCATCTTGAAGCAAATATATTGATAGTAATAATAATAATAACAATTAAAACGACTGACGAAAAGCTTTGTTACAAAAAACTCAGACAATCCTAATTTCTACCATTTAATAAAAAATCTTACAAATATGGGCATTCCATTAAAATCAAGTCAATTGTATTAAACACAAATGGACCAACAGCCAAGACAAGTTGACTCCTTTCAAAAATACTTAAACCATTAATAAACAATGTACCAACAACTAAACAATTTATCATATCCAGAGTTGAGACTGCCTAATGGCAAGATTAAACAAAACTGGCAAAATAAACCCATATGGAATTCAAATAGCCCTTCAGTCTTGATGTAGTAGCATTATACACATCTATCGACCCAAGTGAGGCTATCGAATGCTTAAGAAGAAGATAGGAAAACAATTTGTTAATAAAGGAAATGAATACCGAGAATATCATAAACCCTTTTACTGTTATTCTTGCAAATACCTATTTTATCTTTGATCAAAATATATATAAACAAATTAAAGGTCTCCAATGAGCTCTAGCTTATCAGGTTTGCTAGCAATCATATTTATGGATAACATCAAACGACAGACACTGAGGACCATACAATCCATTGGTTTCTACGCAAGATATGTAGATGATATATTTATTACGACTAAGAGCAAGAAAAGCGAAAACAACATTTCATATATTCAATGAAGCTTATCCGGATATAAAGTTTGAAATAGAATATTCGGACGAAAATGAATCCCTTAATTTATTAGATTTAAAAATTCAAATATATGTAGACACACCAACTTACGGATTCTACAAGAAATCAACTAGCAAAGAAATATTTATACACCAAAGATCAGCACTTCATTACTTACAGAAAGTGAATGTTATAAAGAACGAGAAACACAGGATAGCAAATCCATGTACTGAATGAAAAGAGAACTATAAATAACAATTAAAATTCAATAAAGTTCTACTCAGAAATGGATACCACATTGAGGACATGGAAAGAATGAATTCAAAACCAAAAACACCTATGGACAGAACACAAAAAACGAAGAAATATTTTTATCTAAACATCTCATTTATCAATGACACGCTCGAAATCAAGATCCGGAAAGAGCTCAATTACATTGGCCTTCCAATTCGTATATCGCACAAGTCTTGGACACTTAGGCAAGCACTAGCAAACAACACGAAAAAAGAAAACATTTGCACAATGGAAAATTGCCATATACCAAAGAAAAACGTTGTCTACTGCATCACGTGCAATGCTTGCAAAGAAATATAAATTGGAAGTACTCTCAGGAACCTACACCAAAGAATTAAAGAACACCTAAACCCTGCCGGAAAATCGAAACAATATAATAATTACTTCGCAGCAAGAGCTTATTTTGTTATTCACTTATATGATATATTAAGTTATGCTGCAACTAAGGAATCACAGTTTTATACTTATATTAATATTAATATTAATATAATAATAATAATAATAATAATAATAATAATAATAATAATAATAATAATAATAATAATAATAATAATAATAATAATAATAACAAATTAACCGTTTCCTTAAGTTTTATTTAAAAAAATACAGGGACATAAACATAAAATATAAAATCCTTATAATTTATAAAATATAATGCATAATTTAATAAAAGAGTAAAAGAAATTAAAATGTTAAAAAATTTGTATTATTGCTCTCTGTCAACAAGACAAGACTTTCAGATAAAGCCAGTAATTTACGATTCACAAATAATATAAAATAAAAGATTCACAAAAATTGAAAGGCTTTAAAAAGCTATACAACATGAATTTATATTATAAGGACTTTTTTGTGTTTCACCTCTGATTTCTTTATAAGTGACATAATATTTTTCTACACAATTTGACTATGAATCAGATTTATTTATGGTATTCACTTGAAAAAAACTGTGTGAAAATTCGTGAATACCTTAAATAAATCTGATTCATAGTCAAATTTTGTAGAAAATATTATAAATGTATAATTAATAAAAACATCAATTTCAAAAGGAAATTGTTTTTGTTCATAAATAGTCTTTGTTTATAAATCTATTCTTTGTTTCATCGAGTTTCAAATGACCAAGAGCATCAATGCTTCAATATCATTTTTTATATTTTGGTTTGATTACTTTTATTATAGAAAATCCAGTTTCAGATGAATATGTTAAAGAGAAAGTGTGCTCATTTTCATATTTAATAACAAGGGGATTCAGGTTATTTTTGTAGTGATTCTGAATGTGTTGCAATTAAAAAGACCCAAAAATCTAAGAAGTTAAAGCTTTTAACCTTTGCACATACTTCTCACGTTTCTAATGTAGTTTTAGCCTTACAAAACAATGTATAGAAAGAACTAAAAACAAGATAATAAATTCTACCTATAACCGTTACCTATTGAACGGATAGGCACAAAAAGAGTAACATACCACTTTATTCCGTCAAGACAAAGTCCATTAAACACAGTAAATGCTTTTCAAATTACAATTTTATCTACCAGTCTTAAGTGCCAGGTGATTTCTGGTTTTTACAATACAATCAGGAAGAATTTAAAAGTAATAATATTAACAACAAATGAGGATACGAAGAATGCTGTGGAAAATTTCTTTGCCTAATGTTTTTTAAATTTCTTTAAAAATGCCTTTTCTGATTTAAAATAAAAAAATTCATGTTAATAAAACCTTGGTTTTGCCTCAATGTACTAAGTTTATTTACGTATTAAAAAAACGCCATTCAAACACTCGTTATACGATATATTTTGATAGTTTATTTGTCATCTTCAGGCACAAAAAATCCAACTAAAATAGTATGGATTAATTTATATATTTTAACTAATTAATTTTTAATTAAATATTTTATTAAAAAAATATTTGAATAAATATTTAAGTACGTTTACATTAATTTTTAAATTTCTTTTATAAATATAAAACTTTTTATCTCTATTATAATAAAAATTTTAAAATAAGAATAAAATACTTTATAAATTACATCATTTTACACGACATTAAATAAATAATATTAAAATTTAAAAATTTTTACACAATAAAAAAATTATTTACCTATGTTTATTTATTATGTAAAATACGGTGTAAAATTAATTTCCCGTGTATCAAAATAATAATTATTAATTATTATTTGATAATTCGAGACGTCGTATAATATATTAGATATCTTTCTCTCTTTTTAACTTGCCTCCATTTGATATAAGGCTAGAGATTAGAACTAAGAATAAATTTTAATTAATTAATTTAATTACAAATCCATCCTTTTCATTTGTTTATTTTATTTATTTCATTGTAATTTTCATTTTGTTTGCTGACAATAATTAACTCATGATAAATATTTGGGCTAGGGAGTCTTGTTCAAGGTTTGTTTTGAATTTGTTAATAAATGCAATCTGTGAAAATAGATTTACAGAGTAAACCAATTCAATGGAGTGAGAATTCCCAGACGAGACAACCATACGGAAGCTGCAAATATCAGTTTACCTCCGGAAATCCAAAAATCTTACAAATCCTTGAGTGATATCTAAAAATTTTGCAAAAATAAAAACACAAAAAAATACATGCAAAAGTTGCTAATTAAATAATAAAACCTGCAAAAGTCCATTCTATAGTTTATTCTAAAATTTGCAACAATTCAAACAAACAAATATGATTTTTTCTTAAATTTGGAATCAAAAGTCCAAAAAAAGGAAAGAAAAGAAGTTTATGTTACTTTCGTCTTCTCTAACGAGTTGCTTGGCTAGTGCATATATATTGTTTTTACTTACCTATTTCAGTGAAATCTTTGAGGATTTAATTATAATAAATTCGTAAAAAAAATTTTTAATTGAAAAATTCCTAGACTATGACAAATCTTTGAGGCAATAAAGACCAGCAATCTAATTGTCTCGTGTGGTTAAACAATTGCACATATTACAGTGTGGTCCTTACAGACTTCCAAAGACCAATAGGTTACTTAATTAAGTTCTCTTTAAGGACTTCATCTAAATGACCTGTATGAAAAAGTTCAATGAAAGTTTCTGAAGTTTCCGAAAAAGAACTCATTAAAAATATCAAATCTCATTTGAAATCTAAACCGAGTTAAAATATAAATAAAATGCTAACCGCTGTTTAAATAAGAAATTAAATTTTCCCCATAACCAATATTTGCCAGTGAAACATTAGAGTTTATTCGACTTTAAAATTTCCTTTGAAGATAAGTATTATTTGCCTACTCATTATGAATTTCTCATTTGATAAGTAGGCAAATTTTGTTTAACTAAGCCAAAATACAAAGGAAGGAGATTACAGTTCAAAGTAGTGTTTTTATTAATGAATTAATTTAACTATCACTGAAATTTGAATTAATTGCAATTAGAATCAAGAAAAGATCGAGAAGGAAAATAACGAAATTCTTTTTGTCTTTATCAAAAATAAAAATAAAAAAATAGAAACCGATGAGTAAAAAACCAATTTTTACACGATTAAAACAAATTTAATATAAAAATATTAATAACTCATTTATCTTTGACAAAACAATTTATTAATAAAAAAAGAAAAAGATAATTTGAGAGAAATTCTTTTTATTATAGTTCTAAAAATTAAAACTTAAATAGTATTTATTAAAGAAAAAGAACAAAATAGAGTGAATTAGTACAAGGAGTGAAAAAGAATTTACCAAACCCAAAACACACAGGTCAATTATTAACTTGGAGCCATTAAAATCTTTAGATTTTTCAACAGATAAAAACTCCAAAATTTTCAGAAATTTCCACCAATGAAAACTTAAGCATTCAATGCCGCAGAAAACTCTCTCATGCCGATATTATTATAAAATTACACATGTTAGATTTCTTTTGATATTTTCGTTGAACAAATATTTTGTTTTTATTGAGTCAAGCTCTCTGAAACTCTAAAAATCTGTGATCAAATATAATAAAATCACAGATAGTGAGTAAAGAAAAACAAATATTTAAATAGTTTTCAAAAAAGAATCTTTATTTATTTACTTTTACAAATAAAACTTTCAATAAATTAAACGTAAGAAATATTTCCTGACAAAATAATTTTTGAAAGTTGTGAAGAAAATTAATTATATTCATTGAAAATAAATTTGATTGAAATAAATTAATTGAGCAATTATTTACTATGAAGATAATCTAACCTATTTAAAGGTATTTCGGAATTTTTGATGAAAATTAATGATTTTCTCTTTTATCTGCTCCATTTTACTTAGCTCACGGAGATCACTTTTCAAAAATTTCATTCCGAATACGTTTTTATTTTTTTTCGTGTTGATTAAAATGTTTCTTTCTCTCTGAATGACTTACAAAGGATTTTCGGCATTTTCTTTGAAAGACTTAAAACATTTCTGTCACCATTGTTACAATTTTGTAGAAAATAATCAGCGATTTTATCTCCCTTCCATCCGTCTGATTTTATTTGATAAATGGACTCTTTTTTTATTGTCATTTAAAAAATGTTTTAACTTTCAAAACCGAAATAATTATAACTGACCCTAACAATATTGCGGGAAAACAATGTACAATTTATGTTACTCATTTAAACAAATTAATTGATCCCTTTTTTACTATGAAGGTAATTTTACCTAGTTTAAAAGAATATCAAATTAATACGCACTGTTTGAGAAATCATACAGATCTAGTATTATTTGATAAAAAACAATGTATGAAATTGGTCGTCGTTGAAACTTTGATGTCGCCTCATATTTGTTCTGCATTATTTTTTTCATGTTGTAAAACAAAATTTACTTAATCGAAGAGAGAAATTAATAATTATTTATTTATATAAAAAGTCAAATACATTATGATATTATTGTTTAAAATGTGAAACAAATACATCATTTTGTCTATTTGATTAAACAATAAATTCCTGTCATTCATTAAAACAATTAATAAGTTATGTGTGAATCGGTGTTGATAAAATCATCGGATCCAAAAATCAATGTGCAAAATGCTGTGAGTAAAAATGTTTTGAATATTTTTATATAGTTTGCCTGGTAAATTTTCGATATATAAATTTATTTTGTTGTTTTTTGAGCGTATTAAAATTGAAATTAATATAAAAATATATAAAAACTAAAACGCAAATATTTAATTCAAAATTAATAAAAATATTTATTTTAAAATTAAAAAATAGTTTGTATAATTTATTTAAATAATCTAAAAACAGGTTTTGATGAGAGGAAATATATCGCAAAGATTTTTTCTGTATGGCGATTTCTTGAAATTAAATAATTGTCATGTTTATTTAATTATTATACAAATAATTGTATTATATTTAAAATTTTCATTTATAATGAAGATTATAAAACTATAAGGTTTGTTCGTTTTTATACCAAATTTCAATTTTTTGGCAATTTTAAAACAACAAAAATCTTTGATCACTGGAAATTTATTAGTTACGCAACAAATACTTGCATAACATATATAATTCAATTCAAAGATTGCAGAATACATAATGTTTTGCTGTCAAACCTCAAACAAATATGCTTATTTGAGCGATAGAAGTTGTCAGAGAAATCGTCTGCAGCTAGTGAAATATATACGAATCTTTGAGATATTTCGGAAAATTAGGACATAATGTTTTTTATAATCTCACGAAGATTTATAGTGAAACCTCTTCATTCAATTCACACAATAAAGATTTTGAGATACAGTTACTAAATACTTCCCACAATTGTTACCAGTAAACGAGATAGATCCTTTTTCTATTACCTGAAAAATATAAAAAAAATCACTTTTATTACCGCTGCCGAAGTAACGGATGACTTAATTATTTTATTAAAGTACTCTCGAAATCTTTCGTGAAATTGTTTTGTCTCATTTCATTGTGATATTCCATTGGTACTGCAATACTTCGTTGAGTTGTCAAACATAGAATTCTTTTTTTATATTCAATCGTTCCTTTTAAACCGTTAATTGTTTGTTTTTTACAAAAATTCGGAAAAAAAAACTAAATAAATTGGGCGCTATGAAAAAAAAAGAACTCAAAATGAACTGCAATTGGTTTTATAAAAAAAATGAAGTTACATAAAAAATAATAATTTTATAGAAATATCATTTAAACAAATATTTTACAGATAAATCTTGAAAAGTAGCTCAAACCTGCAAATCTTTAAAATGAAATCACAATCTCGAGCTATACAAAATGTAATATTTTGAAAGTTATTTTTTTTAAATATAATTATATATTAGTTTATATTGTAATTTAAAATATAAATTATTCAAAATAAAAATTTTTAAGGCATTTTATGGTGAAATGGAAAAATTATTTTTAACTTTTAAATACATTTTTAAAGTCAACTGTAAAGAGAAGAATTGAAACAACCGAATTATAAAATATGGAAAAATAATATTGAATACGTAGAAAATAACATAATTAATTTTAAATTAAAAGATAACGCCAATAAAAAACTTTCCGTACGATATATTTCGACAGCATAACTGTCATCTTCAGGTACACAAAACCAACTACAAATATTATGAATTAACATTTAATTTAAACAAAAATATTTTTTATTAATTTAATTTTTTAATAAATAAATATTTAAAAATATATTCAAATAACTTTTATCTAATTGAAAATGTTATCTATAAAAATATTATAATTTTTATTTATATTATAATTTTTTAAAAAATAATTTAATTTAAAAATTCAATTATTTTAATAATAAAAAAAAGTTTCTTTTTAAAAACAATACATAAACATGATTTAACATATTTAAACAAATTAAAAACATTCAAAACATTCGTAGTCACAGCACTTTGCACATTAATCTTTGGATCCAATGACCTTATCAGCAATGCTTCACATATCACGCGTTCCCAATAATTATTAAGTTTTACAAATTATAAAAGGAAGTTTAGTAAACAGATGGAAAATTTAGAGTATAAGATCGTCTCTAATTCGTGTAAGGTACGATATATGTTTATTAATAAATCAAAAACTCCTGTTGGATTGTGTTCTGATCTCGTTTATCAATTTACATGTAATGGGTGTAATGCCACATACATTGGAGAGACTTCCCGTCATCTCTGTACTCGAGTTCTAGAACATTGATCCAAGGGTTTGATCAATATTAGTGAGCACAATAGAGGCTGTAAAAGTGAAATAGGAATGTCTGATTTTAGAATTTTGTTGAAAAGTTTTAATAATAATTGGGAACGCGTGATATGTAGAGCATTGCTGATAAGGTCATTGGATCCAAAGATTAATGTGCAAAGTGCTGTGACTACGAATGTATTGAATGTTTTTAAATAGTTTACGTATGTTAAATCATGTTTGTGTATTGTTTTTTTTAAAAAAAACGTTTTTTTAATATTATTAAAATAATTGAATTTTTAGCCTACATTATTTTTTAAAAAATTATGATATTTATATAAATAACATTTTAAATTAGTTAAAAGTTATTTGAATATATTTTTTAAATATTTATTTATTACAAAATTAAATTAACAAAAAATAATTAGTTTAAATTAAATGTTAATTCATAATATTTGTAGTTGGTTTTGTGTACCTGAAGATGACAGTTATGCTGTCGAAATATATCGTACGAAAAGTTTTTTATTGACGTTATCTTTTAATTAAATCGTTATTTAATTATTTGTTAATTTTAATTATATATATATATATATATATATATATATATATATATATAAATTAAAAGTAAGGTTTTATAAAGAAAGTTTTCTATCTCATGTTATTGCTGAAAATGATATTCCATGTTTAATTCTATTAAATAAACATCTGATTATTTAGAACGGAAGTAAAATTAAATAATCAAATTTGCTTTATTTAATGAGAAAAGAAAATCTTCACTCACAAATTTCACAAAAAAAATTAATCAAAAAATTAATAAAAAATATCTCTGTAAAAAAAATCAATATCTGTGAATCTTGTATTCACAATAATTTTTTCTCCAATTTTATTATTTCAACTTGATTGAGAATAAAATAAAAGAATAAAATGCCAATCATTACATTTCAAATGTGTTGTTTTTGTTTAATTGAAGTCAGGAAATCCTACACTTCCAATAATGGTTGGGTGAACATTCTTGTTTCTGCATTAAAGTGTTTATATTTTTTTTACTTACACTTCATTTAAGATTACATAAAATTGATTGATTGAAAAATATAAATTCAAAGAAATTTTGACATAGGTTTTTATTTTAAGTGAAGCATTTGTAAGAAAAATACATTGTGATTTTATGCACTGAAATGGCTGATGTTTATTGGATAAAATCTTTGTTTTAATCGGGAGAACAATAAATTTAATTATTAGATGTAAATTGTAACATATGTAGTATAAACACACTAAATATTGTCTTAAAGATTTCTTTTATGTTTGAGAGGTAAGAGTCATAAAATTACAGAAAAATATTAATTTTTCATACACTGATTAACATAGATGTAAAATTAATTAATGCAATTTAAATTTTTTCTACAATAGTTAAATATACGGGAAATTATATTTCATGAACCTAAATTATGTAGATTATAGGATTGTTTTAACCTCACATATTGTTTAATTTTATGTAGACTTTTACTTCACTATATGTTACGTCACTATATGTTACATCAGGCTTTTCTTCAACTTCCATCATTGTAACACTTGGATCGACCATCATGTCTTCTATTCAATATCAGTTTGATTAACAGTTTTAGTTAAATCATCATCATTTATAATTTTTTTATATCTTGCCATTAGTAAAGGTTGTTCCCTTGCTAAAAAAACATTATCAGCGGCTAAATCCCATAAAGCTGGAGTATATGGTGCTGCACCATAGGTTTTCAATAAGACAATATCTCCTTCATCCAAAGATTTAATAAGTCTATCATCTTTTTCTTGCATTTTAAGTTTATCTGTACCAAAATAGTCAGCCATTGCTTAGTATAATTTATTTAAAATCTTAAATCAAAGATAATTTGGCATAAATTCATACATTTATTCAATAAAAAAAATTTCCAAGCTTCGTTTTAAAAACTCTCCTTTATTTTACAATTTTAAAAACAAAAACGAAAAAATTAAAACAAAATTAATTCACTAATTTACAAAATTTAATTCAATCAATTTTACATATTAAAAAAAAATTTTTTTTTCTTTTTTATTTCTCAACACAAATGAATAATAATGTAATATCTTTATGTCATTAAAAAATCCTAATTTTAATATTATTTAACTATGTATTTATTTTAATAACTACTTTTGGTTTTCACATCTGATTGGTTTTCGGTTTGCAATGACATAAATTTGTTTTTATTATTTGACTATGAATCAGTAATATATATATATATATATATGAAAGACAAATTTTATGACTTATAAATATATTTATAAATATATATGACTTATAAATATAAATATATTTGAACTAAATTGAAATATTCTCAATTTACTGAAATTCAAATTATTTAAACAAAATAATTATTGAAACGGAATGAATGAGATATTAATTTTGTTTAACTTTGCAACTTTATCATTTTTTCAATTTATCCAATTTTAATTGTGACAAGAGTTGCAATATTAAGAATTTTTCACTGTTGAAATAGTTGATTCTCCTATTTTGAAAACTAAGTGCGTCTAATGACTTATGTAAGTACCTTTCAATGTTAGCTCCTTATCCTTATTGCTTTCCTTACCACTAAAAACACTATAGGATTTAGGCATAAGAAACACTTAATCCTTATAATACAAGACATTATTATCGTCTTTGAACTTTCCGATGATCTAATCAAGGTTTCATAAATACAAGAAATGTTTTGGGTCATAATTCGATCAAAAACACATGAAACTTTGTAGAAAATAACTGTTTTTAATTAAAAGGATGAAAGTGATCCCAGAGTGATATCGAAATAAATTAGTTTTTTATTTGTATTTTTATAAAACCTAAAAATGAATCCTCGATAAAAAGCCACATACATTGAAGAGACATTCAGTCATCTCCGCACACGGGTTCAGGAACATAGCAGAATCAGAGGTGTAAGTAATATTATTGATCACAGAAATATGTGTAAAGGAATAACTAATTTAAATATTTTATATAAAAACTTTAATAGTAAGTGGTAAACGATTTTACGTAAGGCATTGGTAATAAAATCACAATCCCTTACATTTAGAATTGAATCAACAACAAATTTATTGAGATTATTTCACCAAATTAAATAAATAATGTTTTCATATATAACATTTGACAAAGATTATGATC
Source organism: Schmidtea mediterranea (assembly GCA_022537955.1). Lineage (NCBI taxonomy): Eukaryota > Metazoa > Platyhelminthes > Tricladida > Dugesiidae > Schmidtea > Schmidtea mediterranea. The sequence goes on along the minus strand of CM039679.1, from coordinate 20,111,615 downwards.
GCAAAAATTTCGTTTATTTGTCCTTCTAGTGTTTTTATTTTAAATATCGAATAATAAATGGTATTTTAATTATAAATTTATGATCTATTTAAAATAAAAGTTGAGATTGTATTGCATTTTTTAGTTGAAAGCATGTAAAGCTTTTCAGAAGTTTATTGGGTATTGATTAATGTATTTTACAGTAAATTACAATCATCTATTGGAATATTTCAAGACACAGAGACAAGATTTAACTAAAATTTATTTTCAATTATACACGGTTTTATTAAACTATTATCGACACCTGTGTATATAGATATACTCCAATAGAGCAATACCACAGAACCAGCTCCTTAGAGACAGAACAAAATTTGGAATGATTTCACCAATAAGAGCCCCATTTCTGAATATATAAAAATTCATCAAATTTTTCATTCTTTTTTATTACCATTTTATCAAACTAACCGTTTTCAACCCATAATTGAACTTTAGTGATCTGACCCTTAGAGTCAAAACCTATTGTGGGATGATTTTTTCTGTAAGAACCTGTTTTCTAAATATTTAAATTGTCAAAAATAATAATTTTAACAAAATCATTTATTTGGTTTATTTGATAATTAATGTAACACATGACTAAAATTAAAATAATAATAATATAAACAAAAACCAAAACTTAAAATAAATAAATAAATAAATTTAATTAATTATTTTTTTTAATATTATATTTGGCGATTTTTGTTGGTTTTCTTTTAGTATTTTCATAAAATATTCACAGTTGTTATTGTAAATTTATGCAATAATAATAAAACAAAAATTATTCTTAAATTAAAATATAGAAAATAATTGTATATCAAAAAGTAAATATTTAAATAAAACAAAACAATGCCATTAAATATCATAATAACGTAATTAATTGGAAAAATGTATAACAAAAGAATTTAAAATTATAGTCACCAATAGTCAAGGAAATATTCAGCCTGAATGTGAATTATTAAAAAAAAATTAAATTAAAAAATCTTTTTCCAATTCTTTTCTCAAAACCTTTTTTTAAGGGATTTATGTTCTATCAAATTTGCGACCTTAATTAAAACAAATATGACACTTTAGTAAAATGTTTCAATTTTCCACTAATAAAAACAAGGCAGAAGCTTATTATGATATAAGCATTATAAAATTCTATAATTAGTGGTTAAAATGGATGCACTCTTTGATAATATTACTGTATCAAAGTGACAGCTTACTTTTGCAAAAAACTCTACTTTTACCCTTAATTTCCAAATAATAGGAAAGGCAAAATTATTTTTCATAAAACCAAACCAAAACATAACTAAATTAGTTTTTTTCTTTAACTTAATAAAACGACATATTTCACGGACAATGAAATGGCAGTCAATAGACAAATTTAAAATAAAAAAAAGACATTTCCTTTCCAACTTTTCCTCTGTATAAAGTAAATCTAAGTTCTCATCATATAATTAAAACAAATAATTATTTATCTAAATATTGTTACATTGGAGGTGAGTCGATAGAATATATTTTATTGTAACAATTATTAGAGGCAAATATCGAGCATTTCTAATCAAATATTTCAGCAATTAAAATAATAAAATAAAAGAATTATATACATATAATATATATTTTATTTTTATTTAGATAATTATAAAGGACATAATTTGAGTTGCAGTGAAATCTTTTAAAGTAAAATAAACCTTTTTACGTAAATAAACCTTATGAAGATGAATCGATAGAAGATTAAAACCAGGAAAATTAAATTAATTAATCAAAATATTATTTTGTCCATTAACTCTATAACGCTTCATTAAAATGTATCTAGTACCGAAAATATATAGAAACTTATTTCTGCTATTGAAAATGTTTAAAGGTTGGAGTTGAAAAAGTGAAAGAAAGAGGAAGAAACTGAAATGAAAAGTTTACAGTGTTTAATTAAAGTAATTTATAAGTAGCAACAATCGAACTCACCTATACCCTTTGAATACAGTTACCATTTTGTGTGACATTTTGGATTATTAATAAAGTCCTAATATTTTAGGCTAAGTGGATATTGAACACGAACAGTCGGATTGCTAATTTGCTCTATCAAACTGTTAATAATCCCAACATGATTGACATAATTATAATTCAAATTTCAAAGAAATAAAACAATTAAATAAGTGCAATAATTAAACTAAATAATTATTAAAATAAAAAAATTTATTCGATTTGTGAATTAAACTTAAAGAATTTTTTAGAATATTCACATAATTATTCATATTTACTACAGAAAGTTTCTGATTGTTTTTTTTCATTTACTCATTTATTATTCTAGTAGAATTTAATCTAAAATTGTCTTACATAGAATATTACCAAATTTTTTGCTAAACCTTTATAAGATATATATAATAATTAAATCAACTTACTTAATGTAATATTAAATCTGACAGTCATATCATTCATCTGCCTCCGAATAAGGGTAAATACTCGATGCGGATTGGTCAGAAAGTATCTAGGGTTAATGCCGGTTGGTATTGAGCTAATACTGGTATTGATAAATAAACTCGAAATTAATCTGCCATTAGATTCCAATTGAAAATCACAATAATATTTAACTATATAATATAACTATGAGATAATTTGTAGTCAGCTTCCTGTACTGGACTGAGTTAGCCTTTTTTTGTAATTGGTAGTCAACATGTTAAGTCATCCTGAAAGAATTTAAACTATAATTATATTAATTGATGAATTAACTAATAAAATATTGAATACCTTTTAAAATTATTATAAAAACTTGAGAATAAAAGACGATGATTTTTGAATTCTCGATATTGCCCATCTAAGATACAAGAAATAAAGTATGTCAAACTTTTTTAAATGTCTTTTTTGATGTAACTCGAGTTGCCAACCGTCTTTTTTTCAAAGGACTGTTGTTTTGAATTAAGTTTTGACAATTTATTGGGAAAATTAAATATTACAACATTTCCTGAAAAATGCTAAATCAACTTTGAAATATTTATTTAAAAATAAAGATTAATGTTGGTTTAAAATTTTTTAAAAATAATGTCCTTTTTGAAAAAAATAAGACTTATGGTTAAAATTTGGTAACCCTAGATTTAAGCAAAGCAGAAAGTCACATAAACATAAATCAAAATAATGTTTTGTTGTTCCCCCAATTTTTTATAACTTAAACAAAATGAAAACATCAACCACACGAAATAGAACAATATTGCAATATATGGGAATTTTTTGCAAAGTAAATAAAAGATTTAATAATAATTATACTTTCTTTGAAAGTACTAGACCTTATATAATATAATGACACAGAAATAAAAATATCCTTTTGTAGTACTTTATTCTGAAGGGTAAACTTAACCTAAAGCCATAGGAAAAAAGAATATTCGTGTAATAATAAAATATAAAATAAACGGTTAGAGTAATTTTAATATTCAATTATTCTTTTTATAAATTTTGTTTAAAATTGTTTTAAAAATAACTATTAAAATGTGAACTTTATGTAAAAAGTAGATTGTAAGTACTTAAAGTTGCGCGTACAAAATTATATAATATAAATAATACATAATTATTAAATCTAATACATTTTCTTATAAAATATTTGCAAATTTCTTAGAAAGAATTCGCGAGGTCCATTGACCGAAATGAATATAATGAACTTTTAATTCAATATTAATTAAAACAAAATTTAAATTATTGTCACAATAAAACAAATTTTAATATTCTATTTATCTATTTTAACAGTATACGGAAAGAATTTTTTGTCAAATATTAAAATGGATTTAATTTTCCTATAATTAAACGAAAAATATATTTTGAAAAAAAAATAATGTTTTTATGGTTATTATATAATCCCTCGGGATATTTTTCCACTTTTATAATTATCCTATTCAATAATTATAAATTTTTGATATTAGCATTCAAATAATAAGCAAATATTAAGCAGCTTATCAACTTTTAGATTAAGTGTCTGAAAATTTCTTTTAATCCTTATAGTAAAATTTTTTTAATTTTTATAATGGAGAAAATCTTTTAAATATAATTAATTTTAATTTAAATTATCACATTAAATGCGGTAAAACTATTTTAATTGAGTTTATAAATTATATATTAATATAATTATTTTCCTCAAATTTATTAGTTTTCAAAGTAAATATTTCCTATTTAATAAATGAATCAAAATAAAAGGTTTTAATTTTTTACTATTATAAAAATAAATTTTCTAAATTAAACAAATTAAACAAATTACAATTAGCAGGGACATTTAATATTGTCTTAATTAAAGGAAACTTATTTAAACAAAACCACTGATTAGTAATTTTAGAACTTCATAGAATCGAAAATTTAATATTTCTTTAATGATAAGATACCTTTCATAAAAACATAAATAAACAATGTTTTCAAAGTATTTCACAGAGTCTCATTGAAAGCTTTTATAAAAAGTCATAAGAAATTTTTCTGGCATAAAATTTTGCATCAAACTACCAATGACAGAGCATTAAGAAACATTAAAAAACAAATAAGACAAACACATTAAATATATTTATTTCACTTTTCTAAATAATAAAACTTCTAATACAATCAGAATCATTTAATAATCACTTAATCTCTTTCATTTTTGAAAATTACAATAAAATTATCATCCAATAGAATTAAGTTAAAATATAAATATCTTAGTCAAGCTCATGATTGGTTAACAATTTAAATGACACAAAAATTTGTGTTGCACAGAAAGCTTATTTTCAAAATTAATTAAATTAAATATGCAATTTCTGAAAATAAAATATGATATTAAAAATAAAATTTTCCATTATTCAAGTCATTATTAAAACAAAAAATGAAATAAACCTTAATTTAGAAATTTTAAATAGTAAAACAAAAATATTTAAAAATATTCCAACGTAAAACGTTTGAAAAAATATTATCTAAAAATCTTTCAAACAAATAATTTACACAATCGATTTATTTTATTTCAACAATAAAACTCCAGAAATTTATTGCATTTCATGAAATATTCTATTAATTTTCCCAACAATAAAAATCACCGAGAATAAATTAGCTGGTATTTTTTTTTGAGAATTTCATTAATCTTGATGAATTGATAATCAAAGCCACTAATTGCATTTACTTTTGTACACCATATAATTCCATTGAAATCTCACTGATATCTACGCCAGAAAAAGCTAGATTTCGTCACGGTTAATAAAAAAATGAAAAGAAAAGAGAAAGCTTTACAGATTTTGTTGATTAAAATAAACTATTAGCCATCATCTTAAAAGTTTTTTGACAATTAATTTTAATTCCCTCATAATATTATCTATGAGAAAATTCTGTGAATATTGTCGAAATGTTTCAAAATATTTTCCCAAAATTACTAATACTTATCCAAAAATTAAAAAAAATGTTTTTTTTCAAAAACATTTTCAGAGTTGGTTTTTATTTAAACTGTAATTTTTAGGACCGTTTTTTTCAGAAAACATTTCAAAAAAACAAAAAATAAAGATTAAAGGTAGATGCTCGGAAGTAATCATAAACTCGGTATTTGCAACTTAAAGGTTTAAAATGGTTACAAAGATGACAAACAAATTTCCATCTTTGACCAAGATATCTATTTTGTTAAAAATTGTTTAAAACTTATCAATGAAAAAACAAACTACAAAAGAGAGGTTTCAGACAAAGTTAAAAGTTATTATTAGTTGAATTAATTTAAGCATTACAAAAAAAATTATAATTAATTTAACATTATTATTATTATTTTTATTATTATTATTATTATTATTAATATTATTATTATTATCATTATTATTATTATTATTATTATTATTATTATTATTATTATTATTATTATTATCATTATTATTATTTATAAAAGCAATCATAAAACATTAGCATTGGATTAATAAATTAAATAAAGCGTCAATTAAACATATATATATTATCTTACAATATATTTCGACAGTGTCACTGTCATCATCAGGTAGATAACGAACTTGAAACTATATAGAATAAATTACTTTTATTTAAACAAATTTCTTCTTTTATATTTTAAAAAATAAAATTTTGCTTTTATAAATCTCAAGATTTAAAAAATATCTTTTTTATTAAAATATTTTTTAAAAAACTTTATTAAACCGAGACTTATTAAAATTTTATAAGTGTTCGAAATTTTATAAGTAGGTCGAAATAATTCATATTTCATTTTATGAATAATTATTGCGGAAATTGATTTAAACAGTTATTTATTTAAATTATTATTTATATAAATGATTCCTCTATCGAAAAAAAAATAATTTAATGTTTATGTTATTATTATTATTATTGTAATTAATATATCAGATAAGTGAGGAACAAAATAATTTTATTTTTGAAAAATGTTTCGTTTATTAAATATTATTCTTCAGGTTCTTTTGGAACTATTTATCTGATAGATTAATTTAATTTATGCTGCTACCAAGGAATCACCATTTTACACTTATATTATTATATTAATTATTATTATTGTTATAGTTTCAAAATATTTATTTCTGATTAAAATACTTTATATTCATTTTTTATTTACTATCAAAAAAAATTCCAAAATTTCCTAACAAGATGTGACGACACAAAGCTTTTATAAAAGCAATTTGAAATAGAAACTAATTAAAATGTCATTGGAACGACTGATAATACTCAAATAATCCGCCTTGATTTACTTTTAAACAACTGAAAATCAAAGTTTTCATTTATAGAGATTTCCATTTATTTTATTTTGTTTTTCAAGTAAAGCATTCATTTCATTTTAAAATTCCAATCAATCTTTTTGAATTTTTTGTTTTAATTAATATAAATAAATTAACTAATTGATATTTATAAATTTCTGAAAACTATTAAAATAACGTTTTTAAAAAGCATTGGTGATTCTGATATTAAACTAAATAAAAATTTAGAATAATCAAGGCAAAGGCTTTATGACAGTACTTTTATTAATTGTTTTTTATTTGTTTTTATAAATAGTTTTTAACATTTTTTACCCACAGAAAATAAAAACAGTAATTTCACCCAAATCTAAATGAAATTACTTATTTATTACTGATATGAATGTTTTTTTTATATTCAACTTTGTCCATAGCCAGTAATCATTAATGCAAAATCTTCCTCCCTAACAGTAAAAACATTTTATCATTAAAATCCTTCATTACCTTTTTACATTTGATCTATTTAATTTTGAAATTTCATTTATTTTCATTTTAATTATGGATCAAAAATTAATTTTTTCTATAAACTTGTTTTCACTTTATAAAGACACAGCCGAAAATTTTCGGTTACATAAAAATAAATAAAATAGTAAAGAAAACTGGCATTGACTGTACACCTTTTTTTTTAACTGAAATCGGCAAATTTGACGGGTATATTCAAATGCAATTGTTTTGTAAATTATTTATTCAAAAGCTAAAAATTTTTATTCATTGCTATCTTCAATACATTTTTTACATTTGATCTCTATATTCAATGCACACTTTCCGCATACATACTTATTACATTTAATACAATTATTCTTATTTTTCTTACATAATCCAATTTGGGAATCTCTTCGCACATTTTGGTTTTGTGCATAAGGCAATGAATTGAACCTATTTTGTTTATCGTGATAATCACTACACAATTCTTCATCTAATTCTTCCGAGATATGTTTACTCCAATAGTCTCTTTGTACAATATCCAGTCATTGATGGCTGCCGAATCTAAAATGTTATAAAACACGCGAAGAGGCCATTTACGGATCCTGCTTTCGTGGTATATTTTCTAGCCATTTATTCTATAATCTCAAACATACGCTTTGTTTTGTTTCTTTGTTTTTGCGTTTCAAGGACAAGTTTGGGAGTTTTGTTTATTTTCACATTCTTATGTTTAGAAATGAGCAATAATATCTTATTCTTTGTTTTTCATCTGATTTATAAAGGTTTGTAGAATATTGGATCATATCATCCCTTTTAGCCTTTGCAATTTTTGACAAATTATTTCTATTTGCACGAAAATTTCCCACTAAAGAACTTTTTCAAGCAACTATTTTGCAAGGGAAATACTAGTGAAAAAATTGTTAGCAGTTATATTTTATAATGTTTCGCTTTGCATACGCAGGTAGTCCAAACATATCTTTGAATAAACTATAAGCTGGTATTCTGGTATCCGTTATTTCATATTAGCTTTCAGTATCTGAAATAATGCCGCATTATTTTTCTTTTACGATAATTCTCCGTCGCAATATCGTCAGAATCTTCAATTTTGTTGATATTATCAAACTCCCCGCTTTCACAAAATTCATTTTTATCCGAATCCGAATCCGATTGAGATTGGTTTCTATCTCCTTTGAAAACTTTCCCATAATACTCTTAGCCAAACAGTAAAGATCTAATTACGCAAACACTCGCATTCAACGTTGAATATTTGAGTAATTTACCAAATGAAATTTCTTAACTGCAACATCGAATGTGAAATTTATTTTTAATAACGGGTGGTATAAACAGGTGGATGTGGTTGCTATGGGTTCTCCATCGGCTCCCACAATGGCTTCTATTTTTATCTCTAGCTTGGAAAAGAAAATTTTATCGAAAATCGTAGGCATGTAAAGTCTTTCTTGGATTTTATTAACAGTCTACATTTAAATATTCAATTTACGTGTTGAAGATGAAAAATTGTCGTCGATTGCTTTTTTTGGATATACAGAAAAGCGACTGATACTGGCCTGTATACTAGCTTTTGTGAATTAAAGTATAAGCAAAATATTGTAATAGGATTAGTATTTCGCACATTGTCTATACCTTTCATGTTTGTTAACTCAGTAAAAGGTGTGGACTCGTTGGTTGCATTTCTACTTTAAAATGGATATTCTAAATCCTTTCTTGAGCGTATGACAAAAGAGACTGTATAGAAGTACGTGTTGAATTCTTATGATTGTTGTACTGATTTGTCTGGTGATACTATTCTTATTGACTCTGAAATTAGTAAGTTGTCAAGTTTGAAAGGTAAACAAAATCGATCAAAACACATTGAAACAAAATGTATGTTGATATTGTTTTATTGCGAGGGTTTCAGAGAATGTATCATGAAATCCTCAAACATGTAGATAAAACTCAATTAAGGATTGTTTCCACGTCTTGCGTAGTTAGTAGTATGTTCACTAAAGGTGTAATATTAAATACATTTGAGAGACTGCCCGTCACCACTGTACTCGAATTCTTGAGCATTGCCGACCGAATGGATTGACACACATTAGTGATCATTTTAGGAAATGTACTATTAAGAAAATAGGTATGTCTGATTTCAAAATAATTGAAACAAATCTGAGTAATTATTGAGAAAGAATAACTTGCAAGGCGAGGTTGATAAAATCTTTAAATCTTATAATTAACGTTTAAAATGTTCAGCTTACATGTATTTTGAATGTATTAAAGTAATTGAATGAAAATTATGCATACAATGTATTTTATGTAATTTCGTAATTAACTGACCATCGGTTAAATAATTTTTAAATTTAACTTTGTTATTTAAAGTTTATAAAAAATTCTATTTAAATTTTGATTTTTTAAATTAAAATTAAATTTTGTAATACGAGTTGAATACGCTTATTATTGATTAATTTGTTTAAATTTTCCTGTTTTCATTTAGATTTTGTTAATTTGTTTTCTAACCTGAAGAAGACTGATAAACGGTCGAAATATATAGTGAAATTTTATATATTAAGTTTATTATTTGAATGGCAAGTTTAAATATTTTAAAATAGAAATATAACTATAACTTTAATTAAAAACTTATAAATGACCATAAAAATTGCAGTTTTATGAGTTTCTGATAAAATTTATAAAAGTCAAATTAAACAATTTGCTAATTTGAAATGGTATGAATGTAATTCAAACATTTATTAAAAATTCAAGTAAATTAATTCACAATAAACGTATTTTAATTTAGAAATATAAATTTATAAGTAAATATAAATTTTGTGATTACAAAAGTTTCACAGAAATAAAATATTAATAAAGTAGTGACTTTTAAAAATATAAAATTATCTTAAACATAAACTATTATAAAATAATTTATAATTAAAAAAATATTACATTAATTTATTGTAAAATTGGATTATAAAATAAAATGAAAATCTTTGCAATCAAATTCTATTAAGATTAAAATAATTTACTGACTTTTAATAGTCTGGATGTAAATAAAACATCTATTGAAATATAAGTAAATTAATTCCCAAAAGATTTATATTTGTATTGCATTTTTATTCCTATTATAGTATAAAATATCTATGTCTCTAAATCTTAAAAATTCTTCATAGAACAAATATAAATTCAAAAGTAAAATCTAAAAAAGAATTATATGTATCCTTAAAAATATAAAATAGAGGTTTTCCAAACATAAAATACTTAGATAAGTTTCAAACTATAATTAATTAATTTAAAACTAAAAAATAATAAAAATAAAAATAATATATATATATATATATATATATATATTTGCTATGATAAATTTAAATCATTTACAATTATGTTGCTCTAATTAGTGTAAAAATAAAATTTTTTTTTAATCAAATTTATTAAGGAAAATGAAAATATAAAAAACATTCAATCTAATTTACAAAATAAATCTATAATTAATAGCAAAATTATTTATAATTTTAGAATTATTGTTCAATTAAAAGAAAACTTGCTAATAAGTTTATAATTTAATAATTTCTATAAACAATATCTATTTTTTATTATTGAAGAAATGAAAATATATTTATTATAAATTTATTTCACTAAATAAATTATTTTTATTTTAACAACTGATAAGTATCATTTAAATGTCTTAATCGCCATATAAATGTATATTTAGTTAATTGTCGGTTTAGGATTTCAAAGATAAATTCCAAAACGAAATTATGGTTATCGACAAATTTTAGAGAAAAAAAAATATTATTTTAATGTTACATATTAACATTTTACAAATCCAACAGAATAAATGTATGAAATTTAGAAAAATAAAATTGTATTCAAAATAATAAAAGTTTTCACAATTTTGACAAAACTAATAATAATTATAACTTAATTAAAATTTCTATATATATATATATATATATATATATATATATATAAATTTTTATTTCAAATTAAAAATAATTGAAAAATTGCAGGAGAAATATATCTATCTATATATATAGATGTCAAATATTTTGACGAATACAAAAGCAAAAATATAAAATTTATGAGGAGAGGGGTAAATAAAAAAAATAAATTTTCAAGATAAATTAAAAATAAATATAAATAATTTATTAACTAAAAATTAAATGAAAATAGAATTAAACCTTTTTAAAATAAATAAAGAGATTAAATTTAGTTAATAAATTAGATTATCCAAAAAGAATCTTAATCAAAAAAGGCAAGAAGTCGCCTACTTATTTATTATGTGTAGAACAACATACATTTTACTTAATTTATTTACCGTTGGTTTTTATAGTAATGAATTTGAGAAAATTTAGCATATAAAGCAGAATCACTTGTAGACAATTGCAATTTCATAGAATAAAAGAAAACAAGAAAAAAACAGAAAATAGTTGATTGTATAAATTTATATAAATAATGTCAAAAATATTTTAATTAATAAAAATTAAATTTTAACTTTTTGACTAAATAAAGACATCCAAAAATCACCATTAAAATTATAACCTAATAATAATCCTTAATAATACATTTGTAAATTTGGGAATGTATAATTTTTCTAAACCCGGAAATAGATTTCTTGAAATAAAATAAATAAAAGCCAATCATTTCTAGCCAAAAAAAATTAATAAAAGCAACATTGTTAATAAATTCTACAAATAATACATTCAGTCAAAGTAGCCATTAAACCACAATGTACTAACTCGACATTTATTATTATTATCATTATTTATTATTATTATTATTACATGTTACCAGACAAATAATAAATTTTTATTACATTCCTATTTACTAACGTGTTTTCCAAAGTTTTGTCATGATTAATAAATAATTAATTAATATATTAAAACAAAGATATTTTAATAAAAACACGCAAAACTTTTAATTTCAATATTTTAACAATTATTATCAACCATTAACTGTGATAAATAATATTTAAAAACTTTATTAATTAAGAAAATATAATTCGAAAATATAAATTCAAAGGAAAATATTAATGAAAAATTTTAAATTTAAGAAAACCTAAAAATGTCTAAAATTAGATTTTTTATAAGAAAATATGTAAATAGGTAAACGATTTAAAGGTTAAAAATGAACACAATTTTGACGTTCAAGAAATACCAACTATTTAATTTATTAATTAATTAAAATCTTGTTGATGACATTAACCTTCCTTTCAGAAATCATTTTTTATTTAATCTCTCAGTGACGCCATTTTTAAGTAAATACTACTTGATAATTTCTGTGTTTTCTGCAGTTTCAGCGGTCTCTGCAACTTTGGTGATTTCTGTAATTCTATATTTATAAGCTCTAGTTATAATAGGTTCGTGAAAATCTACATAATTGCTTTTCAGTAAACTGTCAACAACACAATCCATAGCATGTAGGACATATAATTAAATTGTAGCATAAGCTCCTATCATACTGAGCCAAATGAGAACAATCTATGTTGATCCATCCGTGTCGTAACAGTGACATATCTTTCATTATAAAATTTTCATCTTGAATTTCTGTTTTAAACTGAAGAAGAAAGCTTCAAAAGCTTTCCATTATTGTGGTTATATTAATATTACTTTCATAAATTAAGTCATGCGATAAATTCTGACTTGTTCTTGATCTTTCTGTTGTACCATAATCATCATGGACTCCTGGTTATACTAAGCTTTTACCATCAATATCTGATGAACGTGAACCATCTATTAGCATATCGTTAGTTTCATTGAAGTTGCACATATTCATTATAATTTTTTACAAAACAATTCGAACTTTATTTTCCATAAAAATTTAAAAAAGCTACTAAATCATAATCAAAATTTCAATTTTACAAAAAAACACTAAATCTAATTTGATGTAGATAAACAAGAACAATTAGGACAAACTTTGAGAATTTAATGTTTTTAAAACACTTAATTTGAAATTAACCACTACCGATCTCACTTCTTACCACTGCAACCTTTACCCTTACATGTCTTTTCTATTGTCATGAATCCTGAGTCAAATACAATTTTGAAAATTGAACTAAAAACTAAACCCGTCTCAGAGAGTAAAAAATACCCTTTGAAAGATATCACTAATAGATAGCGTACATTTCAATGTCTAACAAAAGATTACTTTCACATCATTTTTTTTACTAAAGCATTAATTTGGTTAGAAAATTTTATCCTTCAATAGATATATCAATTAATTAACTTCTATTTTTATTTGAAAGCTTTTAATTTATCACGAAATAATTTCTTTTTTAAAAAATGTAAAATGAACTTTTATTTTGTAAAAAACGAATTTCTTTTGGATAATTTATTTATTGAAATATTTCGGTTAATTTCGTTTGGATATGCCAACTAATTGTTTTAATTTCCGTTTGGATTTCAAATTGAGATTTTCTTTTATTAATTTACGCATATTATTACATCAATCAATCATTCCGCAAATAACATTTAAAAGTTATTTTATTATTCATTTGTTTTTGTTTATTTAAATCGTCTTTTTATTCTTCTCTTTTATAATTTAGGGACATTGTATCATATATATGATGTGATTTACGACCTCCTCCATTATGATGTTGACAATTGACATGCTTTTAATTAGGAAATATAAAGTAATCAGATTCTGCATAATCATTATATTGTTATTATTTAAAAGAAAGCGCAAATACAACATATTTATTATGCTACAATATATTTCGACAGACTCATTGTCATCGTCACGTAGATTCAAACTTGAAATCTTATAGAAATAAATCACTTTTTTCAAACAAATTTTTACATTAATGTTTTAAAAATATATTTTATTAAAAATTTATAAATTCTGTTTTATAAATCTAAACTTTTTAAAATCCATTTTATAAAATTTATAAAAGTCAAACTTTTAACAAAATATTTATTAACTTTCCATAAAATATTTTAAAATTTCCAAAAAAAACTATTTTAAATTTATTTTCATCATGCAGCACAAAATTGCATTTATCTATCAATTCCCTAATACGACAGGAATGCAAGAAATTGATTGAGGAAATGACGCGCATTCAATTCAACGTACGTGGCATTGCACCCATGACAATTATTATTATTATTGTTCAATCCTGATGTTGAATTTTTATTTTGAGTTTATGTAAAATTATTTGATATTTATTATGTTTGTTTTATGGAATTTTTTTGTAGTTTATATTTATGAAAATTTTAAAAGGGTGCAAAGAATAATTAAAGTTTTGAATTTTGTTAAATATATTTTATTCGACTAATTTTGAATTTTATTCTCCTGATCAAAACTTAAATTAAAATGGGATGTGCATTATCTAAAGACAAACGTGAAGCTCTCGATAAAAGTCTTATTATTGATAAGAAGATGATGTTCAGGTAGCAAAAAATGTTAAATTATTGCTTTTTGGGGCTGTTAAGTACTATTGTTAAACAAAGGAAAATCATTCACGAGGGTGGATTTACAAATGAGGATAATAAGCAGTATAAACCAATTGTTTACAACAATATAGTTTAATTGCTGATAGCAGTTTTACGAGTTATGACAACATTAAATATTAGTTTTTGAGATCCATATAGATCAGCAGATGATAAAATAATTTCTGATGTTATTCAAGCAATGGAAGACATTGAACCCTTTTTCTAGGAGTTGCTGGAAGCTACAAAACGATTATGGGCTGATTCCGGTGTCCAAAAACGCTTCAATTGGTTAAAAGAGTACCAATTAAATAATTTTGCTAAATATTTCCATGATGATATAAATCGATTGGGCACATGCGATTACTTGCCGACTGAGAAGGACATTTTATGGACACGAATTAAAACCACTGTATTTGTCAAGATGCATTTCATGTTCAAGAATATGAATTTCAAGCTGTTTGATGTCAACAGACAGGGATCCATTGTTTTGAGGACGTTATGGCAATAATATTTTGTGAGGCTATGAGTAAATACAATCAGTTTCTTTATGAGAACAAGACAACTCGTCTTCAAATAATTGCCAGATATTCTATTAAAGAAATAGAATTATCCGAAAATCTTGTACTAGAAGATTTGTTATTTCCAGAATGATCTGTTCATGTCTATTGTGAAGAAGAAGATACATTTTTCGAAATTAATGCTATTGGATATCAATTGTCAAACGATGAAATACAACAATTATTATTATTAATATTATTAATATTATTATTATGATTATTATTATTGATCACTATGTCTGATTATATTCAAAGAATATACGATACAATAAGTGATATCCAGTACATGTATACTAGTTTCGAGCTAATGGCTCTGATCAGTACATTCTACATTTAATATGTTAATTTTAAAATACTATTTTAATAATATTTAAGTATTTAATATTTATAGTTATTATTTATTTCTTAAATATACTTATATAATGATAATTAATTATTTACAAAGAATAATGTAATCTTATATAAATAACCATATCCAGTGCAATCTGAGCGCCAGTTAAGTGTAAAAACAGTGCCAAATTAACACTGTTATACACATATCATGATGCACTGGACATCAAACAAGTTTGCAAAGTTTGGTTTTAAGACAAGACAATAATACAAATCTTTATTTTGAACCTCCTTATTACTATTATTATTATTATTATTATTATTATTATTATTATTATTATTATTATTATTATTGTTATTATTATTATTATTATGATTATTATTATTATTATTATTATTATTATTATTATTATTATTATGATTATGATTATTATTATTATTATTGTTATTATTATTATTATTATTATTATTACTAAAATTTTTTTTTTTATTATTACTAAAATTCCTCGCCTTAAACATGTTTTCTACGTAAATTATCATAATTGTTTTGTTCTAAAAACATTTAAGAAAAAAATAATCATTTAAAATTAAAATGCTAAATGACCAATGTGAAGTTCGATTCAAAGGATTTATCATTGACATGAAAAAGTTTAACAAAAAATTAACCATTTTCAACCAAAAAATCCATTACAGAATAATTGCAAATCCAATTGGGAATTAATCAATAAATTTTATAAATTTCAATATGAAATTTTATTTTTTTACAGCATAATAATTTACATTTTTAAAGCTCACATCACTAAGGTCAATGGCACATTAAAATAATTTATTCATTCAAACAAATTCAACAAACATCTACTTTCAAGTGGTCAAGATATTTGAATAAATGCTGAATTGTATAATGGATTTTCCCAATTTTTTCACTGAGACAATATTGATTGATGTAACGGTTTACTTAAAACTGCTGTGAGTTATTGATTTTTTAGGAGTGCAAATTGAGCTGGATTGAATATGATTGGATGAAAATGTTTTAAAATAAATTTTAAATAATGATTTTTATATAAAAATATTATCAATAAAAAATGCTCGTCACATTCTTTTCTGCTTTCCTATATTAAAACATAGTTTGTAATGCACTTGATTGACTTTTTTATTTCATGTCTTTGAGAGAAAACATTTGCTTATATTATATTCTACTTTTTTCGTTTTCTCGTTCGTAGAGTATTTGGAAAATTAAATTAATTTTATGTTCTAATTCATGTTTTATTTATAAAATATTAATTTTCAATAAAAAATAATTAAAAGTCATTTAATAAAAAGCTATATCGTGAAATAAAGTTTTTAAAAATAATTGAATACTTGTGCAAAACTTTAATTTATAATTAATTGCTTTCTTAATTTTACATGCGTTTTTTAAATTTTTTTATAATAAAATAATATTAAAGCGCATAATAATAAATGCGTGTGTCTGCAACAAAATTGACAATAAATAAAGATAATGGCATACAATATTGAGTGAAAAAACAAAAGTGAACGGCCAAAGAAAAATAAATTTCTATAATAAAACGGGACAATATCTAAAGGCTTCATTTTAAATATAAAAAGGGAATTATGAATTTTTTTGAATAATATTTTGATATTATAAAAATAATTAAGTTCTTCTGTTAATTTATATTTTGGTCGAAGGAGAACTCATATTATTTATTCAAAAACGAGTTAAGAAATTATCATCAATATATCAAAAGATTCTTTCCAAAATATTTGAAAAAATAATTTATTTTAAGAGACATGTAAAAATTATTATATATATTAAAACAATTGTTTTAACTCTCTTTGTTAATAAATCTCACTATTTCTAAAGATTATTTTAAATTTTTTATAAACACTAGAACGACCAACGGCGTCAATTGACGCTTTTTGATTTTCTTTACTAGATTACTCAGACACTACTCAATGGATTCAAGTCATTTTTTCTGACTTTATTATTTTTACTGAAACTATAATAAACTCAGCACATGACGGCCTTAGAGCTCTCATTTGAATGCAGCATTCAAATATACCCAGAATAACCAGGAGCATCAATTGAAGCCTCACACAAAACCAAAACAGCAACAAATGTTGTACAACTTCAATAAAAAGATGAAAAATGAGCAGATCTGAGATAAATATTCGCCACACATTGTCCACATACTGGAAGCTTACAAACAGTGCAAGCAATTATTGTATGGTTGTGATTACAGTTCAATTCGACTCTGGAATTACTAAATGTTTCCGGGATAATCAAGTTAGAGTAGTTTGAGAAGCGTTTATCAACTGCTCAATAGGGACATTGGGAACGTGAACCTCAAAGAATATAATCCGTGAGTTCATGGCTACTAAATGCAATAAGTTGTAGAACACAGTCAGAGACCAGCGCCTACATCCTGCTTTTGACGTCATTTGATGGCACATCTTGTCGAGGATATCAACACCACATTGTTGGTGAATTGTTGGTGAAATAATTATCCGTTGTCACATTGTAACCCAACCCAAAGTGTGTCTCCATCAACTTCAAAAACCACATGTTCTGGCGGGTTTCATCATTCCCAAAATACGGTAATATATTAACGCAATACTTGCTGTTGAGCTCGACCAAAATTAAAAACTTATTGCCATACTTGTTAGGTTTTGTTGGCATATATTGGTTAAGGCGACATCTGGCTTTGGTTGGAAACAATTGTGCATCAGTTGTCAGACTCTCCTCGGGTTTATAACTCATTTGGTAGTTTTCCATCAACCTGGATAAAATCAACAAGGCCAAACAGAAACTGTCAGAATATAGACGCTATGATTGAGTGAATTTATCATCAAATAGCAGAAATCTCTGCAACTCTCTGAATCGATTATGTGCCATGGGGCGACGAAATGCGGAAATACCCATATTTTCTGACCACAAAAGGTTCAACGGGAATTCGACCTTGTTCATAACTCCTTGTAAAAATGTCAGTCCAACAACTTTATCCATTTCACTGTCACTAACCGACCAATTGGAATTAAACTGATTTAGTATAGTTTCTCAGTACAGTTTCGAATATTACGGATGAAGCCTTCACCAATTATCAATCTCCAAGCTTCCAGCTCTGAGCTAACCCTGTGACTATATCCAGTCAATCCAGGCTTGTTACAGAATGCATTTTTCCAGAATATGCCATGTCTTCTTGACCAACAGATTCCTTATCAGATGATGGTGATGATGATGAGATAGTATTTTTAAAACTATTTTCACTATTGCTGCCTTTTTCCTCCGAACTTACGTTACTCCTACTTTGATCAGCTCTGACGTTTGTTAGAATGACCAAATCTTGAAGAGCTACATGTCGCATTAATCGCTTTCGTTCCAATGGTACTTGTAGCAATGGTCAGCTAATCAGCAATGTTGAAATTCCACTAGCTCCATGGAAATATTTTCGAAGCATGAGTCCTCAGCTTCTCGACACTCTTTAATAATAATAATAATTTCATAATAACCTTATCAGTTCTACACAATCAAAAATTGAATTTATTGACGAAAACATCATTAATACATCTTTAAGGATTTGTATTGAATTTTCCTACCTTTCAAAGTTTCCTATTACAGACCTTGGAGGGACTTTTACCATTTTTCCTGTCGTAACCCATTTAATTGACCAGTGATAATTCTTGTCTTTAATTTAATAAAATTTTTTGAAAAAAAGCATTTCAACAGATGAATAAATAAAATTCTGTTAAATAATTTTAAAGGTGTCAATTAACGCCTTTGGTCTTTCTAGTAGTTAATTTTTTTGCCTTTGATATAATATTTTCTACACAATTCGACTATTTCAAAATTACTTGAAAAGGCTCTGACGAAAATTCGTGAATACCCTAAATAAATCTGATTCATAGTCAAATTGTGTAGAAAATATTATGTCACTTATAAAGAAATCAGAGATGAAAAACAAAAAAAAGTCCTTATAAATCATTTGATTAATTAAAAATTTATTAATTTTAAATTTTAATATTTTTTATTTTGTAAATTTAAAAACTTTACCTTAAAATCATTCATGTTTTTATCATTGATCAATTTTTAAAATTTTCTCTTTACCACATACAAGAAGAGATTTTAAAATTTCTATAAGAAAAAATAAAATTGTGCATTACTCTGAAGTGAAACAGATAATGGCCGTTATATGGCCTGGATATATAACGGCTTATCAATTGAACTTATGGTATTGTTTATTAATGTGTTAAATCTGCTTTCAATGTAATTTTTTAAAAAATTATATATCCAGGCCATATAGAAATTTTAAAATCTCTTCTTGTATGTGGTAAAGAGAAATTTTTGAAAATTGATCAATGATAAAACATGAATAATTTTAAGGTAAAATTTTTAAATTTACAAAATAAAAAATATTAAATTTTAAAATTAATAAATTTGTAATTAATTAAATAATTTATAAGGACTTTTTTTGTTTTTTCATCTCTGATTTCTTTATAAGTGACATAATATTTTCTACACAATTTGACTATGAATCAAATTTATTTAAGGTATTCACGAATTTTCGTCAGAGCCTTTTCAAGTGATTTTGAAATAGTCGAATTGTGTAGAAAATATTATGTAAATTTTTTAGTTTTAAAAATTTATTATTTAAATAAGTTATTTAATTTTTTAAATAAAAAAATTATTTTTATTACTATTTTATCCATTAAATAGTTTTCTTTAATCAAAGGAAAACCAAAACTGTATAAAAAAGCTTTTAATAAATAAATTTTTCTATGTCCCATAAATACAATTTTTATTTATAAATTTTATTAACAGAAAATTTAACATTGATAAATCTATTTTCATTTAATAAAACAATGAATGATTTGACATTCTAACACAAACCGTTCCGATAATTACTAATTTAATTGCATAATTCCTGACGCCAATGTATTAAATTAAAATCAAACTTTCAAAAACATGGAAATTTTATAAAACCCCAAACGCAATTTTAAATCCCAAATTAATATATTTCAATTGATAAATAATTAGTTTGCAATTTAGAGTGAAAGAAAATCAACGCAAATCAAATCCTAACACAATTGGTGTCAGTCAAATATCCATTTGTTTGTTTGTTTGAATCGAATTCACGCAGAGACTACATATTAAGGTTTTTGTTTAAATCGCGTATTAGCACCAGATAAACAAATTCATTTGACATTTTATTGTAGCGTGTCCATATGGAAAATATAAATTTCAAAATATCACTATCAGAAATAAAGAGATTAATTTGCATAATGGCCAACATAATGACCATTGGTATCATGTGGATAAAAATAAAATCTCCAATATTATAGGAAAAATATATTTCTGGTGAGATTTTATGGGGGGTCATTTAATGGGATTCAATGGAATCACTAATTAAAAATGATTGATAGATAAAGGTAATTATTGAATAACTAGGACTTTAATTAAAAATTTATTAAATAGTTAAATTTTTAAAATAATTTTGATATTCAGGATTTTTAAATTGGCTTTGTTGATGTTTTCAGATGTATAACATTAAAATAATTATAAAACAATTTTTTTAAGAACTTATTTTGTGAAAATAGCCAAAAATTAAAAAACTATTTATTTATTTTCATTAAATTAATAAACAAGCATTTATTTAACAATTATAAAATTTGTTTAGTTTGTTTAAAAAAATCTACAATGTACAAAGTTACCCTATCCAACCTGATGATGACAGGAAAAAAATTATTGTTAAATGTATGTTTAAATGGCGTTTCTTCTAATTAAGTCTTTGCCATATTTACTTAAATATATTTAAATATGCATGTTTTATCTTTGATTTCTTTAATGATACATGTAATATTAGAAGACATAATAACAACCTTATAACATATTTATCCTTCCAATTCTGAAATAACAATACATTTCTCAACAATATAAACTTATCTGTTTACACTCTACCAAACTATTGTAACATTTGCAGTATAAAATCACAAACT
Source organism: Schmidtea mediterranea (assembly GCA_022537955.1). Lineage (NCBI taxonomy): Eukaryota > Metazoa > Platyhelminthes > Tricladida > Dugesiidae > Schmidtea > Schmidtea mediterranea. The sequence goes on along the minus strand of CM039679.1, from coordinate 20,090,180 downwards.
CGGAAATGCTCAACATCAAAAACTATTTTTCTTTAAAAATTGTTTATTGAGTCTCCTGCTACTCATAAATTCACACACACGCACATGGACACACACACATATAACTTTTTTTTACACCAGTTTCATAGATTATGTGCAACAAAAACAAATATTATGGGCAGATGATAAATAAACTTACATATTTCATTAAAAAAATATTTTAAATAGTTTTTAAAATATTTTAACTTTTTTAATGTAAATAATAATAATTTTATTTATATAAATTTTCGTTGTTATTATGAATTTTAGATAATTAACTATTAATTTTCAAAAGGGTAAGATTCATTAAATACAGATTTTTAAACCTAAAATGTTTTTATGTAGTTACACTAAATTTCTTCTAACTCAATGACTTTGATAAATCTTTTTTTATCAATTTTTAAATACCTAAAAATATGTAATTTTGAAATTATGCTTTTCAAAGCGTTTCTTTTACATTTTCCATAATTTCCAGTTTCAATCAAGTTTTTAAATTTTGAATTTTATTACATAAATTATAATTTATGTTGCTCATTTTTGCAACTCTCCTACTCAAGCTAATGTGAGAAAGCGCTTGAAATATCCTCAAATTGTATACTTTTAATTATCAAAAAAAAATCTAAATTAAAATAGTGATTTTTCCTAATATTTCTGTAAAATAAATTTAAATTGGTGAGAGAGCACTCATCAAAAGAAATCTTTGAAGGCAATCAAATAAATATTATGTGTTAAAAAGAAAGAAAATTTCTGTTAATAACTAAATTAATATATTATTTTTAATTATACATGGTAATGTAAAATATTTTAGATTATAAATAAAATTTTAATGTTTTGAAATTTTTTAGATGATTTAAATTGACATTCAAATGTATTGTTTGTTTGTAACAAGTCATTACTTTAGTGCTTCAAAACAAAAGTCGATTGTGATGCCATAATTTAAAAAATCAAAGATTCTAAACTTATATTTGCTTTCAAATAATTTCATTTTTCTAAAAAAATGTTGCTTTGCTAAAAGAAAAATATATGTTACAAGTAGTATATATATATATATTCTAAATTAATAATTAAAACTCAAATATTTTAATAAAAATGAATGGTCTTAAGTCAAATGCAATAATTTAATAACTTAGATATTTTTTAATAATTTAATAATTTAATAATTTAATAATTTAATAATTTAATAATTTAATAATTTAATAATTTAATAATTTAATAATTTAATAATTTAATAATTTAATAATTTAATAATTTAATATTTTAATAAAAATGAATGGTCTTAAGTCAAATGCAATAATTTAATAACATTTTTGAATTGATACAGTTTTGATTTTGCATTATAGAATCGTCATCGTGTTTAATGGTAGATTTCAAGTCTTACCATAGTGTAAACGCAATTTTGTGCTAAACGATGAAAAAAAGTGTAAAATATTTGATTAAAAGTTTGTTAGAATTTTGATTTCAAAAAGTTTTATAAATAGATTTTTAAGAATTGAGATTTATAAAAACAGAATTTATAATTTTTTAATATTATATATGTTTAAAATATAAAAGATTAATGAAAAAAGTTATTTGAAAAATACATTTAATTCGATATAGTTTCAAGTTCGACTCGACCTGATAATGAAAATGTTCCTGTTGAAATATATTTTAGTTAAATATATATGTTGAATTGGCACTTACTTTTAATTAAAATTGACTAATAAAATTAAAAGATGGCAACCAAAAAAAAATCAAATTTTATATTATAAAAAATATTTAATATTGTAAAAACGTTTTTGTGTTTCACCTCTGATTTCTTTATTAGTGACATAATATTTAAATTAATAATAAAAATTTAAATTCATACCATTTAAATTAAATTTAAAAATTATATTATATTTAAAATTGTTTCGAGCATACAAATAAATCCATCGAAATATATTATATAGTGTTTGAATGGTACTTTAATAAAATTATTATTTAATTATTTATTAATTAAATGTAATAAAACTTTTAATAAAATTTTAATAAATTAATAATTCTTTTCACCTTTATTTACTGTCCTGCAAATTACAAAAGTAAATAGAAAATTAAAACAAATAATTTATAAACTAAATACTGCTTTAAAAATTAAATTCGTGAATGTCAAAATTAGTTCATTCCGGTATATTAATTATCTACAGACATACTTATCTAAGATCATTCAATATTTTAAATTGAGAATTTATTTTTGAAAGAAATATTCAAACAAAATATTTTACGTTTAATATCTTTTTGATCGACAAGAGAATAATATTTCAATAAATAAATAATTTTTATTTAAATATTCACTTTTACTAGAGGAAACAAATGTTGGGAAACTAATTCATATTCTCAAATCGCTTTCAATGAAAATAATAGAGTAAAACATTTTTGAAATAAATATGGAAATGAAAATAATTTTAAAATACATTTTGAAATTTTGAAAAATTGTCTACTTGTGTTCTTAAATACAGTTTAGAGCAAAGGATAACGAAATATTCAGTAGAAAGGCTTTTTTAAATATGATATTTGATAATGTCTTTTAATTGAAATTTTAAAAGTATTTAAATAATCAAAAAAAATTCAAATTTTTGAAAAATTAGCAGAAATAATTTTATAATGAAAATTTGCATTTTGTTGTATAAATACATTTAAAAAAATAATTTATAATATTTAAATTAACTATTTAATTTGACTAATTCAATTAAATTGACAATATTTAACTATTGAGATATTTCCTGATTTATATTATTAAAAGTGTAAATATTTATTTTATATTTATTTAATATTTAATGTTAGAAATACAAGTTGTCAGTCCGGTAAGATTGGAGCGTAAATAATCACAAAATAAAATGTGCTAATCAACAATTTTTAATGAATATAATAATTTCATCTTTGAATATTGCTCTTTTAGCATTCGTTTTAAATAGAAAACCTTATAAAATATAATAAACCATTATGTATTAAAATTATAATATATTGTACTGAATACAAATTTTATGTGGTTAATAATATTATTAAATCACCCGAAAGAAATCTAGTCAAATTATAATAACAATGTCGGAAGTCATTCGATAAGTAAAGCAAATTACAGCTGAATAAATTCCAGGACAAATTTTAACATTCATATTTAAAACAAAAAATGAAAATCTTTTATTGTTTTCTAGTAGCCAAGTTTCATATTTTTACTTCTGTTTAGTGTTATTGTTTAAATTTACATAATTAGCTGAATTGGAATAATTATAATGTTAATATTATTATTGTAATATTAATAATGATAATGATAATAATAATAATAATAATAATATTAATAAAAATAATAATAATAATAATAATAATATTAATAAAAATAATAATAATAATAATAATCATAATCATAATCATAATCATAATAATAATCATAATAATAATAATAATAATAATAATAATAATCATAATCATAATAATAATAATAATTATAATAATAATAGTAATAATAATAATAATAATAATAATAATAATAAAAATAAAAATAAAAATAATAATAATAATGTTAAATTAATTATAATTTTTTTTTGTAATGCTTAAATTAATTCAACTAATAATAACTTTTAATTTTATCTGAAAACCTCTCTTTTGTAGTTTGTTTTTTCATTGATAAGTTTTAAACAATTTTTAACAAAATATGTATCTTGGTCAAAGATAGAAATTTGTTTGTCATCTTTGTACCCATTTTAAACCTTTAAGTTGCAAATACTGAGCTCATGATAACTTCCGAGCATCTACCTTTAATCTTTATTTTTTGTTTTTTTTTCAATTTAAAACAGACCTTGTTTGACCATTATTGAACATTATTTTGAATCCTTTCATACATACATTTTACACGTTGACTACCGCACGAATTAAATACAACTCCGATATGTAGTGGAATTATTTTATCAATCTTTAATGCGACATTTGACGGGTTTATATTAGGTGAACTGAAACATTTGTTTAGCAGTTAAATTACCCTGAAATAGGTCAGTAATTTTATTATTCCGTCATTCACCATAGCGATTTGATAGTGAAAATAGATAAAAGAAAATCACAAAATTTTAAAATAACTCTTTTGATAATTATTATCTTGACAACAGTTATACTAATGTTTCAAATTTTCTAAGTAAATAATATTTAAAAACAAATAAAAATGTCTCAATTCAGCAATTGAAGGATTCAAACAAAAAATTATATTTACTGCAAATGCGAATAGAAATCAAAGTATTATTTCATGAATACGGAAAATGTAATGTGATAGGTCATCATTAATAACTACTAATTTTCCTAATTAAGTAAAATCTCAGTAAAAAATTATTTCGTCGAACAAAATGTCTTTATAATTAAAAGGCTATAATTATATCAATAGAAATATAAAAATATTTTAATTAAGACAACATTTATATAACTAGTCTCATAAAGTCTTATATATTATGAATGTCTCCACGTCATATCTTGACCATAAACTGATAATTAAATCGTTTACGAATATTTTCCGCAAAAGCGTAAAAAGGAAAGTATTTCTGGAAGTTATATTATTAGTAGACCGACGTAAAGGTCACTTGTCAAAATAATGTATTAATAATGATCAAAAATTAGGTATTACTTCGTAAGTCTTCATTTCATGGATTAAAACAAATATTTATTTAGCATTGAATAGGTTTATATAAATTTTTTTATTAATTATTTAATTATAAAGCTTTGCTTCTTAAAATGTAACTAGTATACGATTTCGTAAATTTTTCAGTCGTATAAGCAAGTAGGTAGATTTGAACTTTTTTAGGCGTATCGCAAAGATTCGTTTATGTTCATAAAGGGTCAAAATCCTCAAATGGGTTCTAAACTTTAAAGTTGGTAATTTTAAAAACTTTATCACTTCATATTAAAAGGACGTTTTATGACTTTCCCCTCTGATTTATTTTTATTTATAAAAGACATTATATTTTCTACAAATTTTGACTATGAATCAGACTTATTTATGGTTATCACTTGAAAAAGGCTGTGCCGAAAATTCGTGAATCCCATAAATAAATCTTATTCCTTGTAGAAAATATAATGTCTTTCATGACTTCAATTAGTATCAAAATTTTAAGTTAGTAGATATTTAAAGCAGATATTTAAGATTAAACATGATTACAGAGACTATACTTGGGTTACTTTCTTTCAATTAAAATATGTTTTGATATATACTTTGACAATGCATCTACAGGCCTCAATACACTAAAACTTTATGCGTTGAATGTTTATAACCAAATGTAATCTTTGGTAAAACTCTTTCTTATTTCATTTATGCACATAAATTCGTTTGAGCTAATCTCTCAACATCGATTAAATCTCTCAACATGAGTAGCTTTGTATTGTGAGTATACAGAATGGTTTGTTACGTTAAGAATTTGTTTAGGATTATTTTTAATAAAAGTTTATTTTAGGAAAAAAATGTTGATTGAGCTTCAATGATTAATAGTTTCTTGATAGCAATCAGGTAACTAAACAACCATAAAATTTGGAGACATTAATGATCGATAAAAGAGTCGAGAAGTTAATAAAATTTGTAATTGAAATTGTATATCTTTGGATTGTTCAAATTTTTATGTGCTTTTATTTAAAGATTTCTTGGTAAGTAAAAATTTTTGATATTGATTTGTTCAGTAACTAGTTATTGATAGCATATTGTGAGTGTGTGAATAACCATGTATTTTAAAGGGAAAGGATTGAGAGAAAATTTTATTTTTTAAGTGGGTTAAGTTGGTTGAATATCTGTGTTCAAAGAGTAAATATCATTTAAATATGTCTTTTTAATGAATTAGTAAATTATTCAATGCCTAGTATGTATATAGAGAGTTGTACAGTACTCGGTTATTTGTATACAGTACCTAGTGGTTGTTGTTCAGTTATTAATGAATTATTCACTGTGTATGGATTATCAGTATTCACAAGTAAATATAACAATGGATTTGGTTTCAATGAATTTGATTAATTATCGCTTGATAACAACAAGCTAACTAAGCAACCAAAAAATTTACCAATTTCGAGACATCAATGATGTGAAAGAGAGTGAAGAAGTTAATAAAATTTCAACTTGTATTTCTTTTGTTCAACCTTTTATGTGTTTTATTTCAAAACTTGTTGGTCAGTAACCAATCATTAATATTTATTGGTTCAGTAACTAGTTATTGGTAACATTTTGGGTTTATAGTCAATAATTAAGGGGAGATTATCGATGAGGAACAAGTTTATTGATATTTTTAAGGGGTTGAGTCGTTTGAATATTGTTATTTAAAGTGTAAATACTATCTAAATGAATATTTTTATGAAAAATAACATTTAATAAAGGAATAATTGTTCAAAATTGAATACATTTTTAAAAATAGTTTAAAACTGTTTGACTTTTACAAAATAATTTCTATAAAATACAATAATCAAATACAAAATTTTACTCAGAAAAGAGGTCTTGCTAACTACTCAGTAACTAAACAACCAAGTGATTTACAGATATAGAGACATTAATGTTGTGAAAGAGAGCGTAAGAAAAATTTTTAATAAATTTGTATTTTTAATGTATTTCATGTTATTGATTTACTTTTATTTAAAGTTTTGTTGGTAAGTAACCAAATATTTATTTGTTCAGTAACTAGTTATCGGTTACCTAATATGTATACAAGTAGTCGAAATGAAGTTCCCAACCGGAAAACCTCAACATGTAGTGGATAGAAGTGGAAAACATCCAATCTTATTCTTCAATAGCGGAAAATGCAGGGTAATGGGTTGTAAAAGACCATTACAGGACGGAGATCTCAAATATCAGATTCAAGATTTACAAATTCAATCATTATCATTGAATATTGACATGTGTTGTCGAATCAAATTGTATGATTTGTCTACAACAACAGAAAACATTTACGAACCGGAACTGTTTCCTGCATTAAGACTTGTCAAGTATAATCCACTTTGTGTGAATGTATTTTCAAGCGGAAAAGTTGTTGTCATGAGGATAAAAACACTGGAATTTGTTGATTTGGCAATTTTGCATGTTTTACGTAGTTTTTGATTTCTCTCCTAGTGTTTGATCAAATGTATATATTGTGGATCTTTTCGTATGTGGCTCTATTTTCGGATGATTCATATTATGAATTTTTGAAATGCATAAATGAGCTGATTAGAAAGTTACAATTATTCAAATATGCCTGCCTGAAAAAACTTTCAGGTTCACTTACATAAAAAAACTACATAAAAATAAAACTCCTTGTGTTATGTTTTAGAAAAGCATAACCTCAGATGTGAATGCTATAATTTATGGAATATAATCACAGACAAGCCCAGCCGGTAGCCTCAGAAAAAAAGTAGATACCTGAAACGGAAAAAATAGTTATCTTTGAATTTGGACCCCAAATACGAAAATTGAAAATACTTCGGGTCGCCAAAATCTATGATTCCCTGAATCACAATATAATCTCGGGTCGGCTGTGATAACAATTCGATCTATAAGAATTACATAAATTACATAATAACCTTTTAGTATCAAAGCTACTTTTGTTGTAACGACAAATCTTCCATTAAATTAATTTTTTAAAATTAAATCACTGAGTTTAAAAAAAAACAAATTTTAAAATCAAATAATTTTATAACATCTATTTTCAGCTGAATGACTAGATACTTATAAACAGTAATTAATGATTTAAACAAATTTTAATTAATTAATTATAACATAATTAGAATAATTAATTTATCCATTACCGAATGAAATTGATAGCTTACATTAATTTCTAAAATTTTAAAATTAAAATAAATTACTTTTCGTGTATTTAGTAAAACAAAAAATTAAAAATTCAATAAATCAATGAGGCAATGTGCAAAGATTTCATAATTCAGTCTAGTTCGTGTTCAGTGCTTTTCTAGCGTTTTTTTTACATTTTGCAATTTAAATTTATATAAATATTACATATTATAAAGTAGAGATTTGATGTGGTTTGACATGCATTAGAAACAATTTTTGAAACAGATTCAAAATGTGATGGCGATGAAGATTATGTCAACAGAAAATATTTCGATTTTGTCATTTCTTTACATTGATAAATAAATTTATATTAATTGCACAACCACTTTTGATGTGCAATATCTACATCTTTTAAATGTGCTTTTCAAGCAGTCATTTATTCATATAGACTTGATATTATTATAAAGATTATTATATCAGTTTAGAAATATTTACTTTTCGCTTCGAGATTTAACATTTTAAATCGTTATCATAAAAATAATATATTGTTTTATTTTCAAGATTTAATTATAATTTAATTATATATTTTACCTAAACTAGATTAGAAGAAAAGAGTACAATTTGTAGTAATGTTAATCACTCAAGTTGACATGTTAGCTTAATTTATTTAAGTAAGTCGAGCGCTATACAAATTACTACTTTTTGATAGAACTGCCAACTTAGCAAAAATTACACGATCTGCTATGCATGTTATACCGACATTTAGAATATCTAACAGTCGATGTACAATATTTAGCTCATATGGTTAAATTTTAAAAATTATAATAAGAACTTTTTACATTTTTAATTTAAGTATTGAAAAATATTTGTCTCAAAACAAAATTGTAATATTTTTACAATACATTTTTTACTGATATTTGTTTACAAAATTCAAAGATTTTTCGCTACTTGCAACGAATATCTTATATTTTTCTATTTTATGCAATTAGTTTATAATATTAATATTATTAAAATTTTAAAAAACATTTTAAAATAACGCAATATACTTTATTTCACTGCAAAACGTGTCGGATTTAAAGGAATATAATTTCAAAAGACTTTCATTATAAATAACTCTAAATATTGCAAAAATCTAAGAAAAAGCATTGAATAAATTAGAAAAATAATTTTCCATTTTATATTTGTAAATAAATATCTTTTTGTTTTCTATTGTAATATATATTATTAATTATTATTATTATTAGGAATTTTTATTAAATAGCTTATTATAAAATTTCAAAATTTTCACCTTTTTGTATATATTACTGACTAATAAACTTTTCAAAATATATTTATTAGAAAATAATGTTTTTTAATTTTATAATATTTGATTACTCTCTGTATTTTATAAAATTAAATGAAATTTAAGAGATATTTTATTATTTCAGATTCATTTTTTCCTAACATAATAATGCTTTTATTTATAGGTATCTAATTTTCTGTCTCGAATTTACGTTTTGATAAATCTCGTGAAAGTTATTCAGAATACAATAAAAAAACTTTTCAATTCTTTGAGTTTTGATAGTGATAGAATTTCAACTCATCTTTACGAAACAAGTCTATAAGTAAAGGATAAATTGCGAGAGTTTCTCGTCTCGGACTCAAATACTCGGTAATTGCAATAATAGCGAGACAATTAAACATCATTGACAATCGTGTCGGAAATGGGAAAATTATCAAACAACTCCAAGGTTTCATTAAAAAAAGTTTTTTTGTTTTATACGAACAGATTTTTCGTACCTAATTTATGCATTAATCAATTCTATTCGGAATAATTTCTACAAAATCGCCAAAAGAAATTTTCCATTTAAATTTTCCTGTCGGTAAATGTTAGAAATTCACCGCATTTTTTATTATTATTATTATTTTTTTAGAATTTGGAAATCATGTTGAAGAATTTATTTTTCACATTGGATTGGATTTTTTAAAATTCTTTTTCTAAATTACGTTGGGATGTTTTTGTATTTATTAAATTTTAAAAAAATTAATTAAACTTAATAAACTTTTTTTCTAAAAATTTTTTAAAAATTTTTAATTAATTAATATCAACAAAGATTTTAATTTTCGTAATTTATGGTTTTCTTATATTTCTAAAATTTAATTTCTATCCCAATGAAACTTGTGTTTAAAAATTATGTTATTTGTCTGATATCTTTATATTAATGGAGTAAATATGTCTTTTCAAGATGAAAATACAAACGTTTCAATTTTGCGTTTAGAATAAAAGATGAACATGAAATTACACATGCAAAGAGAATTATCGGGCACCTTTTCAAGGTCATATTTAGGTCACAGAGGTCAAAACAAAAAGCATTGCTTACTTTTTAAGTGTCCAAAATGATGTCATAATAGTCTATTAAAAACTAGAAATATTTGAAAATATAAAGAAATTCTAAAGAAAGTTCTTATAATATTAGTGATGATGATGATGATGATGATAATAATAATAATAATAATAATAATAATAATAATAATAATAATAATAATAATAATAATAATAATAATAATAATAATAATAATAATAATAATAATAATAATAATAATAATAATAATAATAATAATAATAATAATAATAATAATAATAATAACAATAATAATAATAATAATAATAATAATAATAATAATAATAATAATAATAATAATAAACAGAAAGCGGTCTGCTCAGTGGTTTAACAAAGATGATGCACCAAAACACATGTCGAAACCAACTTTACACCTTAAGAAGTTTGTGTTTATCGTATGGGGTCTCCCCCTGGTATAATATATTATTATTTTCTTGACCAAGGGAAAACAATCACTTCCAATATATATTATGAAGAATTATAGGATATTCACAATAAATAAATAATCAAGCACCCGGCATTAGTTGATCAACATAAAGTAATGCTTCACCATGATAATGCCAAACCACATATTACGAAATATTAAATGAACTGGAGTATGAAACGCTTTCTCATCCACTGTACTCATTTACTACCCCTAACCCTCCCGAAACGAATCAGAGATAAACGTTTATTTGAAAATTTTATTTCCTCTAAGGAAACAAAATTTTATTACAATTGCCTTTCTGTACTTTTATCACGTTGGAGTTGACCATAATGGAGCTTATTTTGATTTATAATGTATGTATTTAAACAAATAAAAAATGTTTTAAATAATACTGAAAAATCAGCCATTTCATATGCAACAACCTAATAACAATAATAATAATAAAATATTAAAAGCTAGGGCATTCGACACATAGAATATTGTAATGTCTGAGTAAATATCAGTTGCCATTGAGGTGAAGTGCATAGAACGATATGACATGAAAGTTATTGAATGTTATGTAATCAACATATATTAGGTTTTATAAATTCAATATTAAAAGACTAAGAATAATTTAATAACAACCAAAGCATGAGAGGACAAGATAAAATTAGTTCACTTTCTAGTAATTATCGCAGATTAAATTTCTGTCTTAAAAAGACACGCTGGGTATTTGTTCGGGTACAAAAACGTTACCTATACCTCCCAAATGTCAGGTTAAGGACACATGGGTATCATAGTACTTAAACGAGTTATACGCCTAATCTGTCGGGATCCACAGACAATACAAATCAATTAGTGTTTTTTGCAAACCAAAATAAATATTTAGTTAGATTACAGCTACTCACCAATACAACCAGATTGCAAATACCTATTTAAATCAAGTGAAAAAATTCACCCAACTCAATCTCATTATATTTAAAGCAGTTACTCATGTTTCAGCAAACAATCAAACAACTTTTTTCCAGTAACTGACAGGCTCGTATATCTGTCTCCTTAATATTAAGCACAAACAGCATTAATAAGTTTCATTTTACATTATAATATATTAATGTTCAATAATAAATATCTTTGATTTTTTTTTTGAGAAATCATCTCTGTACGATTTAGGTTTCTTTACGTTTTTATAAAAAAATTAATTTAAAGTATTTATATGTATAGTTTTAGACAATACATTTCACAAGATAGACCATTCACCTCAATCTTGATCACGTGTCGCCTTAGGTACCATTGATCATCTAAGTGATGTTACACTTCTGGTACGCTCACAAACCTCTGAGTTCATATAAGGTCAAGTACCAACATTTACGAACTTTCTCCCATACAGTTACCGACCCTCATACACTGTTTATAAACCAAGACTGCAACACTACTACGAGCATTGATTTCATCTGTTATAAATGACAGAGGTTTTCCAATTTTTATGATTCATATTACTTGCATAACATTTATTTAAAATTATAAATACATAAAATCATTCGATTGCTAATTAAGTTGTTGCACATAAAATTATCAAAACAATTATACAATAAAATAAAATAACATCATAATCCAAAATTAAATATAGAAATGCAGTTAATAATTATATAATTGACATAATCTGACCGAGATTTTTATTACGGATCGATTATATATTAAAAGTACAAAAGTCCCCAATTGTAGGTTTTCAACCTCTGACACGCACATTGATATAAATTAAGCTTATTTTATCTAGTATTTTAAAATGCTATCAGTTTATACAGACATAATGTTAAACATGTATTCGAATGGTTTCTGCCCTTATAATGTGATTTGAACCCCAGACTTACAAACTCTTAAAAAAACACTATGAAAAGAAAGACTTGATTCTAGTGGCTTAAGATTGAAACTTAAATGAAATTTTGATTATTATGCTGAGTTGCAGCTGAGTAAGCTGACTGCTATTTTGAAATTGTTATGCTTTTGTAAGTTTAGGTTTCAAATACCATTATGGGTGACTTTCTGTTTCATAAAATCATTATATGTGTAAGAAAATGATAATTTTATATGAGAAATGTAGCACAGGAGGATGTATTTATTTCTCTAAAAAACACTCCGTTCAAAATAGTTAGAATAATTTATTTTCATTTCCTTAGTAAATAAGGTAAGACACAATAAAAATCAGTCGTATAAATAATTAAAATTATTAGTTGAAGGCAGTAAATGAGTCACGATGGTAAAGATGTTAAATTATTTCATGGTAGTAACCTGATAGTTACAGTAAACATGTTTCAAACCCAAAATCCTTCACAAAATAGGTTCTTCCGCTAAAGTTCTGCTACCATGGTAACACAGTTTTGCCTTAGTGTTATAAGAAAGCATGAAAACTTGGTTAAACTTGTTTGATGGGTGGCCAAACTATTTAAAGAATTATTCGATTGACTATTTAGGGACGATATCATTATGCTCATTCTCTTATTAACAGTTAGTGAAATATTAACAAAACATATTCATTTCTAAGTAATTAAAATAAGATCTACAACTTCTGTAATATAAACATATTTTATACACATTAATAAGTCGAAAACATTTACTTGAAAACTCAAACAAAGACTTCAATATAAATATAAATCGAGTACAATAAATGGAAAAATAATTAGATAACCCTGATAAGTTAGATATATTACTTTTTATTTAGTGCCATTATGCAAATGTGAGATATTGATCTAACTTTTGTTAATGCAATGAAATGACCAGTGTGTTTTTTTGTAGCATGTATTTGGTCAGCGCTCATTAGGCCTGTCAATATTAAAAGCACTAATTTTATCTTGTATTGTCTTACATTGATTTTTACTGTATTATTTTAAATATTTTAATGTAAGGTAAAACTTAATACATGCTCACTGTTTTGATTGCAAAACCTTCACAAATTCTTGCATCATATCGTTCTACTCATTTTCCCTTATGAAAACTCACATTTTAAATTAAAAATGGTAAAATTACTTTGAAAACAAATAAATTCAAAAAGGTTACATTAAATATCGCTAAATAATTAAAAACAAAAACAAATAAAAATGGATTTTATCAAACTAGGTAATAAAGATGACTGAAAAATTAAAAGGAAAAATATTAACAGTGAATTTATGTAAAAATAAAAAATGATAAATGAAAATAATCTTTTTACTATAAAATATCTCTAGTTGAATTTTTATTTTTATAATTCGTCAATTGATGGAGATTGTTTAAATACTTGTCTATTATTTTAGCAGCATTTTATTTGAATTTCTGATTAATTTTCTTATTTTTACTAAATTTATAATTTCTAATTTTTTGATTATAAATAATCAGTCGAATGTCTATCAAAATATTTTAATAATTCATATTTTTATAAATGGTTTGTTTAGAAAGTTTAACCTAAACATTTAAACAAATATTCAGAATATAAGCATTATTAAAACGAAAATGATATTATGATTTTTTTAGAACTGTAAAAACATGAATTAAAAGTTTTTTTTGTGAATAATATACAATATTTAGTTTTTTACATAAAAACTTTTATTTGTTATCCAAAATTAAATTTTTTTTCATCTTTAATAACTTGCAAATATTGAGAATTTATGTAATTACTAAAGAAAAAAAAATTATTTTGGAAATATTTGTATTTATCTATGTAATTAAAGTTGTTAAACGATTTATTACAATTTCTTAAAAATAATAATCATAAAATATTGACATAAATAAATTTTGTCCATTATGAGATGGTGTGATAAATAAAAATAAAAAAAAATAATGTCTCAATAAAACAAAATATGAAATTAAAAAATAATTTAATAGTATTTTCTAAGAAATTCAAAGAAAAATCTGAATTTTTATGAAATTGTCGTCCTAATTGGTCAGGAGAAATTATCCAACTCAACCAATCAAAATCAATTAAAGTTTAATAAAGAAAAATCTGAATAAATATATTGTAATAAATTTCTAATTTAAATCCTAAGAAACAACTGAAATACTTTTAATTCACAACGCAAAATTTAAATCCGATTTTGTCATAGAAATTCAGCTGAAAGAAAATTATCCCAATTTCATTTTATGAAAAATAATCACAATGTTTAAAGTGCCGCAACATCATTGAAGATTAATCATTCCGACAGTTTCGGAAAGACCGCATTTTTGATAAAGAAACCCATTTTTAGACATTCCGAATTTAAAAGGATTTAGAAGTCTCTTTTCCTATCTCTCTCTCTTGTGCCCTATTCTATAAGGGCAATGAAACAAATTTAAACCGTATTTTATTTGAATCAAATGGTTCTTTACCAACAATGGGTTTCGTATTGTTGACAGTTTTATTAGCAATAATTTCCAAATTGGATTTAGTCTATCAAACTGACATATCAATTAATGTGAAAGTGATGGAAGAAACGAGTCCGGATGTTGTTTTTATCAGTTTGAGATCTGTGCTGAAAGAGAATTCGTTTATGCCTGAAGATTTTCTGTTTCTAAATCGTCATGCTCTCATTGATGTGAAATACGATGGAAATATGTCGTTCCATGAACGGTTAGATTTAGAAACGATTTGCTCAACGAAACAAATTTGTTGTGGAGCGATTAATTGCATCGTAAAGATCTACATTCCATTGAAAAACAAAATTACTGACATTCATTCTGACAGTATTAATGTTGACTTAGAAATTATAGATAGGAATGATAATAAACCACAATTCAGTAAAACAAATCTCAAATTATTTATCCCAGAATCCGCGAAAATAGGATTCTATTTGCCGCTAGAGGCAGCAGTTGACCATGATTTCAGCTCAGTTAATAGGGTACACGAATACCGGTTAATTGAATCAACAAATACATTCCATTTAAAAACGGATAAACTAAAATTGAAATCCTTTTATTTACAGTTGAATAAATTCATAGATTACGAAATTCAAACCGATTACGCAATGACTCTTTTGGCATGCGATCCTGATTTCTGTACAAATCAGTCCATTACTGTCCATGTAAGGGATGAAAATGATCATCTTCCAAAGTTTGAGTCGGGAGTTTATAACGTCTCTGTAAAAGAAACTATTCCATTGGGTTATACCATTTTGACAGTTAAAGCAATAGATTTAGATAGAAGTAAAAACTTTAGCACCATTTATTATTCGATCGACCCAAAAATCATAGATTTAAATGTACAATCAACCTTTCGGTTGAACAGAAATACCGGCGATTTAGTATTAAATGAATTTTTAAACTCAAAAATTCGTATCCAATATAACTTCCAAGTAGTGGCTCAAGACTCAGAGAACGGTGGAAACATAGATTTAGCTACGGTGAATGTCTACGTAAAAGACGAAAACAACAATAGGCCTCTCATCGACATACTCTATCCTACCAATAGACATATTACATTACTTGAAAATCAACCCCTTCAAGAAATAGCCATTCTTACGGTTTCCGATAGCGATTTAGGAGTCAACTCTCTGATCGCATGCGAATTGAAACCAACGAAAGATAGCGCAAAGTTTTCACTCCAAAACAAATCTCGTGATTTGTACAGTATTCATTCCTCTAAACAATTCGACTATGAAAAAGAACAAGTCTGCATGTTACAGATTCAGTGCCACGACTTTGGCTCTCCGTCTTTGTCAACAACAAAAACATTGAATATCTCTATTCTAGATGAAAATGAATACAGTCCAGCATTCAATCAGTCTCATTATCATGCATATGTTAGAGAAAATACGCCCGCCCGCTCTCCTATATTGCAAATCACCGCATTTGACGAAGACAAGAATGCTACTCTGCGTTTTGAGTTCGACAATCTTACTGAGAATTTCTATTTGAAAATTGATACAGTAAATGGATGGATCAGTACAACTGAGGTAACTAAAATATTCTTGTTCGAATAAAGTATTTTTTTGATGGGAGTAAATAATGTTATTCATATTCTTGCAATAAGATTTTTTCCCCTTTAAAATCTCAACTATTTTTTTACAAGAGAAATAATTTCAAACATCTTTTATTTTTCAAATATTTGCTATGATAATGTAATTTTAAAATTTTGTTTTAATTAACAAATTGAAAAAAAGAAATAATATTATTTTAAAGAAAATATTAATAATAATGACAAATATTTACGAATTATAATAAAAGATACTTTAGAATGATTTAGTTATTATTATTATTATTATTATTATTATTATTATTATTATTATTATTATTATTATTATTATTATTATTATTATTATTATTATTATTATTATTATTATTATTATTATTATTATTATTATTATTATTATTATTATTATTATTATTATTATTATTATTATTATTATTATATTATTATTATTATTATTATATTATTATTATTATTATTATTATTATTATTATTATTATTATTATTATTATTATTATTATTATTATTATATTATTATTATTATTATTATTATTATTATTATTATTATTATTATTATAATTATTATTATTATTATTATTATTATTATTATTATTATTATTATTATTATTATTATTATTATTATTATTATTATTATTATTATTATTATTATTATTATTATTATTATTATTATTATTATTATTATTATTATTATTATTATTATTATTATTATTATTATTATTATTATTATTATTTATATTATAAGTATTATTATTATTATTATTATTATTATTATTATTGAATCCAAATTTTTCAGTTATCGTATTGAAGGATCTTAAATATAAGTCATTTTATTTTAAAGATTTTTTTAAATTTAAAATAAAATACACTATCGATTTAAACGATGAAACTAATGACATAATAGATTTATAAATTTTCATATCGATTTAATAATTTATGAAATTCTAACAAAAATTTTATTTAATTCGAGAAAATTTATGCAAAAACTAAAATCAAGAGATATTTCCATTTCTTCATGTAAATCCAGAACTAAAAACGCAAATCGGATCAAAAGGAATTTTCTTTTTTAAAGCTTCCAATAGTTGAAATGTCGTCAAAAAATCATTTATAATTAAATTGACAAAAGAAATGAAATTGGTTATTTTGTTTAAAAGTGGCCTTTATCTATTATAATAACTTTTTGAAGTTTTGTAAATTATTTATATATTATAAAGAAATCAAAAATTGGATTTATAAATTTATGTTCAAAAATGAAAAATTAATGAAAAATTTCATTTTAAAAGTGACATTTAATTTTTTTTTTAATTAAAAATTGCAATTTTATTTTTTTTATTTTTTTAAACTTTCGGGCGATAAGTTTTAATTATAAAATCGTTATTTTCTTTGGAAAAGCCTAAAGAAAAGATAAAAGACGAATATTATTTAATTTCAAACAAATAAACAAATTAATTAATTAAATAAAATTTCTTTGATGATATTAATCATTTTTCGTTAGAAAACTAAAGCTCCGAATTTGACAAAAATGATAAAGGTCTGTCATATACTATCAAAATTCGTTTTTATACCTTAATATATAAAAACGTAATATATAAAAACGTAAATATTGTTGAATCAAAATATCAATTGTAAAAATAATGGAAAAGTAAAGTTTTTTCAACTTTGTTTAACTGTGAGAATAGATTTTTAATTTGTTTACTATTGTTTTGTTAAATAAAATCACATGGATTCAGATTTAAGTTAAAAAATTCTTCAAAATATTCTTGATTTCCTTTATGATTTTTAACAATAAAAACTCCTAATTAAATTATTTTTAAATCAATTTATAAATATTTCTTAATATTCTCAGCAACTCTTCTCATTTCTATACAAAATTGCATTTTGATTTCGTTATACATAAAAATATTTTTAGTCAACAATAAAGAAACGATTTTATCCAGAAATACTCTAATTTGTAGATTGTGTTTATTAATGGATTTTAAATTCTGCTTAGATGCTGTTTAGGAATTTATCAATTTCTCGTATGCAAATCCGTATACAAAGGAATGACTACCAATAGTTTGCCTATTCAAATTCTTGACAACTGTTGATCGAAGGGATTGATTAATATTAGATAACACGATTCTGTGTTTGTGTTTACATTAACGTAATTGGAGTATTGTTGAATGCATAGTTATATATTTTACATATAAAATTGTCTCCGAGTCGTATTCAGGTTGTAATTATAAATTTAAAATTAATTTTAATATATAATTATTTTTATTTTTAACATTTTATTCATACCTTCCACACAAGAAAATAGTAATTTTAGATTTTTCAAATTTTTAATTAACATTTTGCACTCTATTTGAAATTTGAATTTATGTTAATTTGACATCATTCTTTATTTTCACTTGACTTCTTTGGCTTATTTATTTAACTTCAAAAATATACATAAAAAATAATAATATCTAACGTAATATTTAAACCGAATTCTAATAATAAAATTTAAAATTCGTTAATCAAGTTTAAAAAATAATTATTTTTAGTGAAAGATTATTACAACAAAAAATATTCATTTAAAATTCAATGTCGGGATTTTAAAGTCATTATCAAAATAGACTTTTACAATTATTAATTAAAATTCATTAAATAAATTTTAATAAATTGATTTGTTTGAATGCATTTAAATGTTTGCTTATTAACATTTTAATTTATAATAAAAATAAAGTTAAATAGTCACTGCAAACATTTATGACTCAATTATGACTTTAATAATTAATCAATACTGCAAATTTGTTTTAATTAACCAAAATCTAAATTAAAATGGTTTTAATGTAACCAACTGTATTTTTAAAACAAAACTTAAATTTTTTATTTATACTTCCATATTTTCATTTATTGCACTGGGATTCAAATTTAATAATCTAGAACATTTATGGTTTTGGGGTCACAGAATTGAAAATGGAAGTTAGAAAAATGACTAAGAAAATGATGTTTATAAGAAATTCTGAGTTAATAAATACTAAATTTAGTTTAAAACTGAAAATCCTCCCCAAAATTATACTATCATAGGAAAGCGGCAGAACATAATAGTAATATATAGAAATTGAGATAAATGGCTTTACAAATGAAAAAATCAGGAATTCGAAATGGTTCTTTGACATACTGATATAACATGACTTTCAGAAAGAAATCGCAAGATTTTCTCTAAAATGAAATAAAAATTAGAAGAAAATTTAATACCCTATTGAGCCTACCTTTCTATTCCTTTCTATAATCCGAACCCATTCAGATTATATACAGAAACATTAACAGAAACATAAAAAAATATAATATTTTCCATTCAAAGTAAAGAAACAAAAAAATATAAAATAACAATTTTCATTAAAAATATAACTGAGAAATATTTATTATTTTAACGGACAAAAATATTTATTAAATAATTTATTTTTTAAAAATTTTAACTTTATATAAAAACCAATAATTAAATAAATGCAATGATTTAATTATAAGAAAGTGTCATTTAAACACACATTTCAAGATATATTTCAATGTATTTCCTATCATCATCGATAGGGTAGTAAAACATATTTATATTGTAGTTAATTTATTTAAATTAAATTAAATTGAAAACCAATAATTTTTTAACTAACGCTAGTTTAAATAGTAACTTTTACTTAAATGCGGTGAAATTAGAAGCTTAAATGACAGTTAAAGAAACTTTATATTACTTGAATATATTACTTGAAGTGCTGATTATTGCAATTTGATTAAAATTGATACATTTTATACGTTCAAAAATTATATAAAGGAAAAATGAACTAATTACAAACGCTCAAGGAGTTTAAGGCGTTGAAATTAATTTCTTTTGTTTAATAAAACAAATCTGAAGTAAAATACGTTAGATTTCTACTTCTTTATCGTCGCAATACAATAAAAACTATTTAAAAGATATTAGAAATGTCAGTTTTAAAATAATTTTAAAGTACTGTAAAATTTTTATATCTTCATTGCTGGATTTAAAAAAAACAAAAAGAACATGTATATTATTTAATGAATGTTACTGTATTATACACACATATTTATATAATTATTAATAAACCTATAAGTGTAATCGTTTTTATTGAAGTTTATGTCTGACGATGACAGGTAAACTGTCAAAATATATTGCAAAAAATATACTATTTATTAATTACTTTATAAAATAAAAGGTTTCTAAATAAATTTTACAATGTAAAAATTTATCAAGAATCATTAGATTTTAATTTCTTTCTGTAATATTATATAGCAAATAAACTTAAATTTCATTTAACCATCAATGTTTTATTTTTTAATTAATTATTTTAATAAATTAAATTCTACCTAAAAAAATTTTCATTATTATAATGATATTTTAGAATAGACAGAATAAAGATGATCACAGAAATATTAATTAAAATTATTAATAATTTTCGATAATAATGCTATTTAATCTTTCCTTTAAAAAAAATTGTTGTTACAATATTATTAGTAGAACTAAGTGCTTGAGATTTAGGGAGGCTATTAAGTAGGCAATTAACTTTTTCATAAAAATTACACAAGATAAATCAAGTTAATTCATGGGTACATAAGTAGCCATTAAGGTGTAATATTAGTGAAAATCATAAAAAATGGAAGACAATGTATAACGCTAAATTAAAACGTACAAGCAAGATTTAATGAAAAAATCTGCTATTTATTAATGATAAAATTATTATACTAATTTTCATTAAATACAGTAGATACCGCTTAAAGTGAACATTTTTGGGACTTGAAAAAATGTTCTCTATAACCGATACTTCTCTTTAACAGATACTTTTTTATAAGGATAATTTTAAAAAATATCAAAAAAAACTTTACTAATCAACACATTTATTTTTTTTAAATAAACTCAGTTATTTTCTGCTGCTTGGTTTTTTTCTTGAGTAAAATCTTCTCCAAATCTGATTCAATTGCTATTAAACTTTCTTGTAAATGGTCAGTTTTATCCTGATTTGAATAAAAAAGAACTACTTGTTGCATGCACTCAAATGCTTTATGAATGTTGGGAAGCTTAACACATTGATTGTTATCTGACGTATCAGATAGCGATATCAGATAGATTGTTTCAGTTTCTTGGTTGATGAAGGCCTGGAACTGTAGGCCTCAAGTTTTTCTTCCTTTTCTTGTGACAAATGTTTGATATTGATGAAGGAGATATTTTATATTTTCTGGCCAATGATGCTTGCCTTTCTCCTTTCTCAAAAAGAATCACGAGATTAAACTTGAAAGGAATATATGTTACCTGTTTAAAAACAACAATCACAGTTCAAAACATGCTTATTATTCACAGCAAGTTTGCATATTATTTTAACTTATATAAGTAAGTCGAGCGCTTAACAATAATATGGTAAATTTTTAAAAAATTACATAGCCATGGTACTAAAATATGAGGAATGTTCTAAAAACATTATTTGTATTGGTTTCATTTATTTTTTGATCAAAAACCTAACCTACCAAAAATAACTTTGAATATAACTTTGAATATTTTACCAATTGTTCACCATATAAGGAAAGAGTTTATTTAATGTGTAATTTATTTTTTATATATACAAAGAAAGAATGATTTCAAATTTCAAACAAATTGAATAACATTCATGGGGTTGCAAAGTTTTGTCACTTTTGTTCGTAGAAACTAACATCATATTTGAGCCCATTTTTTAAATAATCTTACTTTATTCAAATTCTTTAGGGTATACTTTAGAAGATACTCGTACTGTAGCTGAATGATGGAAGAACAGTAATATTCCAGAACATCTTGTTGTTGGACATTTCATATTTGTTACTATGTTTAGAATATTTAGAAATATTCATTCATTCATTGACTGGTGTTTCTTCTATAAAAACTTTCAAATTCATATATAAGCCAATTGTTGGAATTTGTGATTACTACAGTATTTTCTACAGTGGTAAGTCATTGTTTAGTCAAGTCAGTCCACTATGTCATTCCCTGATTCCTCGGCAAAACCCCTCTCCTCAAGCGACTCAGAAAACCACTCAGAGACTAGCGATGACTTATCCTACAAGCCTCCTGGAAAAAAGGAGTTATCTACTGATGGTATCAGCTTGTCCACTCCTTCCCATGTAGAAATTCTGAAAGTAATGAGGAAACAGGCTGACAGACAGCGCAACAATATTAGTGCCGGGAGGAACATACGTTTTATGCAATCTCTGAATTGCAAAACTCCGGAGACTTTCAATTTACGCTTTATATTCAGTGACAAGGCTTTATTACATAACATGCTGCTTCACTTTCAATAGCATTATTACACAAAAAACAAATCTTATAATTTTTGGTGGGTCATGTTTTTGAAAGGAAAAATAAAAATAAATATATATTTCCTCTTTTCAAATTTTATAGTGTTGGATTATGGCGGTCAGATTTTCTGAAAATTGTCAAAAACCTAAAACTCTACCATACAATATATAACTTATTTATAGAACTACCAACTGAATAAAGATAACAAAAAATGCTACGTTAGTCATCTCGACATTTGGCTCGACGTTTTCAGCGCAGGTGGATAAATATGAAAAAAGATTATTATCGAAAATTTGGATTGATTACTTGCTTAACATTTAATTTATGCTGCTACTAAAATACTACTAAGTATAGAATATTCAAATAACATTTATTTTGTATTTTATGAGATTTTAAATTTAAAAAGATTTTAAAAAATTAAATTTTAAATAAAAATTAATTCAATAGAAAGATCAATAAAAAATCTAGTGTGTTGTTTTGAATGAATAAATGAAATCTTTACTGGTCTATATGCATATTTTTGAATTTACTGGACTTTGTTTATTATTTTATTCGAATTTCTTAAATATTAATAGTTGTTTAAATACGAGGAGAAACAGTAACTCAGACATAGATAAAATTTAGATTTAGATTGTATATAAAATACAAAATAAATAAATTAAAGTATGAAAATAGATTACTTGGGAAAAGGATATAAGTCTGATCAAAACACTGTAATTTTATTTACTTTGCTTAAATTTCAGCATTGATATCTATTATATGTGTCTTTTGAACACCAAGTCAATTTCGTTAAACAAGGAGTAAATTACGTCATTGTCTTTAAACTGCCCATAAAAATCAACTAGCTACTTGTGAAGAAGTGTTTTTGTAATTACATTTACAATGAAAAATGTAAGCGATTTTCTACTGCTTTAATGAACAAACAACTTTTCTTGCTGTGAAGTTTCGAATAAAGTATAAATAAAAACTTCATGTAAAATTTTATTTTCATTAAACATTTCTGAATTTGATTGATTGAGTTGTTCTACTATTGAATAGCATTCAGCAGAAGCAAAAAACTTGATTTGTCTCGGTTCAACGAGAAACAAGATTCCACCTTAGCTCATAGAAGAATCTTAAAAAAGAAGCATTATGTAATTGTTGCTTTTCAAAAAGATACATATATGGGTTAACGACGGATCCAGGGGGTAGTGTGAGCAATCGTCCCACCCCCCGAAAAAGATTCTAAAGTTACTTTTTTAGAAATAAAATTACAAATGTACGCATTACTCATCAGAAAAAACAAGATAAAAAAACAATCATCATATATTATGATAATTTTTTACTGCTCAACCTACGCAGTTTAGGCTACACTAGATTCACCAGACAACTTTAACCTCTTAATAGTAGTGTTTTTTCATAAAAGTATTTTTAAAAAAATCAGGTTTTTTTAAATGTTTTATTCAAAGTTTATACATTTTTCAATTAAAATATAACAATTAAAGCATATTTAATTTTTTTTTAATTAAAATAAAATAACAATTCAATTAATAACATTTATACATACACGAACATGGGAAAAAATATATAATAAAAATGAAATAAGCAGCTCAAAAACACGACCGATCTCAACTGCAGGCAAGTTGAAACCTGCAAGCGTCACTCGGTCTAGCAGAAATTGGAACGCATTTTGCGTACGAGCATGACTCGTTCATAAGAATGAAGCGGTTAATATAAACAAATCTTTATTTTATTGATCTCTCATAAACAGGGATCGTTTTAATCCAATAACACGGGTTTTTACTTAGTGTTTATTAATCATTTTGCACTGTCTTCAATTTTTTTACATTTTTTATTTTAAAGAAAATATTTTAAGACCCATCGAAGTCAATTGTAAATTTAATATTAACTGATAGGTTAAAGTCGATCGAGGAAAACAGAAAAACGTTGAAACCAATTATAAAGACAAAATATAGCTTTCAGAGGAAGACGGATATTCGGTAACAATTTCCGAGAAAAAAGAAGCTGTGAAAGAAGTTAAAATAGAAGTTAAAAATGCTGCTTTTTGTGCATGTTATATTAATACATTGAATTTAAATATTTTAATTTCTTCTATTGTGGTTTCCATCCACTATTGTAATTCCCAAAAACTTGGCAACTTTTGACAAATCTACTCTCCTTCAAAACATCAATCAAATCTCAGAAAACTTTGCGATAATGATGAACAGGACGCTTTGTATTAAAATACCCGCTTTCTCAAGGATTGAAAATATTTAAAAGTTTTGTTCGGAAATTAAGTTGCTTAGCTTCAACTTTGAAGGAAACCATCTTCATATTAGAGGCGTACATGTTCACCACTGTATTTCGATTAGTTAATATCCACAACACTCTGTCCTTAAGTGCAGCCATTGCCAAGAGAATCTTTTCTACTTTGAAAAGGTTAAATACCTATTTTAGAAATCAATTGGTTTAAGAAATATTAACAGAATTTGCATTAATTAGTATTCATAGAAATTTGGAAATTTATATTGACAAGGTAATTGACCGATTTGCAAAGCTAAAATTAGAAACATTAGGATTATTGTACAGACTGAAATGTAAAGCTTATAAATAATGAATAATTAAATAAATTTGGCAACGATTTAATTAAAAGATAACGCCAATAAAAAACTTTCGTACGATATATTTCGATAGCATAACTATCATCTTCAGATACTCAAAACCAACTAAAAATATTATGAATTAATATTTTATTTAATTTTGTAATAAATAAATATTTATAAAATATATTCAAATAACATTTAATTAATTTAAAATTTCATTTATATTATAAATTTTTTAAAAAACTAATGTAATTTAAAATTTCAATTATTTTAATAATATTTAAAAAAATATTTTAAAAAACAATACATAAACATGATTTAACATAAGTAAACTATTTAAAAACATTCAATACATTCCTAGTCACAGCACTTTGCACATTAATCTTTGGATCCAATGACATTATCAACAATGCTTCACATATCACGCGTTCCCAATAATTATTAAAACTTTTCAACAAAATTCTAAAATCAGACATTCCAATTTCACTTTTACAGCCTCTATTGTGCTCACTAATATTGGTCAAACCCTTCAATCGACAATGCTCTAGAACTCGAGTACAGAGATGACGGGAAGTCTCTTTCAAGTCATTTTCAAGACGTCGAAAGAGCCATAAGGATGTTTTTGCTGCCAGGTGCAAAGTGTTTGGTCACAATTCAGACATGGTATAGTACTGGAAGAAAAAATCAAGGAAGAAATTGGCAAAGCTGATTTCATATAACTTCTTTTTATGTCCTTGCTAATACTTTTGAAACCTTTTGGCTAGATGTTTTTAATAAAAAAATACTTTAGAAAGTTGATATTTGTTTGTGAAAAGGATAATTCTGATTCTACTCTTCCTAATCACCGACGTTGTCATGATATTTTAAATGCGGGATGAGGACACAAAGTATACTATTTCAGCCCAATAGAGTAAATATAAGCTCTTAAGAAAACTAAATGCTAATATAACCAAAGGCTCAAAACACATCCCAACACTAGCCAAATTACCTTGTTTTCACACTTGACTTTAAAATAACTATTTTTGCTACAGCAAAATATGTAACAGGAAACTATGGTTAAGTGCCATCCTTAGTAAGTGCCTCAATCCGCTTCATTAGTGAGTTCCATATTTCTAGAATACTAACGACTAATAACTCCAACACTTACGAAACGACGCAAAATCACTTATGTTGCACTGAATTTTCGGGGAAAAGTTGGTAGCAGTAAATGTCTATAAATCTAAATAAAATGGATTGATTCAATGCTTCTATACCAAAATACAATTTTTTAACCATGTTTCTCTTCTTCAACTCAAAATCTATTAAGATTCAACCTAACCTAATGTGTAATGTCGGATTTTTCCCGTCTATTGTAGTAAGATCTCGACATAAAGGTGTTGTATTTGATATTCGCATCAATCCAAGAGAAGTACTTTGACGTTAATCTGGCAATGCTATTTACTGGAAGGATATGGAAGACTGCACCAGAAACGCATTCCAGAAACTTACCGAAGAACATATAAATCTAAAAGCTAAACTAGAACAAATGACTCAACTTTAATACTAATGAAGCTATTCTGTCACATTATGCTTCAGGAAGAACTACCAGTATTGTTTTAGATTCCGGTTATGATGTAATGCCCATAGTTCAAATTTATGAAGATTATGTATTGCCTTATGCGATTTATAGAATAGAATTTACTGAAAATAAACATCATTATTAAATTTATATTTAATTGGTCATTTTTAGTTTGTTTGATTAATTTTATTATTATTACAATTAAATCAATTTTAAATTGTTATAAATAAAAAAAAACAAATTATAAAAAATTCAAAAACTAATAAAATTTTTCTTTCATCTACTTGAAGTTTACATAAATGTAAAAAAAAATTTTTTTCGGTATAAACAATTTTTTTCAACATAAAATTTCAGCATAAAATTCTATGAAAGCGCGCAAATAATTTAAAATCTTAAGATTTTTGACAAGTTGGAATTTTTTCCATTTTATTAAAATGGATTTATTTTTGAATTTTATTTATCTTTTTTCAAGTTTATTTTCAATCTATAAAATCTTTTCGCCAAGCAAGAATTGTAATTTTTTTATTACTAAAAAATAATAATTACTTAATTAATTGAATTGAAAAAACAAAATAATTACTCACAGAAAAGAATTATAATATCGTTTATTAAATATTTTATTGTAAATGATGTTGCTACCAATAAACCATCGTTTTATATTATATTATTTACTATCCTTGACAGAAGTAACATAAATCCTATTTTTCTTTCATTTGGATTTTTATTCCGAATATGAAAAAATTCTAGTTTTTAATGTATTTAATTTATTATAATCAGCAGAAAATGTTTGAAGCGTTACAAGTATAAAGTTATATTACCAAAAGGTTTTATATATATTGCCATTGGATTAATAAAATAAATTATATAAAAAGATTATGTAAAATTTACTTAAAATTTTAAAAGACGTAAAATATAAAGTGCCGCAAATGCACATATTAAACTATTAAAAAGTTTCATTTTTTAGGATTTTTGTTTTACTGGTTTATAAAAAAAATTAATAAAGTTTATATGAATTTGTTTTACTTCTTCTACAGTTTATAGTATATACACCAATATACGCCAATAATTTACTTTATTGATACTTTTCATTTATTTTTAAACATAAGAATTTATTGTAGTAAAATGAATACGCTTTAACAATGATCATTTTGCCTAAGAAAGAAAAAAAATAATGAAAAAAAATTACAAACTCAATATAGTAACAATTTATAAATAGAATAAAATGTTTTATTTATTTCAATTGAGATGAGGTTGAATGTAACAAACATGAGAATAACGAATTTAAACTGTCGAAAAAAAATCCTTTTCAATTCATTTAATCTTTTCAGCTTTATAATAAAAAAGAAAATTGCAAATTAAATTTATTCTTTGGAAATGAAATTATTTATTAACTAAATTGTCAACAACAACAACAACAGCAACAAAAAATTAATTAATTTTGTTTTAAATCATATTTCGTTTTTACCAAAATAAAAATACTATGAAAACAATAGATAAAACTTTCTTTTGATTAAAATTTGAAAACAAAAATCTGAGATAAGCATCTGTTTTCTGTAAATATGACAAAGTCAGCTTTATGGGGGGAAAATAAATTGTTTGTGTTATTGCCAGGTGTCGCGCAAATCAGGATGTAATATTATAAACCTTTAAGTCAATCACCTTGGTCTGAAGTACTCCTCTATTATATTTACGCTAAATGATGTCTATTGAAAGATTATCAAAAAATTGCTAATGATTCTTGACATTTTCAATTTTAGGTACTTTTAAAGCGCAATTCAAACTAAAAATATTTGAATAGTTTTTTTAAGAAAATCAAAAAAATACAATTTCAAAAGCCAATTTGATATTTATGATTATTTTTTTTATATATTTAGTAAATATTTATCTATTTATAAATATATATATATATATATATATATATATATATATATATATATATATATAATTTTTTTATATATAATGTCAAAAAGAGAAAAACAAAAAAATAAATAAAATTCTATAAAAATTACAGCATAATCCAAATTACAACGATTATTGTGTACAGATTATATTAGTTTTCTTAAAATAATTGAAGACGACCGAGAGAATATAAAAGGAAAAGTAAGTAGCTTTTAATACAAAAAAAATATTTAAAAATCGTTTCCTTTACATAAAATAAATTTTCAATTTCAATTTCCATTTCCATTTAATTTTACTAATTTTCATATCTTTTTAGAATAGAAATAGGATATTATAAGTACTTAATTAAAACAATATAAATTTACAATCATGGTAAAATATTAAAATATGAAAATTTTAATAAGCTTTTATACTTGTAACTTAATTATTTATTTCGTTATTTTATTGGTGTGATTGCTATATTTTTTTAATATTAATAATAAATTAAAGATTTAATGGTTTATGTTAAATGTTGGTGTAAGTTGTTTTCAGCTGAAAATTAAATATTTCGATCATTTTGTTAAAATAGTTAAAATAAAGTGAAATTTTAAATAACTAAATTGTTACAATTTAAAAAGAATTTAGAATATTACCTAATAATAAAATATTTAAAAAAAAGTGTTAAAAATTGTAATTTAAACTGTCAAAAAAATATTTTATTAATATAAAAAATTTATAAAAATAAAAAAAAATTTAAAAATATATTTTATAATTTAAAATGATATTTTTGTTAATATTAGAAATTAAATTAAAAAAGAAACTTAAATTTTAATTTTTAATCGCTTTTGATAATTTTTTTTGAAAAAATATTTGATTTGAAAGTTAAATAAATTTTGGTCTATGTCTTTATCAACTGAAAAAAAAATATATGTTGACATAAATGAGAAAATATTAAATAAATTTTGTTTCTCTTTTTAACAAAACTTATAGATATAAATAATACCAAAATATTGTACTAAATAAGTGCTCAATTCAGAACCTCTTTTAATAAACCTTTGGTGTAAGAACGTTTTGGAAGTTGCAAAAATAAAAAATTTGTACAACATAAACAATAAAACAATTAACAATTAAAACAAAATATAAGTTTAAACAAATATGTATCAAATAAAATATTAATTGTTTTATAATTTCACTATCAATATATGCGCATTAATAAATATTTAAATAATACGTAAAAGATATATTTTTATTATTTTTAAAAAAAAGATTAAAAATTTAATTAATTAATGGTTAAACTAAATTAAAATAGAGAACTATAAACCTTAAAATTTTATAATGAGACTTGGTTTTTTCAAATAAATAATTGATACATATTATTAAAGCTTATTAAATTTATATATAATTAAAATTATTTTCGTGATTTATTAGTCAGAATCATATATTCATGATGTTATTAATTAAATTTAATTAATCGTAAGACTGATAATTTCTAGACAATTTCTCATTTCGCAATAATTGTCAAAGAAATTGAAAAAATATAACTTTTTATATCTCAAACTTAAGAAGTATGTTTTAATCATTGGATTAAGTTTTACTGTAAAATTTAAACTAGTTTATTATTTAATAACTAAGCTTCATTTTTATTTACATATCAGTATATAAACTCGTACTGTAATTTTCTATTCAAAGAAATTTCAACAAATCTACATAATAATATTAATAATAATAATAATAATAATAATAATAATAATAATAATAATAATAATAATAATAATAATAATAATAATAATAATAATAATAATAATAATAATAATAATAATAATAATAATAATAATAATAATAATAATAATAATAATAATAATAATAATAATAATAATAATAATAATAATAATAATAATAATAATTATTATTATTATAATTATAATTATAATTATAATAAAAATAATAATAAAAATACAAATTTTCAATTGTTATATTTATATTTCTTTGAATTTAAATTATATTAATCCAATATGCATAAAATTATTGGTTAATTATAAAGAAATTGGTTTGACAGTCACTGATTTATGTGTAAATAGTAACCTTTGCTAAACATTGTAAAAGTAAAGAAATTATTTATAGTGAATTATTTATTGCAATCCTTTTTAGAAAACTATTTTATGAGAAGAATATTTTCAGGTAATTTGACATTTCCGTTGTTGGTTAATTAATTATAAATAAGGATTATATAATCTATTAATCACTATTATGTCAGGTTCAACTACATAATAAACATGTAACATTTATTATAACTAAATCCATTTATTTCAACTTAAGTTATTTTTATAGTTTACGTATAATTTTACAATAATATAAAGTTTTGTGCCTTAAATAAACTAAATAAAAATTAATTAAAAATTTAATAATTCTATTAATTTCATAGCAATATCTAACCATCCTATATAAATGGATTTTAAGTATTAAATATAATTAAAAGAAAAAATTATCAATTAATATTTATTTATCTAACAATGACGCAAGAAACAATCTCAAATCTTACATAGAAAATGAATTAGCATCAAGGAAATCATTAAAATAATTAAATGATTTTAATTAAATAGAAGTTCATTTTATTTACACGCGTGTTTACTTTTCTGCTAACATTTTATGATTTATTTCAAGTTGTAAATGTAGATTTTATGATAATTAATTTGTATTGCTTTATTTCAGATATTTTGGAGATAATATGTAATCTAAAGTAGAAGTCATGGACCAATGAGCACACATTTTTGTGAAAATAAATTGAAACATGTCTCACTTGTAAAAATACAAACACAATCACTGCTTTATATTCTGAAATAAAAATAAAGAAACTTAACTAATAAATTATCATTTTTTGCTGATTAAGTTTGACAGAATTAAAAAAACCTCTCAATTTTATTATTATTATTATTATTATTATTATTATTATTATATATATATATATATATATATATATATATATAATTACTGTATTATAAAAACCAAATATTTCATAAATCATAAATAAAAGCATTACATATATTTTGGCAACATAAATGAACTATAATGGGCATCCAAATTTGCTATAATACTTTTATAATTATTAATAATGAATCAAATGTGTTGTCATTAGAGTTTGTTTTATATTTTTCGATAATAATTTTTTTTAATGTTTATAAATCAAGTTTTATTGTTAATTAATTAACTGTTATATATGTTTATTTTTGTTTTATAAAATATAAAAATAACGTTTTCTACAATTAAAAAAAATTATGATAAATTTTATTAGACAAAATCTTAAAATTAATTATTATATTTTATTATAAATTTTTGCGTTTATCAATTATTTTTATTATTACTTTATTTAACAAGATCTATTTACTTTTAATATTTGCGGTTTAATATCAGTTGTTATGGCTGTGATTTTTGAAGAAAAACATTTTGAGTCTAATCTCAAGACATTTTATTCCAACTTTAAATCTAATTTTGAGGGAATTCATTATTATTAATATTATTATTTATTATTATATTTTTTATTATTATTATTATTATTATTATTATTATTATTATTATTATTTTTATTATTATTATTATTATTATTATTATTATTAGTATTATTATTAATATAAATTAGAAAACATTTTAAAAGTAAATTCAACAATAATAATTTAAAAGCATTTGAAGAGAAACAAATTTAAAATTAATTGATAAATAAAAACAATTTTAAAAGCTTTTTAAAAACTTTTTAAATTTATGGAAATATATAAATTCTTTAATTATTTTATAAATCCCTTTATAAAAGTTTTACAACGGGAAACTCAAAATTTAATGATTGTACAGCTAACGAAAATAAATTGTCATTCATAATCCAATGCTATAAAAGTTGTGTAAAATGTTTAATTGAAACAAACGTAAAGAATTTACAAATATTTTTCTTTTGATAAATAAAGTCACTTAAGAACTCATTTTATTTTTTTATATTTGTTTCAATTTATAATCAAAGTGTTCAAAATATCTTCAAAAAAGATATTATTAAATATTTGATATTTGTCATCATAACAATTTTATGAAATTTTAATTTGAATTTAAAAAAATTTATTAAAATCCTTAATGCAATTTCTCCAACTTATGCAGAAAATTTTGAAGTTTTTTTTAGTATTTAATTTAATAAATCCTTTATTTTTTTTGTTAGATTTTTTCTGTTGTTTAGTGATACCTTTATTAGCCATTGTCAGTAATCAATAAAATAATTTATTAATTAAATTAAATACTTAAAATTAAAATTAATCGAATTATTTATTTATGCTTTCTACAATTTTATTCAGCAAAGAAATGCAATTTATCCAGAGTTAATAAATTAAATGCAATTTATTGAATTTAGTGTAAAGTGTCATATTATGAGCACTGTCCTAATATGGGCATCCTGAGCTAAATAAATAATGTTAAGGAATTTCTATGCCGCTGTCTTGCTAATGTATTCGTGCATGTTGCATTTGCCGGTCAACAAACGTTTGCACGAGTAAATGGAGGTTCACTTTTTTTACCAAGATTTAACAGCAAAATTTGAAAAATTGCGGATTTTATATAAATTTCTTGTTTCTCTGTTAGCTAGATCGAGTGTTGCATATGATTTAAATTTGATTATTTTAAAAGTATTTTTGTTATTCTTTGCACTAAGCGTTACGAATTTAACAACGTCTTTCAAAACTCTCAAAGTTACAAAGGACACATTTCGAACAACACTAAAACCAAACTAAGCCAAAAGGAATAAAAAATACAGTGAAACTGCTTTTTACGGATATAAATAATGCATAAATCCGCATTTAATGGATAATAAAGCCAAACGAGTCAATGTGTATTGTTAATAATATTGAAATTAATAATAATATATGTCATTTTTTAATAAATGTTTAAATAATTAATAAATGTTTTATTTATTGTTTTATACTGTATTTTTTTAGTTTTCTTGATCATTCGTTTGTTACTTAATAATTAATATTTTATTACAATTGATTATTTAATATTATTTCTATTATTTGTCATTATTATATTATATTAGTAATTTTAAAATTTCTATGTGACGGAGTTAGTAACAGGTTTAAATATCCTATAGAAATATCCTTTCTGAAATACAAAATTACTAAATAAATAATAAATTTGGTACGCAAAATTCATTAAAATAAAACAAATGACAAAAAATATAATTAATCCACTAGCTAAAATTAAACCTTGGTAAATCTGAGTACAATACTTGTATAAAATTGAGTCAATGGGGTAAATATATTTATTATGCTCCATTAATAATTCACAATTTTTGCATAATGAAATTGGCAAATATTCTTGAATGTAATAAATATATCCGGATACTTTTTGTTTATTAGCCAATTCGTTTTTATTATTATTTAGAATAATAATACTCACATAATAATAATAATAATAATAATAATAATAATAATAATAATAATAATAATAATAATATTATTATTATTATTATAGAAATTATAAAGAAATTATAAAAGAAATTTAAATATATTTAAAAGAATTTAATATAAATAGTCAAAAATTAAAATACAATTTATTAATTAATTTAAATTTGATTTTTTGTACCATACCTGAGATAATAATAATAATAATAATAATAATAATAATAATAATAACACAGAGCATGATAATTTATTAACTACACTATCAAGCGTTTTCTAATTACTTTAAAAATATATTAATAATTTTATACATTTCTGTAATAT
This sequence comes from Schmidtea mediterranea, assembly GCA_022537955.1. Classification (NCBI taxonomy): domain Eukaryota; kingdom Metazoa; phylum Platyhelminthes; order Tricladida; family Dugesiidae; genus Schmidtea; species Schmidtea mediterranea. Next base: position 20,055,663 of record CM039679.1, on the reverse strand, counting down.
ATCATACGTTAAAATTTCAAAAAAAAACGCAGCCCATTGTAATAAGCAAAATGTATTTTAAAAATCTCAAAATTAACAATATGAAATATAATTTTTTTTAAATATATTATATTTATTATTTTCATGATTACCAAAGGAATTTATTTGAAGATTTCTTAAAAAGTTTTTTAATTTTCAGCTTTCATTAAAAAATTTCACTTCATCTCAAAAAATAAATATTTTTATAGGATTATCAAACTAAGGTCAAATGAAATTTATTGCTCATAAATATTTTAAATACTTTTAAGAAGGGATTTTTAAAAAATTACAATTATAACAATATTTTTCTAATAATAATAGATTTTTTTTGATGTTCTTCATTATTCTCATATTTTTTAATATTATTTTTGATTTTTTTCTATATAATCGTTTTAACAAAAATGAACCAAAATAGTTTTGTGCTTGTCGCAATTATTCTTTTTTGCTACCCTTAATCCATTAATCACTCTTTTATCTTTATTTCAATTTTAAATTAATATTTTAAATTAATCTGTAAAATCATCTATTTGGTCTGTTTTTTGTTTTAAAATTATTATAAAATATTCATCAATAGTTTCAAGAATGCAATTTGTAAGCATTTATTTAAAAACCTATAAATATGAAATCTAATGCATATTGCATAATAATAAAACAAATAAATTAGTTGCAAAAATAGTGTTCAATGAAACCTGATGATATCAGTGAATATGTCGATAAATATAGTAAAAGCTTTGTCCGATTGGTGTTTTCTAGTATTTATATCGATGGCCTGTTTGTGTAAAAATGAAATAAAATATATTTAAGAATTAAACAATAATTCTTGTTTTGTTAACAGATCTGCCTTTTAAAATATATAAATATTATTTAAAATCATTTTTTAATTTTAAATAACTTAAATTGTAATGTTTCGGTCGACTTTTTTAATATTTAATCTTTCCTATTCAATTTAGGACACAAACAATTATTTTGCAGTAAAATATTAAAAATAGTAGGATACTTGTAATTTTCTGATATCTCCCATATATTAGTTGTAATAATAAATTATTCCGAGAAATATTTTATCTTCTTCATAAATTTTGTAATAATCATTCTTGTTGCTTTGATAAATGTGAGCCACGTGTCATTTGCATCGCTCTGACATTTCACAAACTCTACTACAAAGACGTCTGCATTAGAATTTCTGTGTGGCTTTTTTTGTTTGAATTTTACGATAGTTTTAAATATCGTCGAAATTTTTTGATAATGAAAGCAACTCTTTTCTTTTCTTAAGATGTCACTCAGTTTCTTTGACTTCACGTTCTGCATGGAAAATGCTAATTGCAAAGGCATTCATTATTTTTCGGTTTATTTTCCATTCTGTTTGATAAGAAGAATTATTGTAATAAGATCTTTTAACAGTATCACGACTTGCATTTGATTTTGATTTCCGAAATTTTATTATAAAAAAACAAAAATTTAGCATAAATTATTTAATATCCATTTCAATTTCAGGTTTTTAAATTAATAACAAAGTTAATCAATTATTTAATATTTACTAAATATTAAACAAAACAAAATCAAAAGATAAGCTATAGTTGAAAAATATATATTAAATAAATGAGAAAACCGTTTTGATTAAAAGATTACTCGATTAAATCTCAATTATTAATATTAGTTTTATAATTAATAATATTAATATTATTATATTTAATATTATCATTATTAGATTTATTATTATTATTATTATTATTATTATTATTATTATTATTATTATTATTATTATTATTGTTATTAATTTTAGCAGAGATAAAAATTTTGTTATATTTAATTTACTTCAATTAAATTATGGCATCAATGGTCACGGACATAAATAATATAATTAAAATGTAACATTAATATATCTTAAATATTGAACTAAATTTTATAAATATCACTTCTCAAATATATAGCTAAATAGGAGAAATATTTAATACACTAAATAATTATAAATTAAGTGTTATTCAAAGTAAATGTTAAAAATGATTTTTATTATATATTTACATCTGTTTTTGTATAAAATACTTATTTATAATTTACGTTCAATAATTAAAACAAATTATTCATATTTTACGATAAAAATAAATATTAATATCATACGTACAATATTTCTAATTCTTAAATTAAAATAAATACAAGAAACAGACTATCATTATTTTACTTGATGGAGCCAGAAAGTTCCCAAGAGACAAAAAGAATTATTAAGAATTTTGGAATGATATATTTTAAATTTTTACAAATTAATACAAATAAATCAAGAGATTATAATAATCATTTAAATTATATTAAAAAAGAATGCAAGATAAAAAAAGTATTTTATTCATCAAAAAATAACCTTTTAATAAAATAATAAATAAATTGTAAAATAAATAATTAAATAAACATGACGATAATTTAATTTAAAGCAAGCGCCATTCAAACACATGCTTTACAAAATATTTTGACTGTAGGGTAAGATAAACTCTTTATATAATAGAATATTTAAACAAATTATAAAAATTTTATTAATTTTAATTTGTTTAGATATTCTATTACATCTTAGTTTGTACTATCCTCCTTAATTGTGTTTTTGAATGGAACTTTCCTGAAATTATTTTCTTGATTCTTGATTCTTGATTTGAAGACGGATAAGTGATTCATAAATTGTTTGATTCATTATCTGTGTGCGGATTATCTGGTTTGCAGATTATACGTGCATGAATTTACTTCTGAAAAAACAATTATTGTTGATTGGTGTTTCGTAGTTTGGTACTATGTTTGAATAATTTTGAATAAATTTTTGATAGTAATTACATAATTCTAAAAACCTTCTGAGATGTTATACACAGTTAGGCTGTTTTACGTTTTCGATTGTTTCAATTTTTAAATTATCCATCTTAATACCTTTGTTATTAATTATGTGACCCAAAACCTTCAATTCAGATACTACAAACTTGCATTTTTCTGGATTAATTTTAAGTCCAAATTTTTTAAGTGGAAGAAAAGGTTTATTAATTCTATTCTTGTGCTCATCAATTGATTTTTGAAGATATTAAAAAAACTAGTGCTTTATTCCACATCATATCACCAATAATTAATATCATTTGTTTTTGGAAAGTTGAAGATGGTACAGCTATTCTAAAAGGCATCATAATAAAACAAAATTGACCTTTTTTAATTTACTTTCCTAGTCCAATTCAACTTAGTAATAAGCATTTCCTAAATATATTCATGAAATATATTTTACCTAATTTAGAGAATTTAACATCTCGTCAACATTTGAAATTGGAAAAGCTGGTCTAACCGTATTCGAATTTAAAACTCTAAATCTAAACACATTCGTATGTCATAAGTTCTGTTGGAATCTTTGGTGGTAAAAACAAAAGTATTTCTTGGACAACACAGTGTCATGAAGCTTCTAATAATTAAAAACTTAATTTGACCAGTGTACCATTATTATTCCAACAAGACTTTAATAAAACGTATATTTTGAATGCCGATACTAGTTTCGACTGTAAAGGGGCAGTTTTATTTCAAATAGACGACAATAATAAAGAAAACACAATAGTTTATAGGTCGAAAAGTATGAATCAACATGAAATTGGATATTATATAACGAGAAAAGAATTATTATTCTTTTTCTATTTTTCTCAACATTTAAAACATTATCTATATTGGAAAAAGTTTATTTTAAGGACTGATAATAAAGCCATCACATTTATGTTAACAACAAAAAAGCCAATTACAGCTCAATTTCAAAATTGGAGAAATTCTTTAATTAGTTTGGATATTATATTAATAAACATAATGATGCAGATGCACACTCTCGACTTAATATTGGGTCAAATGAATCACATAGATGCCAAACCAGAGAAAATAAAAACTAAAATATTAGCAATATTTCATATTTTATGAATAAACATTGAGGAAAATGGCTAACCTTGTTATTTGTTTAAATTCTATTTATTAAAAATATTGTAACAACCTGTGAGATTTGCCAGAAAGTAAAACATTCACTTGTAAAACAAAAGAATGTTTTTGAAAAACTGAATTGTAGCCAACCATTTGGAAATATATTCATTGATTTTTGTGGTCCATTTAAAACCACACCATCTGGAAGAAAATACATTGTCGCTATAATTGACAATTTTAGTAAATACATAGTGGTAAAAGCCGTAAGAACGCCAGATGAAAAACGTTTAGTCGACAATGTTCATGGATTTTGAAATTTGCTCCACCGAAACAACTTCAGGTTGATAAAGGAAAATGTTTTGAATCTAATAGTTTTAGGAACATGGCACTAAAATATCAAATGAAGATAATCCTTATGATCATCAATCCAATGTCCAAATTAAAAGACAATTTCGAACACTGAGAGACTGGATTTCTTGTTATTTACATAGAGTTTGCAATATATTCAACAATGCAATCAAATATAAAAGTTAATCCAGTAGTTTTTAGAATAAAATTGTGCAAAGACCGTTTTACAAATGGTACAGAAGCTAACAATAAAAAATCAAGAAAAAATGAAATGTAAAATAATAAAAAGTCAGTTAATTGTATCAATAACTATAATCAAGAAAATAGAACTCATAGATCTTTTAGTGTCGGAGAATTAGTACTCGTCAAGGAAGATATTAGAAATAAACAAGAAAATAGATATTACGGTTCATTTAAAATAATAGAAAAAGATCACAAAAATAGTTATTTGTTGAAAGATTTAAATTGAAAATTTATGAAAAGAAATGCAGAATGGCTAAAGTCATTTAAAGTGAGGATGTGCAATGTAATTGTATTGGGATAATTGATTTCGCTGTCCCTTATATATAAACCATTATAATTAATGTTTTTGATTTCCTGTTTGATTGATTACTTTGATTGTCTGAGTCCTTGGATTAGATCATTGTTTATTATTTATCCCAACGAGGCATGTGATGTAGGCACACATATAAAATATATATTGTCTGTCTGTCATTAATATATTCTTCACACATATTGTTATTTTAATCTTCTTAAATTTATGATTGCACAATTTCTAATTCTACATCTTTAATTCAACTGATAGATCAAGGGGTCACCTCATTATTTAAATGACATTACCACAATAACCTTCTTAAAAGCCGTAGTAAAGAAGATGAATATTTGATTAACATTATTTGATTAGTGTGTATATATTAGTTAAAAGATGTTGATAACAAGATATCAAGGACATGGTAGGCGTATAAATAGTCAGTATGCAAGTATTAATACACAGTTATTGGTACCCATATATCGGGGATCTAATTTGTATGGTATACAGTGTTTGTTGTTCAGTAACTGGTTAATATTGTGCAGTACTTAGTCAGTAGTGTTCAGTGCGTGGTGATTGCTGCTCAGTCCTTAGTTATTTGTGTTTAGATGTTGATACCCAGTAAGCTAAAATTTTATTTGATTGTTGATGAATTAATTATTATTTTTACTATTTACTTAAAAATTAATTAGTTTGTTGAGTAATTATATATAGACTTTTATATAGATTGGAGATTCAATTTTATCATGATATTTATTCAGTTCATTTAGATTTGTATATTTTTAGTTCATTTAGACTATTGAGCTTAGAAACCAAAAATTCTTTGGAATACCCGTAAGCCTTCTAAAGTACAGCTGTATAGAGTGCAGTAGTACAAATTAATTTTGTAATTACATAATAAAAGATTTATTCGGATTAAATTATATCAACAGGATGATAGTGGTTTATTTGTACAGTTCGTAGGGAATGGTTGTTGCCACCTGCTACATACTATTTTTGCATGCTCTTAGAGTCTACTATGTTATAATACAATACGACTCAAACTATTTAAATTCATTTTAAGTTACATTAATTTACTCGAACAACTTTAATTCATTTTAATATACATGAATTTTTTATCGAGAACTTATAATAATGGGTAAATAGTTGCATTCGATGATGCTTTAAAATGATCAACGATTGGACCACAGGTCTATGCGCTCCATTAATATTAGAAGTTACAATCAGTAGCCAAAAGTTTTCTAAAGAACGCAACTATCACAAACATAAAAAACTAAACAATTTACTTCCAATAACAACCAATAATACCAATAATATACGGAAAATTTGCCATTTGTCAACTAATCTGGTTTTTTGTGAATATCCAAAATACATCGATGTCAGTACTGATTCATAGTCAAACAATAAAAAATCAATCAGAGGTGAAAACCAGATAAATTCTTTTAATAATTTCATTCAAGTTTATACTAAAAATTCTTTGAAAAATTTCTTCAAAAAGATTTTTAAAAAAATGAGCGAAAAAATCTTTGAAATTGTTTTTGAAAATCTTTTGAAAGATTTTTTCGGTTGTTTTTTTTGAAAACATCTTTGAAGAATGTTTTCAAAAAATTTTGAAAGATAAAACTTTCATGATTTATTAATATATGATTTAGATAAAATTACGTCATTTCGTAATTAACCCCAAGGGGGGTATGAATATAATGTTATGGTGCAGTGTCCGATTAACTTTTGGCTTGTTTAATAACTTACTTTAAAATAAATATTGTTCTGTGCTTTAGTTTTCTAACCACTTTTATTTTTTTTATTAAAAACGCGTTTTACGTCTTTTAATTTAATTTTAACATCTATGTCTTTAGTATTTGAATTGGATTAATATTTACTTTATACTAAATATAATACAGAAAAAAACTTCACTAATTAAAACAATTACTTTAAACAAAAATCAAACTATATTTTTTCAAAAATATAATATTTATGACCATCTAAGATTTTGCTTAAAAACGTTTTGAAATTCGTAATTCTATATTATAATCATTTTATATATTATTTTTGGTAATCTAATAAAATAAAAAAATGAAAAATATATTAAAGGGTAAATATAAAAGCATTTGTCAAGTTATAATGAATTTAATGCAATAAAACGATAAAATAGAAATGTTTTGTTTTAAATACAAAATTATCAAATTCAAAATAAGCCAACTAATTTTAGAAAGAAAAATTATTAGATTAAATATATTTCAATTAAAAAGTGTCATAGTCCTAAAAGAAATAATTTAAACGATATAAATTCATGAAGAGTCAGATACTAAAAATATTAAAGAATAATATGTTAATTGTTTTTACCTTAACATTTTTCTGAATATATAAAATTCATATTTATTAATTTAACATAGATTAAATATTTATTTTAAATATAATAACGTTGCAATATACAAGTCAATTAAAACAAACTTAAAACAAACAATATATATAATTGTTTTTTAAAATGCAATAACATTTATCCTTATGATGATCAGTAGAAAATGTAAATATTTTAAAGAAAATGTTTGTAACTAAAAATAATAATAAATTAGAAAAGAAATTTTGTTAAATTTACATTTTCCTAAATTTCAACAGTTATGCAATTTCAAAAGAATTATTAACAATGAATATATAAATAATATATTATTTCCATAAGAGTTTCCAGCGGATAATCTATATTCCAAAAGTTTTCGGGAAAATAATTTTGCACGATAATATTATTAGAAAGTCGATGTCAAGTTTTTCAAGCAAAGGAAATGTCAAATATTGCAGCTAATTATAAGTGAAAATTGCAACATTTACTATTTCAGTTCTTTTAGTCAAATTATCGCCCAATATTAATTACATGAATAAAGTCTTATTAAATATTAGAATCGGATATTTCATACATTTCATGTTTAAACTAACAAACATAAGGAGTAAAAAAGATAATTTAATTTAAAATATAGTCACAATAAATTATAAAAGACTTCTTATTTTAAGGGCTATTCCAGTTAATTATTGCAAACATTTGCATTTGTTTATTCCTTTCAAATTACTACAATATCAGAAATAATAAATAATTTAATTGGGAATATTTAATAAGATAATATTTGGAAATATAATTATTATTAAATATTTAGATATATTGTTTCTTTAATCTAACCGTAAATAAATTGAATTATAATAATATTTTTCGTTCCAGTCTAACAGTTAAACATTTTTATTATTAATAACCGCTTTTTGAGAAATATTTTGTAATAATATATAAAGTAACTTATTTTATTATGTTTAATTTTAATCATTTTAATTTAATTTAATTTATTCTAATTCATATTATTTTATTCATCTTATTTTGTTAATGTTATTTTATTAATTTTATTTTAGTAATTTTATTTTAGTAAGAGCGAAATAAAATCAAATCTTCTAACGGACTTCCATAAGACTTTCAAAAATATATGCTACAGATAAATAACGAAATAACATTTTTAAAGAAATAATATTTAATTATAAAGTCTAGAAAATCATAATTAGTGGTTGCGATTTTCACTTTATATTTTATATAATTACATTTTGAAATAAAGTTGATATAATTATATAGTTGAAATATTTTTCCCAGTTATTAAAATGAAAATTATTTATTTGTTTAAAAGAAGGCTTGATATTAGTATATAAAGAATATTTTATATTGTTATTTTTTATAAAATAACTATTATTTTAATTATATCAATTATATAATTAATTTGATTTATTCTCTGGGGCAAATGTTGGTTTCAAAATTATTTTATTTAAAAAAATAATTATAATAATTAAAAAATGATATTATAAAGTTGTAAATAATTAGATTTCTTTTTACTTGTCCAATCATATTTATACAACCTTACAATATAGCTTTAAAATTATCTTTAAATATTATTTATCTATCTTTCTTTATTTTTACATTACATGGTCTAGGGATCATTTATTTTCAAAAATTTTTAAATAAGAATTATATAAATATTTATTTTCAAAATTTTATTTTTGATGTAAAACCCAATTTTGTTTTTATTTTATATTTGTAAATTATTAAAATTTATATCATAGTTTTTTATCAAGTTCTAGATCAGTTCTGTTTTCTAGCAATACTTTCAATATCTTTAAAAATCTAATTTTAAAAATACAATTTCAAGTGCAAAATTGTTTTGAAATTTTCTTAAGATTATTATATGAATTTTAATATATTTAAATTTAATTATTAAAATCTTTTATCTTTATAACCATTAATTATTTTAAAGTTTATTATTGCTGTTTGATTTCTAATTAAACACGAATTTTCGGCACTATAATTTTCAAATGTTTTCTTTCAAATGTTTTTCATTATAATTTCTTTTTAATTATCTGTCAGCATGTTAATAACCATAATAAATAATAATATTATTCTATTTCACTATTGGCTTATATTATTTATTAGTTATTATGTACATTATGTACTAGCTTACCCGACACGCATTGCTCCGATTTGAAAAGAAAAGAAATACAAGGACAAAAGAAATTTCAAACAACACATTGAAATTTATCTATTTTATTTATTTATTCTAGTGCCTTCGTACATATAATATTTTTCGTTTTTTCGTCTATAATGTATACAAATAAATCGGAAGGTTTTCCCACGCATGATATGGCCACATAACGTTTGTTAGATGCTGTGAAAACATCTTCATTTAATTCAAAATTTGTATTCATTCAAAGTTCAAAAATTTATTCAAATCACAATTATATCTTTCATATATCCGAAAATTTAAACAAATTAACAATGGCATTTAAATTTTATTTTATTTAGTATTTGATTTATTTAAATTTTATTTTATGTTATATTTCAATAATTAATATAATAACTATAATCAGATATTTAAAATTTTTAAACTAATTTATCAAAAGTTAATTTAAATCGTATTTTTTAGTTTTAATCACTTTAAAACTTAATTTATGTCTGTTGATGATTATGCTTAAATATCCTCTCATAGTTTTTCATGTAAGTAGCACGGATTGTCCTAATATATTTCAAACACTTGCAGCGATTGTCCTTGTGCTTTGTTAATGGTCATTGCAAAAGCGAGTCGCAATAAAGACTTTAAACCATTAAATTCAAATGTAATATCTGTTAGGACCATTGAAATTCGTGGTAAATTACATCTTCCCCTTCGAATTTGCTATTCAAAATTGTGGCTTCAATGACATTTTTCATAATTCTTTTTACCTAAAGTCTCTTAACGTTACAAAGTTGTGGTGGATTGATGTTTAAAGAATATTGATATTCATTCAAATTTTCAATATCAAATTGTACGATGGAATACCTGGCAAATCCAGTGAATTAAAGAATTCCGTTAGGTAATTGAGAATTTCATTTTGATTCATCACGGTGTCGATGGACTTATATGTTTTCGCTTCGCCTGGTATTTCACTTTGAATTTTGAAATTTATGGTATTCACATCATTGTTGGTAGCGGTGTGATATTTGGGAAAACTTAAAATGTCATCTTACAAACGTTTGCTGGGAACGTGATACATTGTGTAGATACATTCTTAATATCCAGCAACTGTTTTGAGAAACTCTACACAATACACGATTTTATAATTTTTCAATTTAGTAAAATAATGATCAAAAAATGTTTTGAATTTTAGTAAAATTTAAATAAATATTAAAATTAAGTAATTTAGCTTACTGCATTTTTTGTCAGTATTATGTAACAAAATAATATTTTATAATTTTTATCTGTAGTGGCTATAAAATGGCGATATTTAACAAAATAATTTTACCTAATACCTTTGCAATAGTGTACACACTGTCTTCTAAAAGTTTCTTATTGATCGGATTAACAGGTAAGTAATGCATACTTGACATACATACATACTTACGTACACACACGCACACATATATATATATATATATATATATTTTATCTTTCATGGTTATTTTATAAATTAATCTATATTTTCTCAACAAATACATAAATTCCAAGATTAATAGTTTATTATTTATAATTTGATAAAAGAAATTTGAATTAATTTAATTAAAAACAAATATATTAAATTAAATTATCAAATTATTATGTGAAATTCTTACAAATTCTTACAAATCATTTAATATTTTAATTTAATTATTTATTTCAAAAACCAGAATAACACAAACTTTTTGAGATTAAAATAATATTTTATTCGATAAAATGTGTCAGTTACTTAATTAAATTTAATTGAAATGGAAAAGTGTCCACGATTTATTTTGACAGAAAGAATCTGGTAATAATTTCATTAGATAGATGATCGGAAAATAAACAATCCACTTTTACAAATCATGAATTGTGGCAATTGACAGTCGAATTTAGATGAAGATCTAGCCAAATATATTATAATTATTTCATGATTTCAACATTTTCAAAACGTTTGTCGGGAAAGAATTTTGAAGATTTATTTCAAATTTTAGAAACTAAATTTTTCTCTATTATATATAAATTATTTAAATTTTTAAAAATTTTAAATAATAATATTTATTTTTTAACTTTGAAATAAGTTTATTGAAATCATTTTATTTTCTTAAGAATTACATTGTTTGAGAAAATAGTGAAACTTGAAAATTGGAAAGATTGAGCTAAACATAATTCTAACAAAACTTTATATTATTTACTTTCATACTGAATTTTGTTAATATATTAAATTTAATTCTAAAAAATTGAAATTCAAACAAACTAATTTTATATAAAAACTTAATTCTGTATCTTAAAAAAAATATTTATTTTAAGATAGAAAATTTTATAATTTCATTTATTTTCACACTTTTTTCGTCTGTGTAACATAAATTTTTAATACTGTCATTTTAATGTTTAGTATAAAAAAACGTTTCCAGGAGTCCCGAATTTAAGCCACTAGTCCTTCATTATTAAATCTTATTAAATACTTTAAAATTTTTACAATATTTTCATTTCCTTTACTTCATATTAGATAACGCTTTCCTATTAAGCAGCAATAAATCTGGTATCAAATCGTTTGTAATACAAATTACATTTTGTTTAATTAATTTACTAGAAATAAATTTTATTTTCAATTTTTATAGTAATTAATGTATTATATTAACACATAATCTCAATAATTTTGAGCATGATTCGCATTCAAATTAAAAATATCCGCTCACCATAATTATAGTGTATTATTTTAGTATATCCTAATTTTTGACAGAGACTCAACTCACGCCCAGCAATTAACGAAAAGATGCGTTAAAACTTCTGCATAAAATTTTGTTTTACTGTTCAACTTTATTTGATTATTATTGTATATTTACTTTAACATTCTCTTTTATCTGTGTCATTTATCCATTTCTCAGAGATAACTATTATTGTTATTTAATATTTATACTACTTTCAAATATTTTATTTTTGAAAAAACATTATTGTAATTTCTCACAGATTTGAGGGTTTATTTTTTGACAACCCATAATAACTATGAATATATTACTTATTTTTAAATGTTTTTCTTGTCAATTAAAAAATTGATTTTTTTATTTTCTTTTTTGTTGTTGTTTTAACTGATTTATTCAAACTCTTTAGTTTTTAGCAAATTTTAAATGCTTTTTTTTGGTTTGTTTTGAATAATAATAAGTTGAACGTTTTTTGTTTAATATTTAAACATTTCTAAGAAACAACTGTAAATATTTATAATTGAGGATTTTTTAACACTTTATTAGATTCGTGAGGTGTAAAATATCTTTTATATATTTAACGATATATTTAAATAATTATTTTAATATAAGGTAAATTATATATAAAATATAAAATAATTAATTTCAGAACATAATCGATCGGGAGAAAATTAGCGAAATATCAAAAGTGGTCTATGTGACCGACACCCTAAATAAAGACGCAAAAACGGCAACTGTAACAGTGAAATTTCAAATTAGTGATGAAAATGACAATAAACCAGTATTTGCAGAAACATTTTCCTTTGAAATTCAAGAAAATATTATTGTAAATTCTCTAGTCGGACAAGTTTTGGCTACAGATCCAGACGAAGGTTAATTTTATTAAGTAATTATAATTAATTACATGAATTGTAAAATTTTTATTTATTTAATGTAATTATCGTTTTAACTGTTACCCAAAATAAAATTTCAACTATAAATAATTAATAATTTATTCTAATTATTTGCTTGATAAACAAATACCTTTTTCAAAACTGTAATATTAATTTTTCAATAAATTTATTAACAAAAAACTTTGGTTATGCTAATATTTAATTTTCTTTTAATAATTGTGTCTTTCAATATTTATTGTTTGAATAATTTGCCAAAAGTCTGCAAAATTTATAATTCAATTTTCACTTTATTTCCAATTATTACAACTGTTAAGAATTAAGTGAAAATGTATGCTAAAATTTGTCTTAACTGACCTTTTGAAATTTAGAAATGCATAAAAAAATAATAATAATAGTAATAATAATAATAATAATATTAATAATAATAACAATAATAATAATAATAGTAATAAAAATAATAGTAATAATAATAATAATAATAATAATAATAATAATAATAATAATAATAATAATAATATTAATAATAATAATAATAATAGTAATAATAATAATAATAATAATAATAATAATAATAATAATAATAGTAATAATAACAGTAATAATAATAATAATAATAATAATAATAATAACACTGAATCCTTATTTTTGACCTCTTTATTTTCGTTTTTGAACTTTCCAAAGACGAAATCAAGGTTTCTCGAATATAAGAGATTTTTTTGAGTCAAATTTTCTATCAAGGTGTAATAAAGTTTTCAATTAATTATCTCAAATAACAAAACGACAGTGTCCTCAGAAACTAGTTTAATTTCACATAAGAAATAGTCTCTGTATTTCTCTTTTATGGCTACTAAACCGTTTAAAGCGGTTGCAGATTTAATAATATTTCCCCTAAACTTAGATGAAGTGAAATGTAATATATTCAGAGTGTTAACATCGGTTTTCAAACTGGAGCTAGCAAATATACACAAACCGAGTAAGTGAACTAATTTTTTTTTAGAAATATTTTTAAAGCAAAGTAAGACTATATTTACAGCAAATTCTTGAATTTGTCTCAAAGACTGTTCAATGCAGTTTAAATCATAAATGTATTTATATGATTTTCCTCCAATAAAATTATTAATTAATAATAATCCAGCGGTGATATTCAAGCCTACATAAAAAAGATGTGAATATCGATTCCTTGCCTGAAAATAATGTATATAAAATTGTACTAAACTGAATTTTGTCACATAAACTCATCTACACCAATACACATTGAGACAAATCACCTACAAAATAAAACAAAAATGAATACATTTATAACATATTAACACATCAACTCACCTTGAGGTTGTTTGTAAAATAATCACTGAGACAAACCCTACACTATAGAAAATCAAAAAGTGATAGAGAAATAAAATAATACACACATTTACACAACCCATAATAAAACATGCATGCAAACTTTTAACATGTAGCCATCAGAAGTTGAAAAAACCCCTATAACAAATTAATTTATAGACATTTTTTATATTTTTTGAAAGAAAAATGTTGGAAAAAATTTTTAATTTAAATTTTGAGTTTTTGCTAGGAAATTTCGAGTAAATGAGGATGTATCTCATATTATTTACCCTTAAAACTAAAATTAATTTAATATTTCAGACATTTCTGTTGAAAAAAAAATATAACCTGAAATTCGAAAGCATAAATTGTAAATTATATTAGTAAGTTTTAAAAAATAATCATAAACCCAATTATTTTGTGTACATATTCGAGGATTTTTTCTAAAGATGTATAAAAAATATTATTATTTAATGCAATTAATTATTTTTATAACTTCAAAAATAATTTAACCTACTTTTTTTGAATATTTTCCGAAAAATAAGTTATCATAAATTAAATCATTTCCTGAATAATAATAATAATATACATGAGCTTGTAGATCAAAATTTATAATTATAAGTTTGAATAATGATTTAATTTCCTTGTAAAATCATAATTCAATTCTTAAAACTTTATAACTTTAAGTTTATAACTTTAAAAAAATAACTTACTTTGCAGCCATTTCAGAAATGACTGAAATCCATTAAATTTTCACAAAAATAAATTCCAATAAGTTGATTTATGTTTCAATTTGCATTATAGCGGAATTCATCTGAACTTCGCTTGGGGTAAACTAAAACCATTCAAGCATCAATAACATCATTTACTCTGAATTATAATATTAGTAAATGAACAAAATTTACAATCTTCAATGACAAACAACTAATGAATAATGTCCACAAAAGCATGTTTAATTACAGCATCATTATCGTTGTCATCGTCATTGCCTGAAACAAAAATAAACTTATAATTTTCCTGTTCATTTTTTATCCTTCCAACTGTCTCAAAATCAAATTTGTTTATTAATTAATAATTAATTTGATTCTAAAATTTAAAATATTCAAAAAATTTTAATAATTTAAATTTAAATAATTCAAATAGTTGAAATAATAATATTTATGGAAACTTAAATATATCAATTTTCAACAAATTTTATAAATTATTTTATTGATTTATTAAAAACAGGTGTTGAGCAGACCAAAATATTTTTTAAACATTTATAATAGTTTATAACAGTAAGTAAAAATTTTATTTATGATTTATTAATAATTAATTTAATATAAAAATATAAATATTCAACTTTTGATGAATACTAATTTCAGAAACATTTGAAAAACTAATTAATTATTTAATCCAATAATGCATAAAAAATTATTTTTTAAAACATTTTAAATAATAATGTTTTATATGTTTACGGGATGGTAACAAGGGTAGTGTGAGTGGTGAAGTTGCACAGAGCGCATATCTGAAAGGAGTGAAAAATTGGGATGTAACATTTTTTTAATGTTAACAGAATATAAAAAAATATAAATAAAAAAACTTATCAAGTGGCTTGCATGGAAAAACCGGCACCTTAGCTAGCTTATCTTTAACATTACTGGTTGGACTGGTTCATTAGTGTGCTTTTGTAGGTGTGTATTTTGTAAGATGTTACTCCACAAAATGGTTTCCTATCCTTTTTTCAATTAGCAACAGAATTTTAAGATCATTATAAGATTATTATAATAGGAGATGAATACTTAGTTAACAATCTTAACATTATAATTATTATAGTAATTATTATATGAACCAGATATTTATATATATATATATATATATATATATACACTTTAAATGGAAATTTAATTTGGAAATTTAATTAAATATAATTATTTGATTATAATAATATTTATTTATTCTGATATTTCAAATTTATTTCACTACTTTATAAAATTATTTACAGTCTCTTGTTGATAATATGCACATGTATTTTCTGTTTTATAGTACAGATATAATTCTTTAACAATTGTAAAAAATATAGTTTCCTTTGATAATGTTTTTTGAAATATTTAATGAAAGTTTAATAAGGTTTAACTTTTAAATTTAAACAAATTTCTATATATTTCATATAATATTTCTATATTAAAGATGGTGGTTGGCTTAAAAGGTTTTACCTACATTTAAATTAAAAATAATCTTTAGAAAATTTATATTACAAATTAATTAATACAAACTTGAAATATTTGTTTAAAAACTTTTTCTTAGTTATTTCATGATTTTAATAATACAACATCAATGACATTTTTGTATAATCTTTTAAACAAAACTCTACTATTTCCCCTTGAAATGTAGATGTTCCTCATTTGAGGTTTACAAAAATTACATTTACAAAAAGAGATGTATTTTCCACCAGCAATATCTCATGTTGATAAACTATAAAATGTAATAATAAAATATTTTCTGTTGCAAATATTAAGTGAAATTTCTAATTAATGTTCAAGAATATAACGGATTTATATTTTTACGCTGTTCGTGAAAATGAGTTATTTTAATTATAAGTCGTAATTTTTTCTTATTATGTTTATAATGTGATTTCATTTCTCTTTGAATTTCTTGTGTTTTTTATTTTATCTAAATATAAGATATTTTTCTTTCTTCTTATTTAGCGTTATAACAGAGTTATCGTAGCTTTAGGATAATTGCAAATGATTCATTTTGTCACAGTAAAAGGTCCTAAGTAATTATTATTTTGTTTATGTTATATCAATATACGCTTATTGCTATTTGACAGCATTTGCGCGCACACACACACACACACAAATATATATATATATATAACTAAAAATAAGCTAATATTTTAAAGAATGAATATTATTTAAGTTACTTTATTAATCAATAATATTTATTAAAACAACAGTAATAATTTATTAATTTTTGTAATTTGGATTTAAATTATATTTTTAAAAAATAAATGCTAGAATATAAAGGTTTTGCAAATTGGTGGACTAGTCAGTCCTTAAAGTCATAAATTGATCCATCAGTAAAAGTAAACATACATTTTGACTGTTGCAAAAAACCTGAATATATACTGCTTACAGAATGAATATTTGTTTTAATTGTATATTTTAAAAATTGATAAATATTTCAAATTACTAAACATATGATAAGATTTGAAACGAAATAAAACCGTCAATTCTCGTGACAGATAAATCTTTCATTCTGAAAATAGGAAAATCACTTCAAACGCTGAATTATATCTTAAGAAAGTCTAGCTTTGTATTTTGATAGAATCACAAAGACATAATTTACTATATAACTCTTTTAAGATAAAAAATATATTTAATTTTCCATGTTGTTCTGACAGAATTATAATAAATAAATTCAATTAATAATTGTTACTGATGAAAAGATTTTTTCCGAAATATTTTTTTTAAAAGTATTTATGTGTTAAAAAATAAAAAATAATTTTTGGCAATTTAAGAGATAGAAAACTGTTTATGATATATATATATATATATATATATATATATATATATATATTGTTAAAACTGACTGTGGAAAAAATACACAAGGTGAGGTGATTGAAAAATTCGAACTAAAATTATCTTTTCTATGAAAGAATTTAAAAAAGAAAATTTTAAAATGAATTTGAACTAAAGAAAATGTGATCTTCTTTAAGAATAATTGAATGGGGAGGCTTGATTAGTAATTTAATAAGTAAATATTTTAATTTTTTTAACATTACAAACATTGTTACATTTAAAATGAAAATAAAACATTTTACAGATAATTTAGTTTCACGATATAAAATAGTATGTCAAAAAGTATGAAAACATGAGCTCCGATAAAAAGTGAAACTAACATAACGTAATTTTATCACCAAAGAACTATACTGAACGTTAATATTATTCCTAATTAAAGTATTTTGTTATATTAGTCCCTTTTATGAGTCATCACTCGCACACATTATGAAGAAGTTTTGTTTTTTTTTAATGTGTAAATTTTTAAAATGTATTGAGAAACCATTTTATTCTAATTTAAATTAGATATGGCGAAAGATTAAAATACGTTATATATTTATTTAAATTAATAATCAAAATGTAATTGATAATTTATTTTTATTTATTACTAAAATTATTTTTCATATACTTTATTTTTAATTATTTTTAATTAAACATATTAATATTCTATTTATTAAGAAAAGTACATTGTGTTTTGATGTTACTATCATGAGTGATTACCCCGTTTTTTGATATTATCTCATTTATGAATCGATGTAAATTTGTAAAATTGTAAAATAAAGATTTTATTAGGATTGACTAATTTGATTTTATTGATCGTACAATCTAGGCATAACTATTACATAGCATCACTTTATAGAAATTTTAATTTTGTTTTAATGAACAAATACAAAATACCAAATTTTGTTTAAATCAATATTTGTGTAATTACAAAATTTTAGAATTGTCGTTTCCGTCATTAAATTTAATTTAAGTCAAGAACTCTTTTGTTCAATATTCATTAAATTTATTCCTTGTATAATTTCATCTGTTTCATAACTATCATATTGATTTTTTTGCAATAAGCACGTAATAATCGCTGTTTCAATATTGAATTATTTGTGCCGTTGTTAATTACTAATCAATTGTACAGATCAATAAAGTTTATATTGTCTTTAATTCCTTATTGGTGTCAACCAGTACATGCTTTGGAGTCAGATCAATAATTACTAATTTCACATTTCACATTTCACAACAACCCAAACAACTCTAATTTTAATGTTTAACATAAATTTTCAAAATTTTAATCTGATATTAGTAATATAAGCAAGAATATTTAATTTTTTCTGATTTCTTTTTAGTTTATTAAAACAATTGTATCAATTGTTAATAATATGTCATAAAAACTTTAGTTCTCGCGTAAGTAAGTGACATTTTTCTGGGTTTATTCACAAAATTATTCAGAACCGCACAATGTTGCTCTTTTGTCTCTGTGAATATTAAAATATCATCCAAATAAACCACGGTTCCTTTTACGTTGCCCAGTACTTTTCATATTAACTCCCTATAGCTATTTTAAACCACATATTATTGAAACAATATTGCCCTGATGTTGTTGAGAATTCTGTCATTTTTTAATCTTCTTCCTGCTCTACCTGATAATAAGCATTTCGAAGGTCTATTGAAGTAAAATGCTTTGCTTCTTCCAATCTATTTAATATCTCCACAATATATTTGGATTTGGATACGCTTGTCTATCAGTAACCAGATTTAACTGTCTGAAATCTAGACATAATCTGATGTCTTGTTTCTCTTTCTAAATATTTCCGTTTACTCTTCTTGTTAATACAGAGTTCAACCATCATGTCTTGACGAAAACACGTTAATTGATCGATCCGGAAATATTTCTCGCATTTTTGGATAAATATTTCCACATCTACATCCTATTTTATTTCTCCTGGTGTCAACTTTCTTGGTAAAAGTTCAATTGAAGTGGTTGCTATGTTAGATGTTGTTTATTCAAACTTGTTAGTCATTAAAAGTCCAAAATTTATTCAAATCCAAAAATATATTGTGTTTTCGAATATCTAAATAAACAACGGCATTAATTTTATTTAATAATTAGTATTAATCGAAATTTTTAAAATATTTTAATCTAATTTACTAAAACTTTATTTAAATCTCATTTTTAATTTTAATCATTTTAAAACTTATTTTTATGTCCGTTTATAATTATGCCCTAATATCCTCATATTTATGATTTCAAATTTTCATTGGCTGTCAGTCAATGAAAAATTTACATAAAATAACCATGAATAAATTCTTTTAAAATGAAATCTTTAAAATGAAAGTTTTATAACTTATTTATTATAAATTGCTTTTTTAATTTGTAAAATTTTATTTTAAAATTATTTATTTACAATTTATAATTACAAAATTATATTTAAAAATAAATTTTTTGTTGATTTTTTTGATTCATGGGAATTTATTTTATTATTCAGTCTATTAAAATTTAATTAAAAACATTTTTTTATAACATGTCGAAATTTTTACCAAAATATTAGGTTTACGTAAAACAAATTATTAAAATAAATTGTAATTGTTAAAATTATTTAATTAATAACAATATTTAAGACAATATTATGATTTGTCTCACGCAGATATTAACAATAAGTAATTATTAATTTTTTTGCTATCTAATAAATCAGTATATCAAAATCAGAAAGACATAAAACTAAATCTTTGTGACAAATTAAAAATTAAATTTCTTTAAATTTAAAAATTAATAAATATGCAGATGTTATTTGTTATGACTTACCAGATGGTATGTTTAAATGAAAACATTTTTCTTCTTTTTGGAACCTTTAATTACCATATTTATTTTAAATTTCAAGCATAAAATTATGTTTTCATTGATTATATTTTTTTTCCGAATGAATTTTTTTTCAGCAGCCCCCCAAACATCTTTATCAGGAGTAAAGAATTATTAAGGAAATAATTATTCTTAACTGTTTGATGTATAAAAAATAATTTTTAATAAATTACGTGCAAATTTAATAATGATTATTCCTGTGGTGAGAATAATTCATTTCTATTCAATAAAATCAAAAACCTTAATTAAATTAATTTTTTTCCATCAAAATTGTAAAATATCAAAAAATTGTAAATAATTTCAATATAAAAAATTTGATATTAATTATTCAATATTTTATTTTACGTATATTTAGGTAGTTATTACACATAAAATTATTTTCTTTCAGATGATAAATTTATTTTTTTTATTTGCGAAATTCAATTTCCTTAAAAATTTTCCAAATTGATGTTACAATTTATAAATTCATATTTATCAATGAAAACGTTATAATTTTTCACTTTGTGGAAAGTGGATTTTTTAATTTAAAAGAAATATTCAAACAATATTGTTTTATTCAGAATTTTCAATTTTTAAAAGAAAATTTAGAATAATTTTATTTATTTAGAAATAAAATCAATTAAAAATTGAGAAAATTCCTTGTTTTACTAAACAATAAATATTTTTAAGTATTTTTTGTAATATTATGTGGTGTCATCCGTCCTAAACCTCCATAACTGTTTATTATTTTATTTTTAATTTAAATACGAATTCTAATTTAAGCTGTTATTGTTTAGTTTGATCATTGAATCTTTCATTTTCCATAGTTATAACTTGTCCATTTGGAAGTTCATGGCTCTTTTCAATTGACAATAAAAAGGCTGCAGTTCGCATTTTGGGTTCCTTTAAATAAAGATAAATATAACACAAATTTTCTGCAATATCTCGGACAATTTCTCTTTCTGCTTTAGTTGCAAAACTTTATCTTCGTTCTGTACGGATTTTTATTAAATAATCGGTCAAATCTATTAAGCCAAATCCATTCTTCAAATCGCTTTACCATTCGCTAATGAAGTTGTGTTTGTTACATCGATAGATTTAAATTGAACAAAGACATCGTTATTCTTTGGTTCATTGTCAACCCTAATGAATCCGTATTCATTTTTTGAGTTAAACCATTTTACTTGATCAACAATTTTATTCATCATCATATCTGGTTTATCTAATGTGATACTTGATTTGTCAATAATAGCTGTTTTTGTTGACCTTTTGGCCACACGTGATAATCTTTCTTGTTTGATGCGTTCAGCTTCTTCGTCAACTTCATTACCAAATCCAAATAAATAAATTTGTGTTGGCCAATATCATTTTTAAGATTACCAAATTCCATTTTCAATATAAAAAACAAATAATACTTTTAAAATTCTAAGAAAACTTTATTATTCTATTACAACACTATTTCAAACTTTCATAAAAAACTACCAACAAAATACCTCGAAAAAACAAATCAACAAACAGTTATTATATGTTTAACTGATTTTTAAATGTACTAATTTCACTGAAAAAATTTGTAAAGAAAATTTATTTGATCAGTTTTTAATCTTTAAAAAAGGACATTTATTATTCTGATTAACTGAATGATCGGAATTTAATTTTTTTTTTCATTTACAATTATTGGCTTTTAATTTTAATTAGTAATTCATAATTCGTTCCTGTTATAAAATTTTTTTTGGATAGAATTTTTAATATTATCGGATTAAAATTCCCCATTATATATCCAAGTATCATAATTTCTATCAATTCTTAATGATATCATTTTTTCGCAAATGTGTCTGACGGAGAAAAAATATTTCTTTGTACAAATTTTTATATGCATGCATGAATATGTTTGATAATTTTGTTGAATTATTTCAAATTTTTAGTAATTTTTGATAAAAATGTTAGTTAATGATAATTTAAAATGGCGTTGAAAATACTTCTATTAAATTGGTTTTAAATTTTGTTATTTTTTTTAACTCTGTAAAGATAATAAAAATATAAATTTCAATAAAATATTCTATAAATGTTAGAAATGATACCAAATTTTTTGAAATAACATTTGTTGAAATAAAGTCCGTATGTTGCAATAATTATGATCATTTAATTTAATCTATTGTTTTACTTAGATATAAAAGTTATTAAAAAACGTTAAAAATAACAAATTATTTAACGAAATGTTGGTAACTGCTTTTCATCAGTCAAAATAACTTGTTAATGCTTATTAGCTACTGTAGCGTTTGTATTTATTATATCCATTATTTACTCTGCAAAAATAATTAATTTCACGAAAAATTCAAAAAACGGATGGTTTTCAATATTATTATAACACAAAGTAGTTTTGAACCGTTTTTCTTAAGTGTAAAATATTGATATTTTCAAAACGGCAGACTTCATTCTTATAGGTTCAATTCACAATAAAATACTAAACTTATTATTTTAAATTTATAAAAAATTCAACATTTTACATTCTACATTTAATATTTTAATTTTAAAATACTATTTTAATAATATTTTAAGTAATTAAATTTTATAGTTATTATTTATTTCCTAAATATGCTCTTATAATTATTATTAATTATTTAAAAAGAAAAATATATATATATATAAATAACCATAAATACATATTTATATTATTTAAAGAATATACGATACATTATGTGATATCCAGTGCAATTCTCAATAGTATAATAGTTTCAAGCTAATGACTATCATCAGTACTGTGTGGGAGGCGCTCAGATTTCTCTTCGCGCCGGGTAAGTGTAAAAACAGTGTCAAGTTAACACTGTTATACACTCATCCTGATGCACTGGACATCAAATAAGTTTGCAAAGTTCGGCTTTAAGGCAAGAACAAAAACGAATCTTTATCTTGAATCCTTCTTTCACATGAAACCATGGTAGATACAATCTTACCTCTGCAAACTACAAGCTCAACACAGAAACTCAGACTACCAAAACAACTTGAAAACCTTAAGTTTATTATTCACTAATGTCTGATTCTAATCAAAGAATATACGATGCATATTTTAGGAAAACAACAATGATATTCAAAATATATTCGTAACAAATCCAAATAAGCTGATTTCATCATTAATATGTTTATTTCCTCGATTAGTGGCCAATTGAGACTTGATTCCGGTTCCACTCTTTCCACATTGATATGGGAATCTGTGCTGGAGACAAAGAACTGAGATTGAATTTCAAAATCGGATACCATTAACTTTGCCGATTTTACTTCTCTCAGCAATAAAAATGAAGTCACACTTTTCATCCTCATAGTATATCTACATTTCGTTGCATTAATGTCTGTTATAACAGAATCAACAGACGATCCAATGTTATTAATATAATTGGTCAAACTGTCATCTCTTCTCTCTGAATAATGTTCATCCTTTTCTGTTAAGCCCATTCTCAAATTTTCGAAGTAATTCCAACCAGTTTTCAGTTTATTCATCAATTGAGATTTAGATGGTGTTGATAATACTAACAAATCGTTATGATGAGATTCTTCAATCGGAGATAAACTTCTTGAATACATAAATTGAACATTCAAGTCAACCCATTTTGAAAAACAATTCACAAATATTTGGCCGAAACAATGTTTAATAAATATGTCACACTATCTTCAAGTCTGATAGTGTTATAAGTAGCATCAAGTTGAAAATGTACAATGTGAGGAATGTTTTCTGGTTCAATTAATACTTGATATTGATTAGTTATGGTCGACTTTTCTCTATCAATAAATCATGATTCTAATTTTTCACTGGATCTGCAAACATACTTTACATCATTTTTTAATTGGACATTTTTCAAGTATAATTCTCGAGTGTTTCCGTTGATGGCATTATAGTGTGCATATTGTATGTCAATGATATTTCTTCCATTTCCAAAGTTTTTAGAAGAATACGATAATTTGATATATTCGAATCAATACGAACGTTTCGATTTTCAAAATATTGGTTTTGTTTCAAGTTGACATGAATATGTGGAAACGTGCATTAAATCAAACATCAATTTCAATTATTGAATTTTGGTGAAGAACATTATCGATGAATGAATAAAGTGATTTAATAGATTTTTTGGTATATTTCTTGCAGCTAACAATGTGGATTTCAGTTAAAGTGAACATATTTAAACAAATTAAAATATTTGTTAGTAATGAATTTTTAATTTAAATTTAAATAATTAAAATTTAGTAAAATTAGGTAAAATTAAATGTTTCAGGGACTACAGTAATGTTGTGGGTTACAAATTGTAAAAACTCGAAATCTGAGACCTCAAAGTAATATCTACACTCACTCTTTGTTATTTATGAAATTATAGGTGGAATCTCACATTGTTTAATGTTTCTTTATTTTTAGAGACAAGGAAAATTTTGTAATATTGCATCATTTTGACATTGACTTTAATATATAAGTTGGTTAAATTGACTCTTAATCATTTTAGTCTACACAAATATTAAAATGAACACCAAAATGTCTGATTCCATGATTAAAAATGATATAGAAAAGCAAAAAAAAAATTCAAAACTTGATATCGTTTTAGTCATACCAAAATGTGGTCACCAATTTCATTTTCTTTGTTTTGTTGTGCATCGGTTGAATAATTTAAAATAAAATCGCCCCCTATGCCAAAATAAACATAAAGATCTTCTCTTTCAATTATTAATCAGCCAAATATTGAAATGAAAATAATAAATGGCAATGAGAGTTTTAGAGTAACGCATTTGTACGTTGAAAATAATGTCATTCTCGGATTTTCAATGATAGTTTGCAAATTTAACATAAAATTTTTATTTAAAACTTTGAAAATAAGGATCTTTGGAAATCTTCATTTTGTATATGTATACTACACTAGATCAGATCATGCTATCATCATTGATAAGGAAGAATATATGAAATTGCCTTTGGAAATTCGGAAAAAGAAATGCAATATGAATTTCTTCATTGGTTTAATGAGTGCGCAAATAAAACAAATTCTAGTTCGGCCATAATTTATCAACAATACTTTAACTGTTTCCATAAAAAATTACTTTTTACCAAGGAATTGCAGAAGAAGAAATGTTGGACAGTTCATTTATGGAAAATATTTCAGAAATTCTAAAAATACATTTATTATAAAAAATCAAAATATTTTTTACAAATTAAAATATCAAATTGCCCTATTTCACAATATTTCTTTCTGATTGTCTAGTTTAAACTTAAAAACAAAAACAAAAAGGAAAATAAATAAAAATAAATTTCTGAATTGATATGTTTTGTTAATATATTATTAATTGAAATTATTAATAATTATTTTTCAGTAACTATTTTACTATATTTATATTATATGATTTTGAAAAATTTTAATTTAAATAATAAAAATCTCTAATTAATTCATAGAAAATTGTTGTTGTTTAAATATTAATAAGAAAGAAACCTGTGTTTTAGAGATTAAATAAATTATTAATTCAGAACATGCATTTTTTCAGTAAAATTAAAGAAAATCATTTTTAAAGATTTGTAACATACACGTAAGCCTTTAATTAGGAAAAAATCAAATAATAATTTGTTTAAAATAATTTTGTTTGAATAAAAAGTTTTGTTTCAAAAATATCGAGATCTTTACCATGAAAATTGGTTTTTAAAGATCAGAAGACTTTATGTGCAAAATACTTGAAAAAATAATTTTAAAAATAAATTAAAATGAATTAAATTTTTTATCTTAAAGGATATTAAAATATAATAATATAAAATTAATAATTTGATGAATGTATTAATTAAAATCCAGATTAATTTTTCAAAATATATATTAAAGCGTGTATTTAAATTTCGTTTTCTTCTAATAAAAACAATGCTCCTATATTTTTTTGAATTTGAATATATTTTATTTTTTGAATATATTTTTTCTCCTTTCATCTAAATTTTTTACAAATATTTTATAAAACCATTTAATTACTAAATGCAATAATACATTCATCTAATTTCCACATGAAATAGTTTTTCATTTCCTACAGATATTTTCCAAATTTATTTTCACCACCAGCTGAGACCTGACAACATCATTATGTATTTTAAAATAATATGAAAAATGAATTAAATTTTATTCAATTTAATGTAATATTAATATTTTACTTTAAAATTCCAATGTTATATAAAATTTACATTATTTTTATGGAAATTGAAATTTTGTATAGTTTGATTGAATTTTAAAGTTCTTAGATAAAGGTTGTAGGACCAAGTGTACGTATGATGTAATAAATAATAATAATAATAATAATAATAATAATAATAATAATAATAATAACAAATATTTATAATTATTATAATTATATTTGTATTATATGGTTCCAATGAAGGTCATTAGGAAACGATAATCGGTTTGCCAAAAAAAATATACTAACAACCTTAATTAAAATACGAATTTAAATATTAAATTACATTAATAATAGAAAATTTATTCCTAATAAAATTCTAATAAATATTTCATAGAAAATAATTAATTTCATGCTTGAGTTTGTCATTTTAATTATGTCTTTAATTCTGTCAATTATGCATTGTTATGTCGCCTTGAATTATTTTATTCTACCAATTTTGTTGTTTTGTAACGATTTTATAAAATAGAAAGGTTATATTTTGCTAATTTACTTCAATTATTATTCAATATAATTTTCAAAGACATAAACTAAAGAATAATAGTAAAATTGGTAAGTACAAAAAAGGTTTCTATTTAGGATTTTGATGTTTATTGAATCATCCATGAATTTCTCTTTGAAAACTGTTAAATTCTTCAATCAAAAAAGCTATATTTATTTTTAAAATTCTTAACCAAGCTTGCTTTATATTTTATAAAAATAAAACTAATTTCGGAATTTTTAATTTACTAAATAAAAATATATTAATTAATATAAATTAAAATAAATGAACTTTCAATAACCTTTTAATTCGATAATGTCTAATCTAATTAATTTAAACAAATCAAATCATATTTAAATAACAATATAATTATGCCAAACAATTTTTATCGCCCTACAAACTGCTGCTTGCATGTTTAAAATAGAAAATATAGAGATTAAAAGATCAGTAAATAAATTTTACAAAATTTTAAATAGTTTTTAATAATTAAATTTATTATAACATTTTGAATTCATAAACAAATCGAGAATTTATTTTAGCGAAATTTATTTCATGCGCAAGTTAAATGTTCCTCAATAGTTATAGTAAGCATATGGAGATGTACTATCAATATCTCGTGAAACTGAAACACTCGACAAGCCAACATTTTCTTCATCTAACTATTCTGCGTTTACCATATCTCTACTAGCCTTAATTGCCATCAGCTCTTTCTGTTTTTTGGCAGAATTCTTTGTTCAGAAGCATATGATAATTGTATAGGACCTAGATTGCGTATTTAGTGCTGTTGAACATGCTTTTTTAACATTACTAGAGACGCAACATAGAGGTGACAAATTTTTCAGGTTCTTGCAAACTGAGATTGTGGGATTCTGAATAAATAATTGTCAACATTTTGATAAATGGTAAAAATATTCAAACTCGATCATTTGGAGGAAGTAAAATTCTTAGCAAAGTTTTCCTCGGTAAACCTGCCGAACGATCATTATTAGATCATCATGATTTCTACAATAAACATGGAAATGAATATTATAAAATTATAAAATATTAAAATCATTTAGAGTATTGAACTGCTGCTATAAAGATTTTAGTTGTATATAAAAATTTATAGTTAATAATTATTGTTAAACTTAATAAGCGAATTTATTTATTAAAATAATTATTTAATAAATTTATTTATTCTCCCGGTCAATCTTTAGTCAAGTACAATGCTTCTTTTGCATTTTATAATATTTCTTTCAATTTTCTTACTTTTAATTATAAAACCCTTCAATCGACAATGCTCTAGAACTCGAATACAGAGGTGACGGGAAGTCTCTCCAATGTATGTGGCATTACACCCATTACATGTAAATTGATAAACGAGATCAAAACACAATCCAATCAAAATTATGGATTTATTAATAAACATATTTCGTACCTTACACGAATTATAAACATTCTAATAATCTAAATATCCCATCTGTTTACTTGAATTCCTCTTATAATTGGTAAAACCTTTCGAATACGGCAATAGTAACACAAATTCAGGTTCATTTTTCTTATGTACAATTTTACTATGACTTAAATCAACACTCAGTTCCCATCCTTTTGTCAAATTATACTCAGACCTTCCCAAACATGGATTCTTAGGATTTTTAATCAATTTGCCAACAGTCCTTTTTATCATCAATGATAACAAATTTATTTATTCTCCCAGTCAATCTTTAAGTATAATGCTTCTTTGTATTTTATAATATTTCTTTCAATTTCCATACTTTTAATTATAAAAGTCCAAAGAATAATTTCTAACTGTTTAGAAACAATTTATCTCTACAGATTTGTCTCAATTTTGTCATTTTGTTTAACATATTTTATTATTGCAGTAAGATTTACCATATTTTACGTATTAATGTAAATGATATTGTCATCTCTAAATTTGCATCATTTCCCACTGGCATATTTAAATAATTTGTTTGTTTTATCATTACTTACATTCGCTATTTGTATTATTTAACCGTTAAATCTTATGTAAAATCTTTGCAAATTTTAAATTAAAACTAATTAAATTATAAATTTTTAATACATTTATATAAAAAGTTATCGATATTAAATTAATACAATCAGTATTTAATTCACTATTAAAATTTACCAAAGTACATCTAAAAATTATTTGCAATGAATTTTGTTTAAAATATCAAAAAATTAAAAAAAGTTTTTTAATAAAATAATAAAATGTTTTGGAAAGTATTTTTTCTTTAATTTTTGTAGCTAAATAAATGGTTGAAAAAATTGAAGAAATAGAATGGAATATAATATCGGCTAATATCTTTCATTATATATATATATATATTTAAATAATATTATAAAAAATATTTTAATTATATTAATATTTATCTGAGATATCCAATATTAGTTATGGACTAGATTAACTTGATTAAATTATCGTAGACAACAATTGATAATTTTAATTAAAATAATTTCTTTTAATTGCATATTTTATTTTGAATTTATAGATAAAATTTTGTTTTTCATTATCAATATTGTTTGCTGGATTTGTAAACCGAAAAAAATGTTTTTATTAGAAAAGTCAACTAATGAATTCAGCCAAAGTTTTGTTGACCAGGCCAAAGCCTGATTTATGATCCAAAATTATTAGTATTGAACTCATTTGTTTATTTCATAAATAATTCCTAACAGTTGTTTTAATAGTCAATTGATAGAGAAAAACCAGATAGGAGAAGACTAGTATTTTAAAAACTGAATGCTATTTTTACAATTTAAAAATAAATATTTTGTTTCCAAAACATTTTTGGATAGTACCGTTGTCACTGATACTCAATTTAAACCCGGTGCTTAATTAACCTTGGCAAAATTAATTTATAAAATTAGAAATTTAAATATTAAAACAAATTATTAATATTTAATCATAACATAAACATAAGCTCAAAGTTAAAACAAAAGAAAAACACACAGGAAATTATAAAAGAGATTTTTTTCCACTAATTTTTCCACATTTCAATTTTTTAGCCTAAAAAAGTATTTCGTTTATTTCCGATGTCATTACAAGTATTAATTTTGCTTACAACCGATTTAGTCACACAATGATGGCATTGGTTGTTAAAACGCTTAATTTGTAAGATTTGTAATGTATTTATTTTTTTATCAGTAGTGTTGTTATGATTTAATTATGTAATGATCTGTATGTTATTTTAGAGAATTGTAGAACCTAGCAGACTTTCCATCAAAAAACTGTGATGGGACACCGATGGTGAAATTTGTGCGTTTTAATCGTGTTAATGAACTTAAATTATGTTGAAATAATGATAACAATATTCAACAATAAAAAAAAACAACAAAAATATAATAACAATAATAAAATATATAACGACAACATGATAAATAATAAAATAATTTTCGACAATTATAAATATCGCCTGTCATCCAATCATATAATTTCAATAGGTTTGTTTTATACAATTCGAATATTTATTCTATAATTAAAAAGAAATTATTATCGTATAATAACATTAAAAAAAATTATTTTTTAACAAAATATTAGAAACTTATCTCATAAAGAATGAAAACCAACTAAGGAAATCTGTTTTGGACACCCAAAGAGGCGGATATGATTTAAAAGGTGTTTAATTGCTTTTTAACTTCTAGTTTTCGCAATGAAATAATTTTACAATATTTTGCAATTAGTTTTTTATTATAAAAAATTAAGATTTAAACAAATATTTATTATCAGTAAATTGTAATAAATAAAAACAGATTGCTGATGCTGAATTGCTGCTGTTTATATCAAATTGAAATATCAGTTAATTTATTTATGATTTAAAACAACTCTGTTATGCAATAATATTTGGACTGTTGACAAATTGTTCAAAAGATCTACAATTCTATTAGAAATCTAATTAAAACAAACAACAATTATAGATTTTTATCCAAATCGTCTTGTCATTTATGGAGAATTCGTGAAATCTTCATGAATTATTTATTCTAAGATTTAAACTACAATTATGCTAAAATTAGAAATTGTTATGTTAGTATGAAATAATTATCAAATTTTGATTAAGTCAAAGGAAATTGGTTGTTCGTCGATTATTAGATGACAATAGATCAACAATTCCAAAAATTAAAATAAATTGGCATAGGATTTATCTTTTTTAAAAAACTCGTTTTTTTTAATTATTAATAACAATCGGAGTTTCTTTATTTATTATATCCATTATTAATTTTTTAAAAAAGTTTAACTTTAAAATTAAATTAAATTACCTAAATAAATTTCTTATACGCCTTACTGTTAATCAATTTGCTATTTTCAAAAAAATATTTTTGTTTAAAATAGCCATTTAATTTTATTTGTGAAATTTTATTTAACTTTAAAATATGAATTATTTTTACAAATTTCAAAGAAAATTTTTTCTAAATACATTGAAATAGGAAAAATAGAAATCCTTAATTTATTTTTATATTTAATATTTTGGCTTTGCAAACTTGCATAAGGTAAAAAATAGCAAGAATAAAAAATATATTTTGCAACTTTAAAAGGAAATGTCGCAAAAATTAGTTAACAAATTAAAATAAATTATATTTTAAATATTCATACTGCTACATGATACAGAATTAATAAATAAGATTTTAATTTATTATCGTCATGATTTTTTTTTAATTTAAAACATTTTAGAAGTTCAAAAATTTAATATATAATAAATAATTAAATTAGCAGTGACTTTATTAAATGAAAGCCCCATTCAAACACTCATTGTACGATTTATTTAGACAGTTTAACTGTCACCTACAGGTAATAAAACTAACTAAAAATAGTTAGTATTAATTTATATATTTTAAACAAATTATTTTTCAATTAAATATAAATAAATATGACGTGAAGTCTCTCCAATGTATGTGGCATTACACCCATTACATGTAAATTGATAAACGAAATCCAACCAAAATTTTGGATTTATTAATAAACATATTGCGTACCTTACACGAATTAGAAACAATCTAATAATCTAAATATCCCATCTGTTTACTTGAATTCCTCTTATAATTGGTTAAAACGTTCGAGTACGGCAATAGTAACACAAATGCAGGCTCATTCTTCTTATGTACAATTTTGCTATGATTTAAATCAGCACTCCTTTTGTCAAATTACACTCAGACCTTCACAAACATGGATCCTTAGTATTTTTAATCAATTTGCCAACAGTCCTTTTTATCATCAATGATAAAAATGATTTCTAATACTTATTTATTATCAATAGCTCAACCAATTTATCAACACTTTTTATTGAATTAGCAAAAAAAAAGATAAAGACGAGGAACAATGAATCAATTCCTTCACCATATTGCTTTTGTACTTAAATTCACAAAAGCTTTTTGGAGAAGTAAAAAGACCAATATCAGTTGGTTTTCTATAAATCTCTGTCTCATCATGTTTATCTTTGAATTAATAAATCCAAAAACGCATTCGATGACTTTCTCTCCGTTTCAAATGTGAATACAATGTTCTTATTTAAACTGTTCATACTCTGTAAAAACGGCTCTACATGTTTCTGATTTTAAATACAGGAATAATATCATTCACATACATTTTATAAATAAAAGCTTTCTCAAATTAGAAAGAAGCAATTTTGTTTCTAAAGTAGCAAACAATATTGATGCCATCGTTGGTGTTAAAGTAGAATTTATAGAGAATCTATATATTTGTTGATACCATTCATTTTTCAAAAGCGAATCAACATTTGAAGTAGCAAATTCCAAATGATTACAAAATTTCCTTCAATCCAAAATATGATGTTCCAAAATAATTACATCCCACAACACACAACATAAGTCAATTGTATCAACCAATGGTACATTCGTAAACCAACTGCAAACATCAAACGAAACCATAACTTCAATCATATTTTGTCTTTTTAAATGTATAATACAAGAAACAAGCTATGCTTACACTAAATCTCTGATTTCATTTAATTTTAGTTTTAATAATCTATCCAAAAGCTTTGCTGTGTTATACTGGGTAGTGCAAACCATCGACAAAACTGGTCTCACCATGGTACACCATCTTTATGGAGTTTTGGAAACCCATACAGTTTTGCTGGTTGCGATCTTATTTGATGAATAGATTTACCTACCTCTTCATTAATAAATTTAATCTCAATTAAACCATTCACCATTTTTTTGAGAAACTTTCCATTCTTAATAAGAGGCAATGTTTCATTCTTATGTTCATTTTTTAAATTCAGATCTTCTTTTGAATATTTCTGATTGCTTACCATTCCAGATATTTCCTTCATAATAGTCTTTTATTGCTAGCAACGCTGTCAAAAGTTCAATAAGTTCTGTTAAAGGTATTTACTTAAATAGCGGAATACCAGTAAATGACCATTTAAGGCATATCTTTTAAGGATTATTTACACTGTAAATAGAAATTTCTTCAATGTGTCTAACTATTGCGCTAGCCGATAGTGGCACATTTGAAATCTTATTAGCTGATTCTTCTTCAAAGGATTCCCGGCAAATGTCTTTAGTGCAAGACAGGATTTATTCTTCTCCGATATTAAATGGGTTTCTAGCCTTTTTAATTCGATAAGCTACCAAAAATTATGGCTTTAAATGCATTTTCATTTACTGAAATAAGGGAATGAAAATATTTCTTTTGTCTTCCTTGTTCTTGTTTTATTCTCTGAAACAATTCCAGTGATTAATCTTTTAAACCAGGGTGCTTGGTACTCAAAATCTGAAGCATTTGAGAAGGTTTCATTGCATCATTAGAAAGTCTATCACCGCAAACAATACAAATAGGAATGGGTGGATGAGAATTTTCTATCTTTATAAAACCATATATGAAATATGATTCATAATATTATGTTGAAAGAGTTTTTGTTTTCTTTATCGTTGAAATTTTGCCTTCTCTTTTTTCTAATTTTTTTTCTGGTTACATATAGTTTTATTAAGGCTAAAAAAACATAAAATTGCTGAATAAAGAAATAAAAGTACTTAAAACATATTTGAATTTAACAAACAAAAACCGATAAAGCACGCTTAAACAAAATATCAGATAAAGATATTTAAAATAGTTAAATCTAATTAAAATCAGTTTTATGTTTATCTTGATTTAAATTTGTTACATTATTGTCGTTAGACTTGTTTTTTAGTCCCTATATATAAAATCTTAAATTTAAACTGGAATTTCTCAAAATTATGCAAAAAAATTAAATTGTAATGTCCCGGTGGACCCGGGGGTTGGGAACCAATGGTTTACATAATTTAAGTTACAGTTTAAATTTGGTTAATGTAATTTAAAAAATTTACAGTTTAAGTTTAATTAATCAATTTAATGTACTTGAATTTACAGTAAAAATGTAATTAATAAATTAATTGTAAAATAGTATTACCATAACTTCTGCATTTTTCACCAATTTTGTTGTCAAATGCACATTTTTCATTATTTTCATTTAAAGTTATTCATCATTAGCATTTTGTAATCAATTTCGTAATTTTTATCCTTGTCATTTAATTTTCATCAATCATACATCTTCTTTGTCATAAAACATTTCATCATCAAAAATATATTCATTATTAGTCATATTTAACCCTTTGAGTGCCAAGGAGCGCGATCGCGCTCCTGCTACAACATGGACAAATTCGATCTCTATTTCATACTTGTCGATTTTTATTTATGGTTTTTATTCCGAATGTGTATTTATAAGAAATAGAAATATGATTTATGCTATATATTATTTTTTAAATACTTTTCGTAAATAAAATGCTTAGAAAGTTACAGAGAAATATATTTTTAAATTTCTATTTTCCTCTAGCAGAGTGGCATTTTTAGCTAATCCTCTTAAAATAATGTTGGCACTCAAAGGGTTAAGATACTTATGATTTTGTTTTAATGGACTAGAAAGGCTCTAATAATGATTTTACTAAACTCATTTCTACGAATACTAATATAAATGTTTTTCATAAAATACTTTTTTTTCATTATATTTTTTAATATGTTATTCATTTGTATATAACTGTTTGCTTTGAATATGTGAATAAACATATGATAACAACAATGAATAAAAAATTAGTAGACAATCTCAATTAATGCTAACTTTTTAGATAAATAATTTTGAAACACTAAATTCAAAATTGAAAATATTTTATTTCGAAAATCATTTACTACCATTTCACAATGTCTCTTGAAATTTTCTATTTTTTCCTTTGAAATGATATTAAAATAAGGAAAGATTGTTTAGTTAAGTATTATATAGTTTTAGATTTTAAGATATTTTATTTAAATCCATATTTAAAATTTGATAGATTTAAAATTTCTAAAATACCTGCACGGGACTCCTCAACCGTTTACTGTATTCAAACCCTTTGGTATATATATGCAAATTGATTTATTTATTCATCATTAAATTATAAAAAATTAATATTTTTGGGACTATTTATCATAATAATTCAATAATGATCTAAATCACGTGCCGAAAATTTATAAATATCAATAAAACATCTGATTCACAGTTAAACAATAAAAAATTCTTTATGTCACTTCAAAATGAAATGCAATCAGAGGTGAAAACTAGAAAAAATTCTTTCAATATATATATATATATATATATGTGTGTGTGTATTGTTGAATTTTGTTTTACGTGTCAATGTGTGCAATCGAATTGTATTAGATTTTGAATTTCGAATTATATATTTTTTCTTTCATTTAAATCATTCGGAAAATAGTTTTCTGTTGACTTTTGAAGGAACAAGGCATCATTCAATTTACAATGAGTTTAAATCAACCCAGAAGAACAATCAGTTTGGTGAAATGAAGCGCCATTGGATTTTAAGGTGAACTACGAAGAGATAATTTAAATTATATTTGAGACAATGAATTCACCGGTTATTTAAGTGGTAATTAAAGACGTTCTTGAGCGGTTTGAGTCTGGATGTAAAACGGATATCATTTTTGAGTCTGGCAATGTAGATTCAAACAAATGTGCCAAACCGTGTGTGATAGTATACGTTTTCTTTTGCAATTTACATTTAAAGGCAAATATTTAAAGGCATATATTTAAAGGCAAACCATTTGACAGATTATTTGATGAAAATCCTAACAGAACACAATTACAGTTTTATACCTCAAAGAAATGAAGAAAAATGAACGAGACTTAAACTCAGCCAAATATTTTGTTTATTTATAATTTGAGGAAAACAAATTTTAACCAGTTCTCTACATCCATCAAATCCTTGTTGCGACCCCTAATTTACACTAAAGAGAACCAAATATTATAAACTAGAGAATGGCCCGTCCTAGGACGGATAGAATTAGGAATCGGTAAACGTCTGATTTATATATTCTAAATAAAAAACGATAAAAATTATTTTAATGTTATTTTAATTATATTAATGCAATAATATTTACTTCTGATACTTATTAGATAATTTTTTTCACAATTGTAGGAGACATATGGCGAGTACTCTCCATCCCACAGAGCAATGTACAAGTGGACTGAACTGTTTTAAGTCGTTTGAAAAGCTTTTAAATTAAAGCTATGATAACTAAATTTCTTGTTAATTTCTAAAAAGAATAAAAAATTAATTTAAAAAAATTAAAATCAAAATAATTCGAGCTACCAACTATTTATATGATAAAATGGCTTTCGATCGTGTGAAAAATATAATTAAATAATTATAAAACAAATTAATAAATCAATTAAAGGAATCTTTATCATTACAAATTAAATGAAATATCTAGATAGAACTGATTTAAATGTGTATTTAGGAGGTTAATTTAATCAATTTTTATTAAAAACTAAACAAATAATTAACAAATAAATAAATTCAATAATTTTAAAATTTTTATTTATAAACATTCACAAAATTTCAATCTCTTTGATTAAAAAATGAATGTTTTGTATAAAGAAAAAATGAAAAATGATCATGAAAGATTTTGCTTTATTTCTATCATGAAAAATTAAATATATTTTATTCGCATTCACATATATATATATTTTTTTTTTATTTTTCAGTTGTTTGTATTAAATTTTATAATTCACTACATTTCTACCGCTAATGATAAAATTAATGTATTGCTCATTTTTAATAAAGTATAAATTATGGTAAATTTTTTTAAAAGGGGTGTAAAATAAATTTTAAAATAATATAAACGACTATTTGTAATTTTTTATATAAAAATATAATTTTAAAATATTATATATATGTTCGTGACCTACATAGATTTTTGATTCGCCCTAGATAATTAACAGTGGGTCTGAGTTAACGGGATTTACTTAACAAAAGTTGCTTTATAAATTCGTTTACCTTTTTTCTATAATTAAATTTGAAAAAGAATATTTTTACTATGAGGTAAAATATTTACTGAGGTAACCTTTACAATTCATTAGCAAAAACGGTTTTTTTAAATTTTAAAAAATAAAAGTAAGAAATATATTTTGGTTAATTATAAAATTAAGTGAAACATGATTGACTGAGGGTCAGAAACTACACTATTTTCTCAAGCTTGAAAACAAACACTAACACGGATATTTCGCTACTGACATAAAATCAGAGACTTTTCCGGATTTGGGAATGGAGTGAAAGATAACAATAGAAAGAGTAACAATAAAAAATATATCACGACTGTAAAGTATTTTTATCTGCTCATAGATTGTATTTGTTCGAATTGCACTCAATTATAGGAGGAACATTAATATTTTCATAAAAATAAATTTAAAAATCATCAAAAAATAAAAATGAGCTTTAAAACATAATTTTTGTTTTAATATTCAATGTTATTTTATGTAGGTTTTTAGGTTATTATTATTTATAATTGTATGTAAAATTATCAGTCAAACATTTGATAGTTCTTTTCAAAACCAGTTTTTCGAAAATTCGAAAGCTAAACATGAGTTTTAATATAAAACAAAATTAATCTAATATTTTTCTAATAAGACTGAAAAAAAATAAAATAAATTAGTAGTTTTATTAAGTTTTTATTGTGAATGAAATATTAAAAATTTTTGTATTAATAAATTTATTTATCACACAGTGATATTTCTTTTAAATATAATCTCTATAATTATTTGTTTCAGGGAAAATTAAAAAATAAATATTTTTTTTTATTAATTTAAATTTAATAATATTTCATTGTCGAAAAAGTTACTAAAATTTAGTTCATATTTAAATTCTCATTGGAATAAAGTTCCGATTTTTAATATATTTTAAATATGCATTTTAAAGCCTATATTCTTCATATTTAGTTTCTATCTTTATTACTTTATATTGCATTTATTTATATTTATTTATTCGAAGATTCTGATTTGATAATTAATTATTAATAATTTAATATCCATAAATATTATCGAATATTTTAATAATATTATTAGTACGAGAACATTCAAAATTAATTAAATAATATTAATTAATATATTGACAGTGATTTATGCACATATATATATATATATATATATATATATATATATATATATATATAATGCGAATTATAGCGTATTATGTTGACAGCGCTTTATGCACATGTAAATTATTAACACTATATTATGAGTATTTATTGAAAGAAATTATAATTTAATATAATTAATTTGATCGTAATCTTAAATTATTTCTAAAGTTTAACTTAGAAATAAATATTTAAAAAATATATATAAAAATTTAGTTGATTCATTAAATGACGCGGAGTTAATGTAATTAGTTTACTGAAATCTAAATTATGTATTTATAAAAGTAATTAATTTTCATCATAAACTAATTAGTAATTAAGTTAAAGTTAATTTTCTTTTTGAACAAATAAATTAACTTTTCTATACAAATGAAGTATAGTTAAAATTTCCTTTTATTAATATCAATATAAAAAACATATTTACCGTTTGCGTTGGGTCATAAAATGGTAATTATTATGAATTTATAATTAAACTTCTTTTCAGATTAATATAACTTTTTATATAGTTTTATAATTGTATATCTCTTTAATCAATGTTTCTATATTTCTAAATTACTAAAATATTTCAAAATGATTAATTAATTAAATTTTTTAAAAAAAAGTGTAATAATGACAAATCATCATTTTAAATAATAGAAATAAAACAAAAAAATTAAACCAGCTTAACTCAAAGTATTTATTTGCAAACCACTTAATCATTTAATTTGGATATAATTTTGTAGTATGTTTCTTCATGAAATATTTTAATTTAATTAATTTAATGTACATTTTACAAAGGTTTTACATTTCTTTTATAATATTTTTAGCATATTTTTTCATCAAGTCAATATTCACCATAAATAACAAATGAAAATTTAGTTAAAAATATAACAGAACACTAATTTTTAAAATAGATTTTTGTAATATATTTCAACAGCTTAGCTGTCATCATCTGACAATTACAACAAAACAAACAAAATGCGTCATAGATTTATTACTGAGCATATCATGAAGTTTTAATATTTTTGCTGAAATTATTTTAACATTTATGCTTCCAATGTTTTTTTCAAATTACTTTTCCAAAGTTTGTAAAGCTTTTAGAATAAAGATAAATTATAACGGCAGACTAACTTTTATTTATTTTATTAAACTTAGCATTATCTGTATCAGTACTATTCAATTGAAAATCATCAGTTATATTCATTGCATTACATTTCACGGTAATCAAAGGAACTTTTTTGAAGAAAAGAAACGGATTAATATCAGGTAAAATTATGTCATCAATATCTATTAACTTATTAAGACACTGATTAACCAATTTCATTGACATTGACTCACAAAAACTATTTAATAATGTTTATAAACCAGAATCGGTTGGTTTTCTATATATAATTGTTTCAAAATGCGTTAATTTAAAATAATAAAAAAAACTTTGCAAAGAATCAGGAATTTAAAAAAAATTTTATAAAATTTTTATGAATTATTTAAATTATAATCACTTGAATGTGTTTAATAATTGATAAATAATGATATTATATATATTTAAACATTAAAATTAATTATGATTGAAAATAAATTTGATGACTTCAAAAAATTATTTTATAATAAAATTTCATTAAATAATTATTAAAAATCAATTCCAACATTATTATCATTAAATGATTTTTTTAAAAAAATACAAAGTTTTAATTAAAAAAAATTGAATAATCCTAAATCAAAATACGTTTCATTGCTGAATAAACATATGCCTGAAACCATACAATATTAAATAGATAAAAAAAAGTATACAGCATCCCTAAAATTTCGAAAACAATTTAATTGTAGCAATCGGCATTAACTAATGGATTGAAAGATTAAATTTCAACTTGATTTTAAAATATTTTTTTTCCTCAATCAGTCTGTCAGAGTTTGTTTTAATTACCATAATTTTGTAGTATTTTAAATTTAAATTATGTTAAAAAACCAACATTTTTGTTTAAATATATCAGATATTTTTGGTTTCAAGTATATATGAAGGATTCACAGTTAATTAATCAGTATTGTTTTGATATTGAAGGAGATTTTCTTTAAAAAATGCTGTATGCATCTAATCAGGAATACCATTTATGTTTGTGTGTCTTTTTGGACTGTTGTGCCTGTCTGCTGCATGTGCTTATAGTTGTTCGAGTAATTTTGCATGAGGCTGTTTTTATATTTGGATTTTTCGAATTAAACTAGGCTTTATTTGGAGATTTGTTTTTAATAATTGTAATTCACTTAGAAACTGATATAATGAAAGCAAAACTTAAAAATGCTTTAAATAAATTAAACATTTTGTTTTATTATTCACTAATGTCTGATTCTAATCAAAGAATATACGATGCATTAAGTTATATCCAGTGCAACTCCCAATAATATACTAGTTTTGAGCTAATGGCTCTCATCAGTAATATGCGATAAAATGACAATACATAGTTTGTAAAGATTTTTATTTTATCTTTCCCTTTGTTTTAAATAACAAATTAGCAGAATGCAAAAGAATAAAAAAGAAATAAATTAAACAAACATTATTTCATATATAGAAAACATTTCTGAGTGACTTGATAATATTTTTATTAATTTTATTTATTGACGATCGACTATAAATTACTCTACATTTTTACTTTATCAACTTGTAATACTTTTAGGTTATACTCGAAATCTTAAATTAAATATTATGTAAATACTTTTAATTATTTTTTTATTATATTAAAAATATTGGCACTACTTATATTTATACTACTTATAGATAAATAAATATATACTTTAAAACACTTTAAAAAAACAAAATTAACCACGTTAAATAATGCAAATTTCCTATATAAATTTACTTCAGGTATTAACTTTAATCTTAATTTATACAAATAATTTTGACATGATAAAATTATAAAATTGACACAATAAATTTAAACCTAATTATATGTGTATTTATTTTGTGTATAATTCGAATTAAAAACTCAAAATGCTTTATTAAGTACAGTAAAACACAATAATTAAATTCTATAAAAAATTGCAATGGATCATCTGTAGTTCAACGTAGAGGCAATTTTAAGATATCTCAATACCACATTGCAAAAAGTATAATTTAAAAATAAATTTTCATTCGATTTTGCATCAATTTAACAAATTTAGTTCCTTCTATTTCGCTTTAAAAATTTGATTAATCATAATTAAAATGTAGTGAAAACAAATTAAGATTTACGAGGTGCATTATAACTTGAAATTAAATTCTTAATCGATTGATTTTTCATTTATTAAAATCCGATAACTATGGCGATAAATATGGCGCATAGAATGAATTGTCTAAAACCTTTGTTCTCAAACTTTTTTGTAGTTGCGAACACTAAACTCTGATATATTTTTAGGTGGAACATTTACAACACAGCATAAACTTCTAAATCAAAAGAGCGGTAAAAAACAGAATAATTTTAGCAAAAACACTTCACTATTATAAAGCAAAAAAGATTGATTGGATACCCCCTGCTTCCAAGTGGTATTTTTAGAAAATAATATTATAAATAAAATATTTATATAAATATATATATAAATAAAATAAAATATTTATAAAATAAAATATTTATCGATATTGATTAATGCAAATATATTTATTGAAAACACAATTAAAATTACAATACTTTTAAATTTACAATACGTGTAAATTTTACATTGAATTGATTTTTATTATCAAACAATTTTTAATTGAATTGTACATTTGATTTGTCGCGGAACACTTGAAAGTGACGGTTTGAGAACCAAGGGTCTCAAACATTGCATTTGACTAGAAATATTTAAATATGATTAAATATTTAAATTTTAACGCGTGTTTTAATCTAAATTTAATTTTGCGACGATTGCGTTAATAAACAAAAATTATTAATCAAGGGTTCTGTCAAATTTTAATTAAAATTTAAAATATTTTTCATTGGTTAAAACACATATATGAAACTAAAACAAAATTTTTGTGTTTTATTTTTATAATTTCAACCACATTTCAAATTTATTATTAAAACAAAAAATTCTTAACTAAATTACGTTTTTTCTACAAAATTTGACTATAAATCAGATTTATTCAAGGTATTCACTACAACATATGTATAATATAACATAGCCTATTTTAATTAAAAATTTCGAAATTTTAATAAATATTTGAATATGTTAATTAAAATCGAACTTAAAATTTTTGATTGTTTTCTGCAAATAAATTGTAAATTAAAAAAATAAAAACCTTAATACCTTAAATAAATCTGATTCATAGTCAAATTTTGTAGAAAGTAGAGAAATCAGAGGTAAAAAAAGGTCCCTATAAATTATATATGATATTTAAAAATTCTTAATTTGTTTTGGGTTATGTTTAACTCCAAACTCAATACAAGCGTTAAAGAAAAAGAGAGGCGTAAAGAGTATCTATTTACCTTTTTGTCGAAAAAAAGGATAAACAATAAAATAACAAATATAAAGAGAAGTGGGACGTTTAATTTATTATATTGCCTTCGTTAATGAGGATGTTATTAAATAACTTATAAATAAATAGTAAAAATAGATATAATGCAATAAAAGGTGAATATTGCGCTTGCTCAGTGGAATTATTTACAAGCATTAATAGCTTGTATCAGTTGGACAATAAAATTGAGTGTTTGGTTTTATCACACTCAATTTAGTGTC
This sequence comes from Schmidtea mediterranea, assembly GCA_022537955.1. Classification (NCBI taxonomy): domain Eukaryota; kingdom Metazoa; phylum Platyhelminthes; order Tricladida; family Dugesiidae; genus Schmidtea; species Schmidtea mediterranea. The sequence goes on along the minus strand of CM039679.1, from coordinate 20,012,364 downwards.
TAAATTTTAGACAATGCAATTTCAAACGGGTAAATTGAATCAGAAGTTGCAGCAAAATATGCTTAAACTCGTTCTTAAATTCATTTGTACATTTCAAACGCAAATTCTCATTATTTTAGTCATTGAGAGACTTTAATTGAGAGACTTTTTGAGAGAGATTTTAATAAAATGATTAAAATCAAATTTCTCATTTTAAACACAAATGAAATTATTTTTCAAAATAAAAAGATGAAACATTTATCTTTAGTGCAGTTCTGCACTAATTATCAATTAAAACTAAAACAAAAATTAAAAATAAATATCATTAATTTATGTCTTTAAGTGGGAGTTTCGAAATCACACAAAGAAAAGATCATTTAATAAAAAACGATTGAAATAAAATATAAACTTTTAAAGCTTTGATTAATAATGATATTATTTTTTAAAGTTAACAGTTCATTGTAATATATAAACTATGAAATTGTAAAAATAATAATTAGTTGCTCGAAAAATATTCATTTATAAATACACTATATAAAATATATTTAGGGAATTATATAGCGCCAAAAACGATTAAAAAATTCTACCAAATGTTCTGGGATTAAATAAAACCGCAATCTGTGAATAAATACTTTAAATTTAATTATTTTTGGAAACTTCACTTTATAACATTAATTAATCTTATAAATTATTGTCTTGAAGATTATAAAAAGTTAAATTTTATTTAAATATTATAAATATGATAAATATTGTAAATATTATTATTATTATATTATTATTATTATTATTATTATTATTATTATTATTATTATTATTATTATTATTATTATAAATATTATTATTATTATTATTATTATTATTATTATTATTATTATTATTATTATTATTATAAATATTATTATTATTATTATTATTATTATTATTATTATTATTATTATTATTATTATTATTATTATTATTATTATTATTATTTCAGAATAAATTATTTCGGTTTTTAAAGGTCTTCTTAGTTATCATTCAAATATTTATAAACTATTGTTAAACATGGGAGAAATATGAATGTTTTTAAATGAAAAAAAAGACAAATTGTATTTTCCAGCTGACAATCGCCTGTATTTATTTAATATTTTATAAATTAAAAATATAAAATAATTTTGAAAAAATTAGAATTTTAATTTTTAAATGTAAATAAATTTCATATTTATAAAAATCAAAGAAAAAATTAAAGAAAGCGTATAAAAAATATTTAGGAAGAGTTTTAAAAATAATAATTGAAGAATTATACATTTGTGTGATTTTAAAATTTATTGGATGAATTTACACCGTCTCAAATATGGAATGTTTGTTTAAATGATACTGAATAAGAAACTCAGTAATTATTTATTGGATTTTATTGATTAAGCTTTTATGGAGAACCAAAAATTTAAATATTATCGAAACTAATAAATAATATTTAAGGTATTTTATTAAAAACAATTCTCGGATTCTTGTCATAGCGCAGTAGTGAGTTCAAAACATAAATTTTAAAGAATTTTTAAAGTAAAATAATATTAAAAATGTGCAGAACAGGTTTGCATTTTATTAGTTACTATTTGGAAATTAAAAATATTTTAATTTATTTTCTGGTCATTTTTGTCAATATGATTTAATATTTTTAAACCTTTAGGTGGAGCAGCTGTTCTTCAGTATTCTTTACTTAAAACCTGGTCTTCGCGACAAAAGGAAGTCGACAACCTCTTTTTAATGAAAACAAACGGGGCTATTGAAACCAAAGGAGAAATAGATAGAGAACTTGATGATAACTTTACATTGTTAATTGCTGTTACCGATGAGCCGCATTTAGCAGACAATTATGTGACGACAAATGTGACAATTCGAATCAGGGATGAAAACGATAACAAACCAATTTGGTTCATTCCAAAAAACAGCAATGCAATAATAAATGTCACTAGTTATCCAAAGGTGGGAGACATTATCATACAACTCATTGCAAAAGATGTCGATGCAGGAAATAATGGGAAAGTTCAGTACTACTTATCTTTAAATGATCCAGAAAATGAAGTGGCCACAAAATATTTCTTCGTGAATTCAACAACTGGTTATGTTTATATTCAAAATCAACTAATGGACGCAAGATACAGATTGACGTTGGAGGCAACTGATTTAGGAAACCCCCCAATGAGAACACCAATAGTTCTCTATGTTAGAGTTACTGGTCAGATTTCCCAAACGTTAAAAATTGCCGTTGTTGCCAGTATTATCGCTGTTACTGGAATAATATCTATATTTTTAATTATTGCAATTATTTGCGTTAGAAAACACCCAAACAGAAGATCAGAAACTTCCTGTGGATCAAATATTACTGATAAAGAAGATTGTTATCTCAAATTGAAGTCCTCTATGAATTATGTTCAACAAACTCCCGACTTTTTGACTCTCATTGGATCAGACAACCCTAATAATACATTGCAGACTTCAATGTTATCTGTAAGATTTTGAAATTAAAAATGTTATAAAATGTAAGAAACTTTTAATTAAATTTTATAAAATTTTAATCCTCTTCTATTTTTACTAACAGTTTTTTTCAAAAGTTTTTTTTTAATTAATAATTAAAGAAAAAACCATTATTACGAATACAACTTTCGTTAATTAAAAAATTTTTTTAAATTAAGTTTTTAATGTGATATTCAATACGATTGCTGATTGCCAGCTAATATTTTAAGAAACTCAATCCTAACCGGAATCGAATTCTGACCACTTCGCCGCAATGATGCAAAATTATTGAATTATACAAAAAAAAATAGTATAAAATAAAACAAAATTTTTTTTGAATGTTTCTTGATATTCAAATCTCACAAAATTATTGAATAATACAAAAAAAATAGTAAAAAATAAAACAAAAATTTTTTTAAATGTTTCTTGGTATTCAAATCTCACAATGAATTTGAACATGAAACACTTATTGTATGAGCCTTTTAAATCGACTTGATACGATCAAAGGAACAGATTTTCTAACTGAACTGCTGGATCTTATTCAATGCTTCCTTTAATTACTCTTTTGATGCGATTTGGCTTTCGTGTATCATAAAAGTGCTTCAAATAATTAGATTTTTCAAACTAATTGTAAATTGACTAATAATACCGTCAGCTACTCAGAAATTCTTAACTCGAAACATTTTGATATTGAGAAAATTAGGCAGTATTAATACCTGTTTTTATTTTTTTTTTGACAAATTGAATTATTTCTGGAATGCATCCAAATGTCATCGACAATTACAAATACAATTGCATGAATCTAAAAAAGATTTACACATATAGATGAAATTTAAAATTTTTTCAAAATAATATATTATGTAAATAAATTTATAATTATTATTAAAATATAAAATAAATTTTCTAATTCAATTTTTGTTTTAATAAAATAATAGTAAATCACCTAAAACTTATTTTTTTAACATTATAGGAATTATAATATCGAAAATTTTCATTGTGTAATATTTCTGCTTATTTAAACAATTTTATTCAAATTTATAATTACTTTTATTAGTTTTCAAAAGATTATTAAATGTCTCTAAGTAAAATAGTTTCGATTTACAATTACAGAAAGTGTAAAAAACAATTTGCAATAAAGTGTAAAATCACATTTGATCGTCAATCAACAACGAAAAAATGTGTTAACCGCTAAATAATGTTGCAATTTAATCAAATCTGTCATTGTTTTAATGTTCAAAAAGAATTTCTATTTCTTGAAAAAGAAACAAAAATTCTTTAACGCGGTGAAGTAAAATGAAAATTCATTTGAAGTTGCATTTTGCTATTGCGGAATTATTTTGTTTTTACAAATCGTTCTTTAATTTATTAAGTAGTTGTAAATTTAGTAAAGTGACATTAGTTCAAAAGACCAGAAAAATATTATTTGTCGGATATTTATAAGCAATTCAGTCCTCATTAAGTGAATTTCAACATAAATATGTAAATAAAGTAACATTGTCTGAACGCAATAAAATGCGATAAATATTCAACGAGTAACTATTAATTAGTGATAAATTATTAAATTAGTATCAAATCAAGTTTGTTTTGAGTAAATTTCCTATTTTTTTAGAAAACCTAATTCTAGCATAAACCTCATTAAAACAAAACTCATTATATAATTAAAACTGAAAGCAATTTCACGTGTAAACAGTTTTTCGCTTTGATATTTTAACGTTTATACCTTCTAATTCTGTAAGTCTTGCCAACTTATCTATCGTTTGCATTCGTTTGTTTAAACAAATTTTTACAATAAGTGTTTTAATGTACTCCATGTATTGATATCATTTTCAGTTTTTTATGAGGATAAAGCATAACTTAACAAGATTTCATTCTGACATGGCAACGCATACCGCTTTTATTTAATGTAGTTAATTAATATCAAATTATTAATAACAATACGACAATATCAAAAGAAAAACTTTGTTTAAAACTTTGTGTAGTTATAAAGTTGAAAGCTTCAGCCGAATCTTTAAAGTAGTCTAAAAGCAATCTCCAAAGATGCCAATGGGAATTATGCAAATGAATTATCATAATGTCTTCTTGGGGTTTGTCTTCTTAAGTGGAAGTAAACATAATGACAATAATACTTACCCAATACACTCAAAACACGAAAACCTGTTTGGCTAAAACTGGTAAAGGAGCATTTTCTGCAATCAGACACATCTCAGGTTTCAAAATATTGGAGGTTTAATTACTATCAAGAGCAATTCTGGTTTATTGGGCAGACTCAAAATTATCCACCCTCAAGAAGAATTTTTGGTTGCTCCATAACCTAGAAAATGGATTTGTAGTTAATTAATATCAAGTATAAAATATTTGTTTTAATATTTGGTATTAAGTGAGAAGCAGAGTTTTAAATAAATAAAATATTGTTATTTATTCTTCATTAATATATCAATCAGTATTTATTTATAAACCTTTAAACTTTGCACGGACAAAATGATTGATTCGGTTAAGAAAGGAAACTTTGTTTATAAACGAAGAGACAAAAAATCCTTCAAATATAATGATATATACTAATTGTAGATAGCAAATCTTGTTCAACAATTTTGTACTTGAGAATATATTACACAAGAATACCTCGAGTAGAATTTGCAAAATAACAATAACTTAATATAAAAATCAAAAATATTTACATTATAATATAAATATCATATTTCAAGTTAATATACTTAATTCTTAAAACTTCAGAATTTTGAAAATATTTATTATAATAATAACAATAATTTTAATAAACTCCAATAAAAAACTCTTCGTACGATATATTTCGACAGCATAACTGTCATCTTCAGGTACACAAAACCAACTAAAAATATTATGAATTAACTTTTAATTTAAACAAATTATTTTTTTATATTAATTTAATTTTGTAATAAAAAACATTTATAAAATATTCAAATACTTTTAACTAATTTAAAATGTTATTTATATAAATGTTATAATTTTTTAAAAAATAATGCAATTTACAAATTCAATTTTTTTAATAATAATAATAATAAAAATTACAATAATAATTACAATAATAATATTAAAAAATAATTATTATAGTAATAATAATTAAATTATTCACGAATGTCTGATTCTAATTAAAGAATAAATAAGAGGAAACATAACGTAATGTCCAGTGCAATTTCCAATAGTATCGCACCATTAGCTCGAAACTAGTCTACTATTGGGAATTGGGCTGGACATCACGTTATTTTTCCTCTAATTTTTTCAATAATAATTAAAACAATAATAACAACGATAGATCATGTACAAATATGACCGATGATAATAATTATTACTTGCAAATAATGAAATTATTCCTTACTGCATAATCATTGAATTAAAAATACATTTGTTAAAGAATAGAATAATGATAAAGAAGATAAAAGTTTTTACTGATAAAATATGAATAATAATAAATAAAATTGCATTATATCATTTTTCGTCGAAATACTTTTAACAAAAATTTTCATTAGCTTCATTTAGCGCGAATTTAAAATTACTTTTCACGCTTATTTGCCTTGAAAATGAGAATTACAATTTTATTTTTGAAACCTCAATCAGTTAAGTGCTCAATTTTTGTTGAAACAATATTAGCAATAGTTGGAGATTAATAAAATATTTTTAATGTCTGGTGTTGTTTTAATCGGTTTAAATATTCATATCACAAACAGCGCTGTCATTCCTCAATATTCAATTATGTATATTTATCCGGCGTCACTTTCAATATTAAGAATGAATCTTTTAAATCTTATTTTTGACTTTTATAATAATTGGAATTTTCAAAGTTGGTTTCTGATATAATTTTATGCGTTGTCAGTTTAATTTCTGTAATATTCGGCAGTGATTTAGCATAATTTAAATATAATAATTTTCTACTTTAAATGTTTCGTTCTTGTCAAAGGTCTTCGGAAATATCAAGATTATTTACATAAAATTTTGACACAAATCTCATGAATTATTATTGAAACTAAATTTTTATCGTTGTGTTTTTAAGAGTTATTGGACTGGCAAATAAAGACAACTTTTAAAAATAAATTTGTTAAAATTATGTACTCCCATGATATTTGCCTTTTCAGAAAAAGGATAATTTAAATATATTTTTTTAAATAAGCTATGTAGATATTTTTTTAATTTAATTCTAATAAACTTTTTTAAAATATTTAGGGCACCGGAAAAAAAATTCTTGAAATTATTATTAAGTTAATCTTTACATTTTAAAATAAAAAAAAATTATATTTATTTAATTATTCATTTTCCAGATTTAAAATCTTTGAATTTAATAAATCCCGAATAAAGATTTAATTTTATTAAAATTAATTCATGTAAAAAAAGAGAAAAATAATTTTGCAACTGATATTATTTTGGTTACAATGTGTTAAAAATTTTCATCTTTACTATAATATTTTTAATAATTAAGTAAAAATAATATAGTGCTTTGAAGTTCGTTACATGTTTATGACTTAAGAAAAATAGATTTTAGCTAAACAATTTAAACAAAAAATATCAGCTTATAATTGTTATCGATAAAATTACGAATTTTCACAATGAATATTGATTATTATTTTAATTTTTGATTAATTTTCAGAGAATTCATTTGAATTATTAAGTGATAATTGAGACTAACTTTATTGTAAACATTTATACGTGTTGAATTACTTTTAAAAGAAATTTCAACCTTTCAATTTTTACATTTCAGAAACGGATTTTTGTTTAGTTTTCTATATATATATATTTAAAGCTTTTTTTAAAATTTATTAATTTTTCTTACGTTTTATGAAAAACAATTTTAATTTTATTATTTCCTCTTTCAAAGTCGCTGAGTCCATGTAAGTTGTTTTCAAATTAATGTGATATGCCAGTTTGAGTCTAATGTCTGTGAAAAAGTCAGTTTTACTTTAATAGATATTTTTGCTTAAAATCATTTTTTAATAATAGATTCAGAAAAGAAAAAAAAATTAATATTGACTTAAATACTTGAAGATATTTTAAAATTTAAAATATTTTAATTTATGATAAAGGATACAAATATAAAAACTACTGTAAAATAAAACTTTTTTTTAAATCAAAATTTTTTCTTTAATATATTTAATTTCTTTGGAAATTTTTTTAAAAAAAAAAGAATAAATAAAATAATTTTGGCAAAATTTTTTATCGATTATAATGTTAAATTCTCTTCAATAATTGTTGATTTTTTTGTTAAAAAGATTATTTTATAATAACGGTAATAATAATTGTTATAACAATTTTATAATAATAATAATAATAATATAAGTAAATAATAAAATAAATAAATAAAATTTCATTGTAAATTAAAATTGAATTATTGAAAAACTAAAAAATATAATTATATAAAAAGTCATAATTAAGAAAATACTTAATAATTTAAAAGTAAAAATAAGTGATCTCTTTTGTTACGCCAACATACTTTGTTTTATTGGTTTTCAATTCAATTATAAATCTGAGAAATCTAAAATATTTCAATCTAAGATTTACAGGAAAAAATAATTGCATTCAAATAGTGAAAATAAAAATAATTATTTTTATGTTCTGTTATCAAAAAGTAAAATTTCATCGTATTTTTATTCAGCCATGTCAGAGACACATCAACGAGTATCTTGATGCCGACAGTGGAGATTCTGGTAACGGTCCAAGCGAAGAAGGAATTTCATCCCATTATCTAAATGATGGTAAATTATATATTAAAATTTAGATTTATTTTGAAAAGGAGTAGGACAATGATACCAATACTAGTTTAAACAATTCGATCCTAATGGTTAAGCGAAAAGACACATAATATATTCTTTTTCCTTTGGACCCTTTATCAACCATTACTAAAATTTATATATCAATTGATATATTATGAATTCACACTGTTAAAATATATAAATTATAAAATATCAAATAATATATGTAAATTATGTGATATATTTGCGAATATGATAAAACAAATTTAGTCTTATGTAATTTGTGTGACATCGCCACTGTGTGCAATTATATTCATTTCCGTTTTCAATTATATCTAAAATTCGTCCCAGAATATAATATTATATATATATATATATAGGTTTATTTATTTATTTCTTTAGTTTTAATGTTATTTTAATATTTATAAAAAACGAGTAACATTATTTTTAAATTTTAAACGCTGTTTGTAACGAGAACAGATTTAGTAAGAAGTTTGAAAACAACTATTAAAACAGATCTCGAAATTATGATATAATAAGAACATTTGTTTTACAAAGCATTTTTTTACTTCATTCAGTAACATTAAACAGTAATTAATAGTTAAAATTAAATATTTTCTCTCTAATAAAATATACTACTTAATAATTACTTTGGAAATAATATTTTCTAAAGTTTTATGTAGTTCATTGAAATATATTGGTAAATTTTTATTTAACATTAAAAAAAATTTTAATCGTCATTTAAAATTTTAAACGTTTTAAAATAATTTGAATATATCTTTGACTTAATTTCTTTTCAAAATATAACGAATTTTTGGGCACTCTTTAATGAAAACGTCTAAAATTAGTGTTAAATAAAACAAAATATTGATATTTGATCTGAAAGGATATGAAGGACAAATTAATTGAAAATAAAAATTGATAATTTCCGAGACGGAATTTTGTTTTTATTTAAGCATTATTTATTATTTCAATAATATTTTATTTTGAATAATTAATAATTAGAATTTTATGGAATTTATATCGGGCGCATCTGGTTTAAAAAATAATTTGGATAATTAAAAAAAGATTTCATCAAATATTGGAAATATTAATCCAAAAAGACAAATCTGATGGTATTTATGCAAAATTTTGTTATCAAAAAGAGAAAAATAGAAATTTTCTCTTTATGTTTTTCAAGATTATTATTATAAGTTATTTATGAAATACTTCAAATTAATAGTAACTCATTATCTGGTTTCTTCTTTAAGCATGAAAGTAGTTCTTTTGTAAATAACAGATCAAAAGGGAGTAAGTTAAACGATGTGGAATATATATTTAGTTACATCCTTTATGTATCCCTGTCAAAAAAAGTAAAATTTACGTGTTTTTTGCTTACTCAGGAAAAAATTCATCAATGAAACAAACAAAAAAATACATAAAATTATATAGTATTAACGCCATGTTACATTTTTAAAATATTAACTTACTTATTTTTTAAAGTCCATATTATTGAGGTTTTGTCAGTTGTATTTTAATTAAATAAATATTTAATAAATAAATGGAAATATATCAAATAAAACTCGAAGACAAATTGTAGTAGATAAATTATTTAAAATGAAATTACGAAATAAGATATTATTTAAATTATTTTTTCTAAATGTTTTTTTATTTTTTTTTAATTTTATGCAAAAGAAGCTTCTTAATTAGCTCGCATTGAGACCAATGAAATTTAGAGCAATTAAGTGGTGGTTACTAAACAAGTAGCATTAAAACGAAAAACAAATTATTGAAAAGCTTGTAATAGATAATCCAAAATTCTAGTTTTTAATAACTTTAATAATTACTATTTAAATAATTATTCTAGCGTTTGTGACGTCTTTTTTCATTGATAATGAATGAAAACATTTTGTACAAACACATAATGTAGAGATCTGTATTGTCTCGTAAGCGTTGTCCCACTTCAATACCATAACGTCACTCTTTCATAATTACTCTATTTCTTAATAATCAACTTTTTCACTTTTCTTATCTTCAAAATTATTGTCTTGTTGCCTAGACGCAAATCTGGAAACCCACTACAAAACATTGAAAGAGAAGCAGTTAATGCCGTATTGAGCAATGCATGAATCTATATTTGATTTCCGGAAAGTTATTATTTTACGGTTAATCATTTTGATTGGTTAATATTAAGTTCTAATTGGTTGAATAGCAATTAACTTGGAAACAATACACATACAGATAAAAAAATGTATTAACTAAATATATAAAATTTAGTCAAAATAATTCCTAAAATCAAGATAAACCAATGAATATTTTATTTAATAATATCTTCAAGAATAAAATGTGTTAAAATGTATACTTTTGCATCGTTCTAAAAACCTCAATGGTTCATTTTTGAAAATTTCATTTTTAACAGTTTTAATGAACAGGTTTAATTCTAAATCAATGCTAACGTTTATAAAACCACCTATTGTTTTAAAAAAATTGGGATTTAATATTTTATTTTCTAAAATTACATTTTACTGTTTTTCACTTCTTTTTATCATTGGTCAACTTATTCGAAGTTTCATTTAAAATTGCATTTATTTAAGACTTGTTCAACATTTGATCATTGTCTTAGATCAAGCTTTTTGGGTTTTTGTATAATTCTTGTCATTCATGTCGCAGCTGATATTCTTGCTTTAGCAATCACCATCTTTTTCGAATTGTATTTTAACTGACCCCATTTTGTTTATTTTAAATTTTAATTTATTAATTATTTTATTTGTTAGGAAGATTTGAATTAGATTTTCGTGTTCAACATCGAATCTAATACTTTTATGGGTTCCACTTAAATCTAACCTTATTTCAGGTTCATTATCAACATTAATTGAACCCCCTATCTGATTATTAATTAAACTTTCATCATCATCATCGGTAATTGTGATTTCAACCCTTTTAATTTTAGAGGGAACGCACTGAATATTTGCAGCAGGTCGTTTATTATTATTATTATTATTATTATTATTATTATTATTATTATTATTATTATTATTATTATTATTATTATTTTTATTATTATTATTATTATTATTATTATTATTATTATTATTATTATTATTATTATTATTATTATTATTATTATTATTATTATTATTATTATTATTATTATTATTATTATTATTATTATTATTATTATTATTATTATTATTATTATTATTATTATTATTATTATTATTATTATTATTATTATTATTATTATTATTATTATTATTATTATTATTATTATTATTATTATTAATAGCAAATACTGATTTCGGAACTTTCACAATATTCACCATTTTATGGCCAGTCATGCAAAGCAAGCTTTAGAGTCTTTGAATTTTTTTTAATATTAAAGTTATATTTATATCAGTTATATAAATATATATTCTTTATTGTGTTTTAAATGTGAAAACAATATTTTATTAAATTAAAAATAATCGTTTATTTTGTGAATTTCTGATAAACGCACAACACTACTGCTTTGGTCATGTCTGTAAAAAATGTATATTTTCAAATGATGAAAAAAAACTTTGAAAACGTTTTCATGTTCTTTTTTTCATTTTTTTGTATACAAAATTATAATATTATGAAATAGAGATGGGGTGAATAAAGTAAAAGAATCAAATGTGCCAATTTTTACTAAATAATTAAGAATGGCAGTACTAAAGAGAAAAAATACAAATAATTAGATCGCCAAGAAATTTCTTCTTTCAAAGTTGCAATGCTTTTGAAATAAATTGATATTAAATATTCAGTCTAGACTTCATATTCTTAAAAATCTAAAATTGCATTTCAATACCTTGGCCAAAATTCACATGCGGTAAAACAAAACAAATTTCTATTCAATTCAGAAATATTACTGACGGGTCTATTGCTTCTTTTACGTTTCACTACCTAAATTTAACTATGTACGTTAGATAAATATGGTCTCTTAGTAAATCGGTTAAAATAATATTTCGCTAAAGTTGAAATTTTGCAATATTTTAAAATCTACCTGTTAAAATACAAATTTGAAGATATTTCATTAATTTTCATTGAGACAAAAGATCAAATTATTACTTCTATCTTTAATTCTTGCTTTTATCTAGTGTTATCAAGTGTTAGCAAAAGATAAAGACTCAGCCGAACATTTCTTTGTTGTAAAAATATTTTTTGATTTTTTTTAATAATAAAATGAGATATCAAAGGTAACACGAAAAAAGATATTTTAAAAATAAAATAAAAGTTTTAGGATTTCCATTGTTAAAAGGTTACTGAATTCAAAGATTAATGTGTATGAATAATTTTAAATTTAATTATGTAAAATTATGATAAATTGATGCTTTTTGTGTTTAAACATATTTACTTTTAATATTGTTTTTTATTATTATAAAATGATTTAAATTTTTTAAATATTTTATTATTATTTTAAAGTTTTTATTATAATAAAGATAAAAATATTTTTATATTTATATAAAATTTTAAAATTAATTAAAAAGTATTTAAATATTTATTGGAATATTAATTTATTAAAATATTTAATTAAAAAATAATTTTTTTAAAATATATAAATAAATCCATACTATTTTTATTAGTTTTTATACCTAAAGATGACAGTTAGACTGTCAAAATATATCGTACGAGTGTTTGAATGGCGCTTAAATTTTCAATTTTTAGAAAAATAACGGTTGTTAACCAATTAATAGTTTTTTCTGCAAAATTGCGTCATTTTAAAAAATAATTTTTGTGTTGTTTCGTTTAGGTCTTCCAAATTGTCATGATGCTCACCATATACAATATTTTTAGGAATGACTGTTTAAGAATTGAGGTTTACCGTTTTTGATTATTATCCATTCCCTTTGTAACAAAATTAAATATTTTAGCCTATAATAGCTTTTTGGTAAAAACACTTCGTTGTTAATTGAAAATTTAGTCATTTCTTACAATATAAAATTAGTAATGCTGATGTAATAAAGCAAACTAAAATATTTATATTATTTGAAATGATTTTCAAAATATTTAAATTCTTTATCGTCTATCACATTTTGATACACTCGGTATATATAAATATATTTATATGTGTGTGTGTTTCTGTTTTAGTGAAAAGTAAAATATTCTTGTAAAACATTCTCACAAATACACGTCATTGCATGAAATAAATTAAGCACTCAGAAACGAGCTTTCAATGAAAACTGGTTAAATATTATAAATATATTCATTTTCAATATATATATATATATATATTTATATAAATATTTTTAACTTTTTTTCATTTGAATATAAATTATAATATCATTTTAAAATAAAAAAGGTTTCTAATTCACTAAATACAGTAATTATCAAATTAATAAAAAAACATCGCTATAATTAGTCTAATTCTCGTCTCATTGCTTATTATTTATAATTTCAGTATACTTTTTATTCTCCCGCTATTTTTCTACTAAAATTATGAATTTATATCATTAATCTAAATAAATACATATTTTAAAACTAGTAAACTGAAATAATATTTAAATAAATTAAAATTTTTAATTAAAATAATTTTTTGATTTTTTGATATTGATGTTCCGTTTTGAGACAGAACTTTTCTAGATACGATAAAAGGCACAATTATATAAACAAGAATACAAATTTCCCTAGTCGGGACTTCAGAATACTTTTATCTGTTTTCTATTTGGCTTTTATTGCTATATGTAATTATTGTGGAAATCTTAAAATAATTTCATTTCAGGAAAGGTCTTTCTTCGATCAATGAACCAACCAACCATAAATTATTCTGCATCTCCCTTTATGCAGACCGGTATGTATCCTCATTCCTGTTTTAGTTTACCAGAAAACTCAGTGATCTCTCAAATATCTGACGATATGCTAATTGGTAACTCTTATTATGATCTCTCAACTTTAAACAATCGAAATTTGACCGGTATCTTTCAAAAGATTCCTTCAATGATGAATAGCAATGGTGAATATTCTATGCAGAATTTGTACTCCCAATTATCACAAATTTAGTCATTCCTTTTATGATTTTGGTTAACTCAGTGTCACTCTAAATAATCATTGTACATAGTTATTTGATTTTAGTAAAAATATTTTCAACTTACATTATTAAAGAATTGTAAAACTTTTGTAATCCTTCCCTTTCTTCTGAATATGAGAATCAGCAGATCTGAAAATATTTGCTATTTCTTCCATTTAATGGAAAATCTAACCTTTTCAGAATTGTTTGAGATCATATTTGAAGTTGAGAAACACAAGATTAACAATATTTTAAAAGAAAGTTCAATAAAACCTTTGTATACCTTATCACATAAGATAAAACGGTGAGTTCCTCGAATATAATACAGATATAAATATTGCTAGATTATTACACCAAAACGCAGTCGACAATAAATCAGAGCCTCAATATTAGTAAAAAACTAACCAATAATAAATGTGTGTGTGTCACTAATAAAATATTCAACAAATAAGATTCTTTGACATTAAATACAAATATAAATTAATAAACTTTAATGCAAGAGGAAAAATAACTGCATATTTACAAGCCAGATTCACACGATTTTTATAATAAAATAATAAATAGTAACCTTGTCTTAAAACTTAATCAATCATTACAAAAGTCTTTAAAAATATTTTGTGGATAAATAAAAAATACATCATGGCATAATTAAATTAAAATGATGAGTTCATTTATAATTTTGAAAGATCGGATATAGCTTTCATTTGTCCTGCGGCTCTGCTGGAAGGATATGTTCATCTACCCGCAATATAAAGAAAGCCCACCTTAAACTATAATATTATAACTGAATATGATGAGTGATAACTGGAAACAATTTTCGACGTCCTTTAAAAAGGGGATTCGGTTATTTTATTATTCTACCACATTTCCCGTTGAGTTATTAACTTAAATAACAGTTTCATCCACATTAAAAATTTATTTTGACAGGTAACACTGATTTTTTATGATTTATGCTGTAATATTGAAAAAATTCGTTTCTCCCCTTGAATCTCCACTGACCGTCCGATCTGTTACTTTGATGTTTTCTTTTTCGATATAATTTTTAGAACAATCTGTTCTTTGCAATAAATGTAGAGGCGATGGCGTAACAACGGCTTGTCATTGGGGTAGTTACCAAGGGCGCCGACCCGCAAAAGTTCAAAATGGCGCCGCTAAATCTCTAATTTTTAAATTTTTATTTAAATAGATATTTCACTTTTATCAACGATAACAAAAAATCTAATAATTAATTATATTTAAATATATTTCATTTAAACCACCATGGTTTAAATAATCACTAATTTTGCAAACATTAAAGCAAAAAAAGTTACGCTTTGATCTTTTGATATAGTGTAGTGTTACTTAAATTTACTTTTAATTGTGATTTTCTATCTTGATGTATGAGTTAGTGAGTATGACACATAGGCAATATTGTTTTAATTTATAATACATGATACTTCAAGTATTGCTGTAGTCCGTATTTACGCAACAATATCCAGTTTTATCCATAAATTTATTTAGTATTATTTAATAAATAATAAACTGTAAATTAGTATTGTTCCTGTCTCTTTCATTTTTGATATCCACGTTGTATGACTGTCACTGTCAGACTACGTAACTATTGTCATAAATAAAATAAGAAAAATTCAATTATTTTTCTAACAATTTGAAAGTCTCAAAGCTCAAATTTGTCAATTTGTCAATGGCGCCATAACTAAATTAGCCAAGGGCGTCGAAAACCCAGTTACGCAACTGTATAAAGGTATCACCACTATCGTCATTTTTAATCTTAAAAACGTTTAAAAGACTCAAGGCTATCTGCTATTTGTATAACTACTAATTTTTTCATCTATTCTTACATTTTATTTCTCTTATTTTATTAAATATTGTAGATTTTATTAGTACCGCTTAATAAACTGTTTAAATTAATACTTGAGTTAAGCTCATTTATTAAATTATAATTTAATATATAATTATTATCTGTAAAATTCTTCAAAATCTCTAAATTTTTAAGAAAAGCATTGCGTTGTTTTATAATTTTGAGGATGAATGTTTTAAACAAAATAACAATGAATCAACATCATTAACAGTAAGTGCAATAATATCTATTATTTAATGTTCAAATATTATGTTTGTAGTATGTAAATATAAAATATTTATATTTAAAATTTTTATCTTTGGTTTTTTACAGTTTTTTATAAAAAATTCATTTTCATACAAAAAAGAATTTCAGTTCAAAGGGTTAATTTGGTTTTAATTTCGGATGATATCATCGCATAATAAGTGCAAATGAAAAAGAGGAAAACAAAAACAATTTGGGAATGAAATTTTCTTATCGTAAGATCTTGCTCGAGATAACAAACGAATTATTATGGTTGTAAAGAAAATAAAAAAGGGAAACATTTGCATATTTTGACATCTGTTAGAGGTATTAATAATGAATGAAAAAACTTATTTTGTAAAATGGAAGAAAAAAACAAAATTGGAAATATTTTAAGTATCAGCGTATAACAACCTATAATATGCACAAATGAAAAAATAGAAGAATATATAATTAAAATCAAAAATGAAAACTGTGACGAAGTTAAGAGAGAAAATTAATTATATAAAACGACAAATCAAAGCTTTGTTTAAAAAAGATTCTCAGAGTAAAGAAGCAAATTAAATTAGTTATGAAACTTATTTATCGAAAATTTCAAGTTTCTTCAAGTTAAAGAAAGGATAGCAACTAAATTGAAACCAGAAGTAGCAGTAAAGTGGTTGTAAGTTCCAAGGTGTATTGAAGAGATATTATTTTTACTTAGTGGTTGCACGTGATTGTTGAAATATTTAATGATTCGTGTCATTGAAACGTGATGATTAATAAAAGTTCTATTGTCTGAAAACACGCTTGGAGTTAAATCAATAATTATTAGTTTCACATTTCACCAACAACCAGAACAAACGTTTAGTTTATAAACGATTTAATTTTTGGTTTGTTCTTTACAATTTTTTAAACTTCAGTAATATGATGCTTATTTTTAAGAATTTTATTAATTTATTTTATTTTAGAAATTTATTTATGAATAATATTTCCTGATTTACAGACTTAACATTGGTTTTGTAATGTATTCATCTGTTGTAGAATCCATTTATACATCCTGTCATTACAATATTATTTAATGTACTTAAATGATTGCCAAATTTATAAAATGATGATAAGGATAAATAATATATATTGTTTTCTTTATAATTGTGTCATTTATGGAAAAAGTTTGAAATTATTTTACTAATTTACATTTCAATATGTTGGAAATTAGAAATCAAAAATTATATTTTTTCTTAAAATTTAATAAAAATTATTTCGCAATTTTGGACCTCTAAAAGTAGATAGGACTGAGCTCTCGATGACTCATCTTTTTGTACGCCTGAAAGTTTAGTGCCCAGTGTGTGTGTGTGTGTACAAGACATTTAATCGAAACATTGAAATTTTTAAAAAATACTTTTCAAAATATTTTCTTAGTCTAACCCTCTTTAGCAAAATTTTAATAATTATTAGTATTATTATTATTTTTATTTTTATTATTATTATTATTTTTAATATTATTATTATGGTTATTATTATTAATATTATTATTATTTTATTATCATTATGACTGATAATTTTTTGTAAAACATTTAAGAACCTAAGATTTTGAACCCCAGTTTGTATGTGTGTGCACAGGACATTTAATAGAAACATTGAAATTTTTTAAAAATACATGCATTATTGTATAACATTTTTCAAAATATTTTCAAAGTCCAACCTTATTTAGCAAAATTTTAATAATTAGTAGTATTATTATTATTATTATTATTATTATTATTATTATTATTATTATTATTATTATTATTATTATTATTATTATTATTATTACATTCACTTGATGGGTCAAAATGACCTAATATGTCTCAATTCTAAAAACCATCTCAAAAATGGAACCTGCTACCAAGATGCTTATACCATTGTTAGTAATTAAATACAATTGATATGAAAACAAAGGTATTTGATATTTCAATCATAGTTACTTAATTTAAGCTAGACATATAAATTTATCTAATCCAGACTCAATTATCAATTACAAATAATAAAATTTATAACTATCAAAATGTTTAAATCGACATTCACATTAGTATTTTTTATATTAACTTTTGAGTGTTACAAAAATTAATTTGCTATAATAATATATTAAAAAAAGTTATTAGGAAAAAATGTTTGTACCGCTGTAAATTAATTGAGTCTTTACTAAATAAAATTTTAATTATTCGCTGTAAGCAAGTATTATAATATTATTCTAATGTAAAATTAAATTTAGAATCATTAATGGTAAAACATTTTATGATATCTTTTACAGAAAAAAGTTGGGTTGATAATTGTTAATTTTCCAAATACTTATCAAATTAGCCCACTTTCAAAAATCATTAGGGACATTTTAATATGACAAATTTTACACCAATCGATTGGAAATTTAATACAATACAAGAATCATGTAAAATATATCCAAACATATTAATTTTTGATATAGTTAAGATTGAAAATCGTTTTTGAAGTCAGATTCAACCGGTTAGAAAAATTATTAATAAATTATTTTTACCGATAAATTATTAATATTAATATTATTATTATTATTTTTAATATAATTATTATTATTATTATTATTATTATTATTATTATTATTATTATTATATAATTATTATTATTATTATTATTATTATTATTATTATTATTATTATTATTATTATTATTATTATTATTATTATTATTATTATTATTATTATTATTATTATTACATTCACTTGATGGATCATAAAATGGAAGGTGTCGTAAATTATCTCAATTAAAGTATCAAGTGATTATAATTAGTTTTAAATTTACTATTGTTATTAAACAATATCCTTTTTATTTTTAATATAATAAAAGAAATGACAAAAAAATAAAATATTATTTAACAAACTATTTACACAAATTAATATAACATTCACCCCAGACCGTCCCAATATGGTTCTTTTTACAAGTGACATAGCATAAGAAAGTCACATAAGACGTTGATAGCAACAACCTTAATTTTTTAGTTGACACTGATTCAGTTATATCATTACTACCAAGTTACAATTTCAGAACTAAACTATGCGCCGCCAATGGCAGTAACATCAATACTTTCGGCAAACTCCCTCTTAAAATAACCATAAACAATATAGACTATAGCTGGAATTTCACAATAGCTGAAGTCAAACAACCAATCCTGGGAGCTGATTTCGTCTCTGCATTCAACCTCATAGTTGACTGCAAAATCAAAAAATTATTCAAAAATATACCAAAACACCACAAACATTAAAAAATACCAATTCAAATCAAAATCACGAAACAGAAATGAACTTTATCAGTAGTAAAAATTGTGATATAGGCGTTGTATCCCTAACAAACGGGAATTTAGAAACTAATAATAACCACCCCAAAACAATTCTAAATTTTCCTGAAAAAATCAAAGAAATACTAAAAACATTCCAGGGAATCACAAAAAACCTCATTGTCAAAGATAAAAACAAACTGCATTCTTGAACAGGCATAACATTTTCTCAAGGTCATTCAAAATTTTCTCCATGCATTGAATGAGTCATAACATGTTCTCAAGTTCATTTAAACAAACACCATGACTCATTCAAGGTCATTGGATGACTCATAATATGGCCTGGCAATAATAAAGCATGTACTTTATCTTTTCCTCTCTTGCCTTCAATTTTATTGTTTTTTATTAATTTACTTACATTATTTGATAACCATTAAATTTTAATTATTGAAATTACTTTTTCCCTCTTTAATAATAATATTTTGAAAAATAATAAAAATAATCATATTAATAATCATTTATAAAATATCAACCTTACAGTTTTGACTTAACAGTATTAACAATAATAAAAATAATCATATTAATAATCATTTATAAAATATCAACCTTACAGTTTTGACTTAACAGTATTAACAATAATAAAAATAATTTTTGAATTTTAAAATTTTTCGTAAAAATAATAATAGTTATCATATTATTTTTTTCGAAAAATAATAAAAATAATAATAATAATAATAATATTTTAATATTTTTGAAAATTTAACTAAAAATTATCCGTCATAATAATAATAATACTAATATTTATTTTTCGAGAATTATAATAGTAATTCAAATAAATTTCAGAGAAAAAATAAAAATATTATTAAAATTGTGAAAATTATAATACTAAATTTGTGAATAATAATAATAATTATTATAATTTTGAGAGTTATAATATAAATTAGAGCTAAATAAATAATAATATTGATATTAATATTAATAGAATTTTGAAAATTATAATAATATTAATAAAATTATGAAAATTATAATATTAAATTAAAGAGAAAATATTAGTAATAATTAAATTAAAGAGAAAAATAAAAATCATAATAATATTTTGAGAATTATAATAATAAATTTAAGAGAAAAATAATAATATTAATACAATTGTGAAAATTACAATATTGAATTTACGAATAATAATAATAGTAAAATTCTTCAAAAGTGTTAAAACTGTTAAAATATTATTATTATTATTATTATTATTATTATTATTATTATTATTATTATTATTATTATTATTATTATTATTATTATTATTATTATTATTATTATTATTATTATTATTATTATTATTATTATTATTATTATTATTATTATTATAATAAATTTGCGGATAAGAATAATAATAATAACAGTTATTTTGTAATAATAAATTTCAGAGAAAAATAAAAATATTATTAAAATTTGAAAATTATAATGTTAAATTTGCGAATAGTAATAATAATATTAGTAATTATAATAGTTATTTTGTGAGAATTATAATATTCATAATAATACAAATAATAATAATAACAATAATTTTTTGAATTTTCAAACTTTTTGCTAAAAATAATAATAGTTATAATATTATTTTTGTTTTCAAATATAATAAAAAATAATCATAATAATATTTTTAAATTTTTAAAAGTTTTGAAATATTTTAGTAAAAATTATCAGTCATAATAATAATAATAATATTGCGAGAATTATAATATTCAATTTAAGAGAAAAATAATAATAATAATAATAATATTAAAAATAATAATAATAATAATAATAATAATATAATTAATTTATCGGCTTTAAATTTTCAAAGTTTTTGTAAAAGTTGCTATAAAATGTCCATTGTATACATAAACGAGGGATAGAAAATATTTGTTTGATTTAAAATTCATAAAATCTTTACTAAGGGGTGTTTTGGACTTTGAAAATATTTTGAAAAATGTTTTACAATAATCCATGTATTTTTAAAAAATTTCAAGGTTTCTATTAAATGTCCTGTGCACACACGCACACAATGGGGCATAAAATTTTAGGTTCTTTTTTAATGGTCACTGCACACACACACATACATTCGGTGGTAGAAAACGATGAATCAACGAGGTCTCACTACTACTTACTTATTATGAGTATTTTTATAATTTTATGAAAAATGTTACATAAATATATTATTAAAATATAAAACATAAATTAAATAACAGTAAAACAAAAACGAAATTAAAAGTCTCCTCATTGGCAAAATCCTGAATTGTAGATTTTAATGAAACATTTTTTTGAAAATTACACTTTAAATTTCTTCACGTGAAATAAAATTTCAATTCTGTAATTTTATTATTGGTGACATGTAACAAAAAACGAATGCCCTCTTTCTTTTTCGCAAAAAGTTCTCGATATAAACCCGCCTCGACACAGTCATGCACTAAAACTAAGTAAAAAGTAGATTTTTTTTATTAATATTATAGTATCAAAATTAAATAAATACACTTACTTTTACATTATACCATATAAAGACACTAACATCTACAGTCTTTCATTTTATTTAATGCATTTACATGTATATATATATATATATAAATTTCATCATAATACTTTTTTTAATGTGTAATAAATATAACAATATCACATTTTGTATTATTTATTTATAATAAATTTGGACCTCACATTTTATTTGGGCATTCCCGTTATCGTAATTATATTGCTATTGATATAGCTTAATTATAAAACGGTGATTCCTTGGTAGCAGCATAAATTAATATAACAGATAAGTGAATACTAAAATAAGCCCTTGCTGTGGAGTAATAATCGTAACTTTTTTCAACAATATAATTATTACTTCACAGCAAGAGCTTTTTTTGTAATTCACTAATCTGTTACATTGATAGAGCTATCCACAAAACAAAATAAGTAGAATTAAAACAAAAATATTTTTCATTTTTTTAATTTTATAATTATGATTTGCGCGCCAATGTCGAACTGGTTTGTTGACGCTGGTGCTTCCAGTGCGGCTTTTTTTATAGTTGTTGGTCATGTTTGGGGTATTTTTTCTATTTCAATACTTTAAAAATGTATTTATAATCTTTCACAATAAACTTGAAAACATTTTTATAAAGGTTTTTATTGAGTACGGCTTAAAATGTTTGTTCTATTCTGCAATTATGTTTTATGCACCTTTTTCTTTTATAAAATGTGAACCGGTTATTTTTAAAACATATTCTCGATCTTAAAATGGTCTTGATTCAGCTCTTGTTTCCTAAATTGGTCCCAGTCAAATCACTCACTTCAAAACTTTTTTCGAAAAGCCCTGTTTTTTCACAAAGGCAAATTAACAAGATTTAATTATAATGCATAATTGGTTAATTATAAAAGCAATAAGAGTAGTAGTATTTCACTGTTGTCGAAATTATCCTCCCCCTATCCTATATATTTACGAATAATATTTAGAATAATATATGCAATTTAATGATAATTGAATTATTATTATTTAATTATTTTCCAATATCAATTAAATTGAAAGTCTAACTATTAATTTAAAAAAATATTTATTAATTATGTAAATTTTAATTAACATACTTAACTAAATTTGAAAAGAGAATTGCTGTCAGAATATTTCACTATAAAATGTCAAACACCAAACATGCCAATCTTTTAATGATTGATTACAAGAAAGTTATTGTTAATTTTAAGATTTAAATAATAATTATTAATTGAAATTTTGAATTTAAAAACAATTTTGTTTTAATGAAAATATTAGTTTATAAAGTAATCCAATAATAATAATAATAATAATAATAATAATAATAATAATAATAATAATAATAATAATAATAATAATAATAATAATAATAATATTAATAATAATAATAATAATAATATTAATAATATTAATAATATTAATAATATTAATAATAATAATAATAATATTAATAATAATAATAATAATAATAATAATATTAATAATAATAATAATAATAATAATAATAATAATAATAATAATAATAATTTTTACTATTAAATTAAAACAAAAATTATTACAAGCTATTTTAAAAGAATAAAAATTATTCTTTCTCATTTTAAGCTACTTGAAGTAATCCAATAATGACAATTTCACTAGTTTTCTTGAATCGTATTTGAAAGTAAAATTCAATTAAGAAATCATCAAAGAATAAAGGAAAGCCTACAAAAATGTCAGCAATCGAAAGAGATAATATATCCATTACTAAATTTGTAAGAGTTTTATCTTTGATTTTTTAAATCATTGGAATAGAATTTATTTTTTGCAATTATTTCCATTTAAATAAGCCCCTACGATCAAACAGTAAGTTATGTCCTTTAACTTAATTCTAGGAGAACAGAAGTGAGGATTTATTTGTAAGGACATTTTTATTAATAGAAATTAATTACAAATATGTAATCAATTTGAATAAAGAAAAAAAATATCGCAAATCCAGAAACTATTTTCGGTACTTAACTTCAATGATTTTCATATGTACTGTATCCATAATTAAAAGTCAAATTATAATTATATTTTATTATTTCAAATAATAATCTTCCAGAAACTATTCAATTATTCAATCAAAATTAAAAAAAATTCAGAGTAAATCTTTCAATGTAGTAATGTGTTGGGTTATTATCTTTAAAGTCGGTTGTCCTCTGACTCTTCGTGTTCTTTAGAAACAAATAAGCAAACCCAACACAGAAAGATTTTACTCACAATGTATCACAAATACAACTGAATTGGTTTATTTCAATCTTTGTTACAATTACAACTTGATAATTTATTTGGACCTTTTTCTAATTGTATATAGAATTTAATTTATTTAGTCATTTAATAGTTAATCTATTAGTTTCTAGCTTCGACCAAATGAGTACTTGTCTGATTTTAACTCTCCTTTTATACACAGAAGGTTTATCTATGATCATGCAATTATTATTCAAAATTATTATAATTGAGACGATAAAAAATTATTTGGTACGATTGAGATAATAACAAATTGCTTAATTGTTCCTTCCTAGCGTCCCGGTAAGTTTATCTTAGAAATTATCAAATTTTAATCTATTGGATTTCAACTCGCTCTGGTTTTTCCTCATTGTTCAAGTTTCTCATTAGCTCGGGCTTTCTATTAGTCGATTAATTAATTTTAATTAGTTTGTATTTTAGTTATAACTTTTCTAGCGGCCCTTCATTAGATTTTATTATTATTACCGGATTCGTTTCATGATTTGGAGTTCAACCATAACCATTACCACCGATCCATATTAATTTCCAAATTTTCAAAACTACTGACTACTTAATGAACTAGTTAAAATGTGGTTGATATTAATCATTTATATTTAGAAAACAATTTCAATCAGTTTGACATGCGCGATTGTGAGCTCTCAAGCTCATGAGGTTTGATAAATATTTAATTTATTCCACTTGTCAAAACGTTTGAATTATGAGACAGTTAAAATGACTTTGAAAAGTTTAATATAGTAATTCAACATGTAGGGTATGTCAGTACTACTACTCCCTCAAGGTCATGATAAGTTGAGACCAAAGTCATATTACGTATTATTCCAATGTCATTGTGTAATAGTTCAAGTTCGTTTCTAGTGATATTAGGAACTCTCTCCAAGACAATTTCCCCGCGAAATATCCCCTAAATTTTCCCGTCGATATTCCCCCTGCAAATTAGGATATTTCCCTGTACATAATTTTACTGCACACAATCCATGTTCAAAATTTGCGAGCCATCTTTCCTAGTTTGTATGTACTCCTTCCGAATCAAAAACAAGAAACTTATCGTCGACTATTCGAAGAAATTAAGAGACTTACTTTGCAAGCAAATCCAACATCAGTAACCATGGATTTTGAAAAAGCTGCTATGAATGCAATACAAGAATCGTTTGGAGAAGTTGAAATCCATGGATGTTTGTATCATCTTGCGCAAAACATCTACCGCAAAATTCAAGCTGAGGGTCTACAGGAACATTATATAATGGACAAAAATGTATTCTTGTCGACGCGCATGCTTAAAGCGTTAGCATTTGTTCCGGTGGATGAAGTCATCAAGGTATTCGAAGCAATTGAGGAAGAAATGTCAAATGAATTTCATACAATTGTTGATTATTTTTGAAGATACATACATAGGCCGATTGCGTCGTCATCGTCGAATAAAACCAACATTCAACCTACATATATGAAACGTTTACAGTCGTGTAACACAATATCTGCCAAGAACAAATAGCGCAGTCGAGGGTTGGAATCGTAAAATGAAGTCAGATGTTTCCTGTCAACACCCAAACCTTTGAAAGTTCTTCAACATCCAGAAAAAATAGTAAAGCCTGAATAATGTTGCAATCGAGCAGCTGCTTGTAGATCACGTTAATCAGCTTTTAAGAAATAAATATAAAGATTACAATGGGCGCATCTACACCATCGTCGCAGATTTTTCAAAGCGGAACATTTTTGAATATCTCAAAGGAATAGCTCAGAATATAAATTTTTAACATACGCTTTTAGAATATTGCACGTTGTATGCCTTGTAATTATAGTTTGTCGAATTTATTTATTTTTTTAAAGTTCCATACAGATTGTTGAGTATATTAAGAAAAAAACACGTTATTAAATAAAATTGAGTTTTTTCCACTTTTTAAGTATTTTAAAAATTTTTATTTTTTTGTAATGTTATATTTTTCAATTTTATTTCAAATTCTTTTACACAAATTCATGTTGTCGAAAAAAATGTATTTATTAATATTTATTAGATATTTCTACGATCTCATCCGCATCCGTAGAAATTTTAATAAGTCTTTTTACAACTGACAGTAATATTTATTTAAAGAAAAAAATTAGTCTAAGATGTTGAGGATTTGTAAAAATGAATTCATTTCATGCGTAGGTTAATATGTTCTCATAATAATGGAATGTTTAGTTGTTAATTAAATATTATTAATATTTTTTTTATTTTTCACAGTCAGGGACAGGTTATGACCTAAAGACCTAGGTACTATAAGCATTGCACAAAGGACCTTCAAAAAATAAAAATAATATTAATAATAATAATTTAGTTCCTTATAAACCAATGCCATTTCTGAAATTTTAAACCAATAAACAACGCCAAATACTGCTAATAAGATTTTATTTGCTTTTGAACAAGTCATCATTTAACTTATCCCAATAAATCATAAATTCATAAGGATAACCACAAATTTTCTGCACAACCTTTATCAACTGGAGTTTCAAATTAGATAATATTTATCAATTTTTCTTATTTATTTTTTATTAATTCCAGAAGTTGTAATAATTAATTTAAATTAATAATTTGACAAATTTCATGAGTTATACCGGTTTCGACTAAAGAAAAACTCTTAAAATACAGTTTGAGGCCGTAAATAAAACTTAATAACAAAAGGAAAGACTGAAAATAATGAAAAGTTAGTAAAATTTGTAAACAAATATATATAGCAATTTTCTGGATTTATTTCTAAGAATTTAAGCAAGATTAATTTTAAACTAAAATTTATGATATATAATTACACTGGTCAACAAAGCCTTTTCACCAGAGATAATTTTGAGTTGCCTGGTTATTATTTTTGACGCTGATTCCAAAACTGTAATCAGATTTTCTTTAGCACTTACATTTTTTATGATAAAAGCATATATATTAAATACATTGATTTAACATTTTTATTTATAAAAGACATTGTATTTTCTACAAAATTTGATAATGAATCAGATTTATTTATGGTATTTACGAATTTTCTGCACAGCCTTTTTTAAGTGATTTAACAATTATTAAATAAACAATTTTTAAATATAATCACACAAAATTGGCAAAAGAACTAAATTAAAGAGAACGCCAATCCAAAATATATATTCAGCTACAATATATTTCGACTGATTAACATTCATCGTCAGGTACTTCGTCTTGAACTTTAAACTATTTAGAACAAATCATTATTACTTAAACAAATTTCTGCTTTTAAATTCTCAAAACATTTTATCAACAATTAAAAATTTTGCTTTTTAACAAAATTTAAAAAACTTTAATTTTCGAAATCTTACAAAACAGAGACTTTGAAAAAATTTTAAATTTTCAACCAAATATTTAAAAAATTTTTTACCAAAACTATTTTACACTTAGTTTTATCCTGCATCAAAAAATTGCGCTTCTACAAAAAACAAAAACAAGATTCTTTATTTAGTCATGGATTTAGCACGTAGACCAGTGCAACGTCGTGAAGAATCGTCCATTCCAATTCCCTCGTGTAATGGTGTATATTCTATAAAATATGAAGCTGGTGGTGGTGAAGGTGAAACTGACGGCGTTCCCGGACTGTCTGCATATCCAGATTACACAATGGAAGGTAGAAATTTCGAGCCAAACCTGTTAACCCAAGGACAATTGAATGATCTTGCTAGAAGCTTATCACTCTTTAAGGAGAAAGTGGAGCTTTTTGCCTTAAGACTACAGGAGAACAATTTACTTAACAAAAATGTTGATATCAGTTACTACCAAATTTAGCAGCATTTTTTACAGTAGATGGTCCTCTCTGTTATTTCCATGATGTATATGTACTATTCACAGAATTTTCTCGGGTGTATGCAGCATCTGACTGGCGTCTCTTTAGTGATTCATCACATATAAGGTTGAAAGCAGTACATTTGCATAATGGAAATGTCAAGCCATCCATCCTTATTGCCTATTCTGTTCATCTCAAAGATACTTATAAAAATATGGTTATACTACTTAAGGCTATCAAATATGTTGTCATCAATGGAACATATGCGTAAATCTTAAAGTTTTAGGTATGTTAATGGGTATTCAAGCAGGATTTTGTTGTTTCCATTGCATGTGGCACTAAGGTTTACATATTTCCTAGGAACAAGCATTGCCCAGTCTGTTGATTTAGTTGATAAAGAAGTTTTTTAAAGCAATGGGTAAAGTCAATTCACAATGGTTCGAATACCTTACCATGAATTTCCGAAAGTTAGTGCAGCGAAATTGAAGGAGGGAATGTTTGTTGGGCCACAAATCAGAGATGATTTATTGGATGTTGAATTTGATATTTAATGTTGCTTTTTAATGATAAGTGGTATCAACAAATTGATTCAGTAGCTATGGGACCACCTTTAGCTCCAACTCTTGCGTCAATCATTCTTTCAAAATTAGAGAAACAGATTTCGGAATTTCCTTTTGTTAAGCCTAGAATGTATAAACGTTAAGTTGATGATATCTTTTAGTATTTTCTAGTTCTGATGATGTTGTTCTTTTTTTAAAATATATAAATGGGCTTCATTCTAATATTAAGTTTACAATAGAAGAATAAATCAATTCATTTCTTCCATTTTTAGGTTTATTAGTCGAAAAAACGGCTAAGGGTTTTGAAACCGAAAAATATAGAAAGCCAACAGTTACAGGCCTATACAATACTTTTAATAGCTTCTGTGAATTTAAATATAAAAGAAATATGACTAACGATTTGATTTTTTTGATCTTTGACGTTTAAAAAGTCTAACAAAAGTATACAAAAGCTGTTATTTCTTTGAATAAAAATGAATATTCTAAGGCTTTTGCAGAAAGACTAAGGAAACCGTTGATCGCCTTATGGTTGCGTCTGATGAAAATAATGACAACCATAGCCCACCTCATAATGCTGAACTCTTAAAATCGCATGTTTTTGTAATTCCATATTGGGAAAGTTTTAGAAAATTTAAATTGTTTAAAATAGTATCAAAATTGTTAAAATCAATAAATATGTTTAGCAATAAATCTCAAACCCCAATAGGTTTAGTTTCTGATCTAGTGTATAAAGTTTCATGTAATTGGTACAATGCCAGATACATTGGAAAGACTTCCCGTCACATTCGCACACGGGTTCAAGAACATAGCCTATTGAGAGGTGTAAGTAATATTATTGAGCATAGAAAAGTGTGCACAACTGATTTAAAAGATTTTAAAAATTTATATAAAAAGTTCAGTAATAAGTGGGAAAGGATTTGATGTGAGGCGTTGGTGATTAAATCATTATTGATATAATATTAGATATAAATACAAAAACTATTCTAAATCAATCAAAACAGACAAGCCGCAATCAATCAATAGATGTGAATTCTTTGTCATTGGGCCAAATGAAAGTTTAGAATTAAAACCATCGTGAGTCATGGAATAGTAACAAGAAATAAAAACATGTCGATAAAAAACCAGCAAAAATCATAACAAAATCACAGATGAACCTTTAAATAAAGCTCATTCATCTAAATATGTTCTCTTATCAACACAAGATGATTCCAAAGATAATAACATAATCAATCCAGAATATCAGCTCAGATCTATTTCGCCATGAGAAAGAATTAGAAAATATTAAATCTTAATTATACCAAAATGAATTATTAAATATATTCAACCAAAAGCTTATTGATGATTTTAAAATAAGTATAAACGTGAATTTAATGCAACAAATTAATAATGAAAATTTTAAAAAAAACATAAAAAATTGTTTTATAAGAAAATTGTTGTTTTAATGTGATTTAACCCGCCATTTACCAAGCCATTTTAGAACGTCGCATATAAAGCCGGTCATTTTGACCGGCTTGGTACAGTATGGGTTAAAGGTTATTGTTGATATGGTAAATTTGATTTTTAAATTCATTTTTAAAAATTAATATTGTTAATTTGTTAATAGAATTTTAAAATATGATTCATTTGGAATTATCTTTCGTTAGTTGTATTTAGGAAAGCATTTGAGATTTCTAAATTTAGTGTGGAGAATACTGTGATAAATTTGAGCAAGATAGTTTTGACTGAGGAAGAGAAGTGTATTTTGAAATTAGGTTCAAATCATTGTAATAAGAATCGCATTGATGAAACAAAATTGTGTGTAAAGATTGAGTTTGTTGAGCGCAAGTAAGTTGAAGTATATTGATCAAAACAAAAAGTAGAATATTATGGACTTTATAGTTTTAAAATAACTTAGCCAAGAAGAATACTAATGTTTGTAAAGGAAATGGGCTAGTTATTCTTGACCATAACGTGTATGTGAATAAATTGAATGATGTGTTAAGTGCTCTGAAAATCAGAAACATGTAGAGTCGTTTTTGCATTTTATGAACAATTTACATAACAATATTGCATTCACATGTGCAAATGACAGAAAGTCATCGATTACGTTCTTAGATTTTTTAATGCAACACAAAGATAAAAAACGTTTTAAACTATTTTAAGTGAAATTGTTTAATATTTTGATTTTATATTTTTTTACTTATTAATAAAATTATATATTATAAATGAACGAAATAAGTTTAACTGTCTTTTCATTTTCAGAATCATAGTGATGGATTTTGTATTTAAAATTTATGTTTATAAGACTCGTTTTTGAAAAAAATAAAAAATAATTTATTGAAATGAATATTATGTAATAAGCACTGGATAAAGATACAAAATGCTATAGCCTGTGCTTCTAGGCAATGACGAAATTATAAAATGTAAATCTAATAAGGCATGCTATTAAAGAGAAACACTAATTGGTTTTTTCTGTATATTCTTATTCTAAAATACTTTTTAAATTCCGAATTTATTGAAATAATTTTCAAAGTTAAAAGCATATTCCTAAATTTATTTGTATCATTCTGGGATGGAAACCAAAATTAATTTCGGTTAAAATATAACCTGCTTTATATTCCTTAGAATAATATTGATTTTCGGTTAATAAATCGGTTTGCAAAATAACCGTTAACCATTAAAAACCGGTATTTTAATAATACTTTGTTAACCTAAAATAAGTTTAATTTTACGGACATCAGAAGGGCTCATTCTGTAATTATGATAACGTGAATGATTATCTTTTAATTAGCTTCAGCGTAGCAACGCTTAGTATCATGACACAATACAAAATATTATCATTCACGTTATTATAATTACAGAATGTGGCCTACGATTGAAGTGAAAGAAATTTCAGTGCAAAGGAAAACATATTATGAATTTTTAAAATCAAGTTTATTTTTCACCAACTCCTAAGTTTTATAAGTTTAAAGTTTCTTATTTACTACTATGTTTATTTATGTAAATTATCATAGTTATGTAATTGTAAATTGATTCCAATTATAATTTATTTCAATATTAAAAATTATACAGCTGTGATTTCAGCTGTGATTTCAGTTTCAAACCACATAAGCAAAATTGCTGCAAACTGAATTAAAAAAATATATCACCAAAACATATTTTAAATACAGAACTTAGCATTTACCAATATTTAATCCAACTGCTAATGCAATATTATAAAAAAGTAACACTATAATGAATGTGATAAATAATTTTATTTATTTACCCGAATTATCATAATGTCTTCTAAAATGCGATCAGTCACACGTGTTCTTAAATCAGACAATATAAAGCGCAGACCAGAGAAAAATCTCTCAACACTTTTGTGTATATACCATTAGCATCTTCTTATACAACTATAAATATAGCAGCCAGGAAAATGACCAGCCAGGAAATGATAAAACAACTGAGTTAACTGAACAATTAAGAGATGTTTCGTATTTTCTTTTTGTTTCCATAGTGATGTTTGAGGCTTTCTTTTTTGAAATTTAGAGTACTCATCTTGATGTTTACTTCTTACGTGACGTTCAATATTTGCACTGTGTAATTACCCAATCTCATAATATACTAATCTTGGTATACTTACACATATATATTTTTTATATTTTGTGATTTTTTCTCTTTTCTAAATCAAAATTTTTCAGTTGCGATGTTTTATAAATAACCACAAAATTGTCATATTTCGCCGTTTTACTAGCAGATTTTTTTTTGAAATTGTTTATTGGTATAACCATAATTATGAATGGTATGACATAAGCTGAAGGAAATACTAATTCGTATGATGAAAAAAAGAAAAATAAATTGAATAGAACACATTTTAAATTGGAAAATGACGTAATTTTAACAGGTTTTTTAGAATTTCAATTAAAGATAACCGGTTTTTTTATAAATATTTTTTCGGTTTCGGTTTCGGTGAAATATTTAGAAAAATAACGGTTAACCGGTTTTGGAAATCGTTTTCCATCTCTGGTATCATTTTTTATATTAATTTGTAATTTTATGAAGATGAAAACAATTAGTTTTTTAAGAAATACTGTTTTATTTTTCTGATTTTACTGTTATTTTTTTGCTGCTTAAAACCGTGACCGAATGTCACTGTGTAATCTCCGTTGAAAAAATGTACTAATAAAAATACTTCAGCAGGAAACGGTTTTCTATGAAAAATCCTTGATAAGTAATAATAGACATTTCTAGATTATTTTATAACATTATTTATTCACAAAAATAGTCATATTGATATGAATTCTATATTTCCAAATATAAAATAAGTACATGTTTTTGAAATATTTAATAAAACAAAATAAATCATAATGGAATTAATATTCATCCCTATATATAACAAAATACAGAAAATAATTTACAATATTTCTTTAAATTCTTAAAAATATCTTTAGAGGAAAAATCGGATTTTGTTTTAATATTCTTTCAAAAAAATTAATTAAAATTTCCTTATACAATGAATGATATTTCTAAAATTTATAAATTTTTTCATGATTTATCACTTGTAATAGTTTGTTTTAATAATCACAAGTTGTAATGAAATAGATTTTTGTGCGTTTTAGTAATTTAATTAGACGATTTTGAAAAAGAATTTTAATTGTAAAAATATCATTTAATTTAATTGTTTTTATCTTAGATTACCCAAGACTTTGTTAGTAAAAATTTGATTTGATTTTAATTTTATCACATTTTAATTGTGATATTTGCAATTTTTATTTATTTATTTTCCAATGTTTAACAGCTAAACGAGGAAATAGAAATCCTATTAGGCTAGATTTGGAGCATAAACTTATTTTCCGGCGTTGATTTTTCTGATTAAAAATAAATTATTTTTTGATTCGACGAAAACTATTTTCAATTATAGTATTTTTCGTTTTTTTTGTTGTTGAAACTAGAATATGTTTGCTAGAATTATTCACGAAAGATGCAGAAATTGATAACTGTTAATAAGTAGTAATCCGTTTTAAAATTGGGTTGGATTATGGTTTTGAATATTTGTATTAAAATCTGTTTAAAAGCTTTCGTCATTTGTATTTTTTCTGTTAAGATTTACTATTTACAAAACTACATTTGTTTTTGATTTACTATATTATAGTTTTTCACTTCTCTTGAGCGCATTTGAAGAATATAAAGTGCCTCCTATTAAATCTTTGGAATATTCAACCGAATGTCCTTTTTTGAAAACATTGCGCATCAAACTTTTATCAAACTGAACGTCTAAAATATTTCATTTTTTATAATTTCATGTTCGAATGAGGTTTATCTTAGAAATTTACTTCATTTCTTATCTTTTTTGTTCAAACTGTTTGCAAATACAATTTTAACGAAAACAGTTTTTGTAAAAATCTTTGAAAAATCAATTTTTAATGTAATTTCTTTTATGTAAAGAATAAATTATTTAAAAAATTTGAAAAATAAAAATACTGACATTGGATTGAAAATCGGTATTTACGAATAAAAAATAATGAGACAAATACAATAACATAAAATCAATTAAAGGCTCCCCAAAAAATATATTTTAAAATGAAAATTAATTAAAAATAAATATACAATTTACTAGATTTTTGGGAAACCCGAGTTATATGGAAAATATGGGCTATGTGAAGAATTTGAGTGGTAAAAAAAAAGGTTAAATTTTCATTATTAAACTAGTCAAATAAGTAGAAAGGAAAAAGATTGTCTCACTAATTTTCTTGTTTTAGATTAAATTGTTTAATTATTTAATGTATTCAAAACAAATCAATTTATTGTGTTGGGTTTTCTTCAGCGATTTATAAAAAGACCACGAGGAGCCAGATCATGTCACCGACTAATCGCTAATAATATAAACATGAATGTTAACAAAATCCATCATTTGGAAATTGGAAAAAAATTTTTCCTTTTTAAATATATAGATTAATCCTCTAGTAATGATATAAAAAAACATAATAAAATATTAGAATATGACAAAAAAATCTGATTTTTTTTTGAAAAATTTAACCACATTTATTTGTCAAAAAGTATCTTTCTCAGGTAATTTTGAGAATTTCTATTATGAAAACAATATCATAACAATCCTTTTAACTTTTAGGGAGAAATATTATTTTTTCTTTTAATGTTTACTGAGTTCAACAAATTTACCAGATGCTAAAACGTGTCTAATGGGATTAGTTAATTTAATAACTAAAAATGATGACTTCATTAAAACAAAAATTCAATTCTAAATCCTTCTAAATTGTCTTAGTTACCGTCATTAATAAAAATACTCACTAAAGGTATATTCAACTTGATTGGTTATTGCGATGGGATTTATTATAAAATATAAAAATCTTTCTCTAAAAATCTGAGAAATTTTATTCTATAAAACCTTTGTTACTCAATAAAAGTAAGAGAAGTAGAGTTGATAAAATAGACATAAAAAAATACTATTTTATAATAAAATAATTCGATGAAAATTTTAAATACTAAATTGAACCACATAAAATTATCTAAATTTCAGGTTGTAAACACGAATATGGGTTTTAATAATGTATATCATAGAAAATATCATTGGAATGTCGGAAATAGTAGAAGGAATTACGTCCAGTCTTTTCTCTGTTTCTTTATAATATTGATGAGTTATTTATTGTTTTTGGAAAATTTATAATGTTATTCTTTTTAAGTGATTATTATTATTATTATTATTATTATTATTATTATTATTATTATTATTATTATTATTATTATTATTATTATTATTATTATTATTATTATTATTATTATTATTATTATTATTATTATTATTATTATTATTATTATTATTATTATTATTATTATTATTATTATTATTATTATTATTATTATTATTATTATTATTATTATTATTATTATTATTATTATTATTATTATTACACTGAAACTTTAGTCTGAAATTTACTATATTGAAATTGGATTTATGACATTCAGGAGCATAATTTACACATTTTTTCTAAAATTAAATGCAAATTTTCAGATATTTATATTCAATAAATATGATTTTAATATTTATTGATGAAAATAAATTAATAATTTATTATTTACTGTTCATTCAAATGAATTGAAAATCTCAACGTTTTCGTTGTCATATTTATTTGTTTCCTGCAATTATGTCTTATAATTTATCAAACAGTAAATATCTAGAAATTTTCTTTCTTCTTAAAATGTATTAAATTATGACAATTTATATATTTTATATTTTGTACTTTTGTCTTTATATGTTACAAAATATCTGTCGGAATATGTAAATATTTATTTAAAATATTATTTTAATGCAAAGATTTCTCTATTAGGAAGATTTGAATCTTGTTTATCAAGGAGGATAAATAAATTACATTTTTTATGAGTTTTTATTTTGTGTTTCATTTCCCTCAGTGTATTTATGCCCTGTTTTCGTATTTATGTAACTTGATTAATTTATTATTAATAAATTTCCCATAGTAAATATCTAAACAATTTACTATTGGAAAAATACAAAAAAATCGAAGAAAAGAATTGATAAAAGAAATTAAATCAAATTATATTAAAAACAGAAGTTTGATGGAAATATTGACGATATCGTGAATTGTAGAGAGCATTTTAGAAAAAATTTTTTAGACAATTTGATAATCCTCCTTTTTTGATATTTTAATAATTTAATATTAAGTAGTATATTGTGTAAGGATAGAACCAAGAGGGACCCACGTGTATATTATGTAACCTCGGCAAATTGTTGTGATGTAATCACACAAGTTCGTATGATGAAGTCGTTATTTTGAATTTTTGTTTAAATTATTTAAATCGCCTATTGATATAAAGACTAAAAATAAATCCTCGATAAAAACATGTAAATATTTTTAAAATTGGTCACAGGCTTTCCTATATGCAAATAATGTCTCTAGATATTTTTGGTACAATAGATAAATTAAATTAAGACTAAAATAAGTAAGTTAATGTAAATTAAAATCAATTATAGCACCTTGGGTAAATCAAAACTAACTAAAATGAATTATAGTACCTAGAGTAAAGTAAAGTGAATTAAAGTGCTTAAAGTAAATGAGGTAAAGTACCAATGACTAAGTATTGAACAAAAATCATTAGGTACTGAACAACAATAGCCAGTTATCAATACTAGGTTATTGACTATATACACACTCACTATGTCTCCTACAGCCAGTTATCAACATCTGTTTACTAACACACAACATGTTATCAATGTAGTTTATAATTTTAAGAAAATTTCGTATATTGAATTTTATGATGAAATAATAGAATAGAATAAAATACTACCCGAAATCAGTAGGGCGGATAAAAACAGAAAAGACGAAAGTGAGGATGATGAATAATGCAATTAGTATCTTTAGAATAACATAAAGATACTAAATGTTTGAATAAAATTGATTGATAAAATAATACGTTTACAATTAACACTTATCAAACTACTAAATTCTCAACCAAAAATCATATAACTCTAGAGTTTAGACCAACTACTAAATAATTTGAATTTTTGACAAAGGTGTTACCTGGTAACATTTAAATCCTTGAACAAATTTGATTATACTTTAAATAATATTAAATAAAGTTTAGTATGTAACTGTACTTGTTGGAACACAAAAATAATATTTCAAATAAATTTATGTAAATTCAAGTTGATTCGGGGTTTAAAATATCTCATTCAATCGGAACATTTTAGGATGAGTAATTGAGGTGGGATATAAGGCAGGTGTGGCTGTTGATTGAGTCAATTTAAATCCGATACATTTTCTGTGAATCAATTCATTTATTATCAACTTCTCGGAAGTTAGAATCTGAATTTGAACGGCTTAGGTAGAAATCTTTAGAATGACATCTTTTCTAAAGATCTGAGTTGGTTTCATTCTAAACTTAGACAAATGTGCTGAAACTAGCATGAAACACTCAGAAATCTCCACTATTGAATTTTGATGTGAAAAAATTATAGATGAATGGTTTATGATATTCAAAAGTTGTTGGTACATTTATAAACAAAATTAAATATTTGTAATTTTTAATAACACAATTGTATTTTAATTAAAATTCAGTAAATTTTGTATGATTTTCGAATAAATATTTAGTAAATCTTTCATTAATTATTCAAGTTCTTGAAAATTATCTTAAATATTTAAATTATTCAGAAAATTGCCAGTACAATGTAATTAATGGATAACAAAATATTTTTTTTCCTAGATATCAAACAATGTTTTTAGAACCAAACTCTTATCACATATTTCTCATTTTTTTTATTTAAAGCTGGTACCAACTCTAATTAGAGTCTAATTTCAGATGAATGAGGATACAAGCTAAACTTTTTTAGTCTTCTTCAAGTATGTAACTGCAATAAAAATGTTTTGATATGAAATTTTATTTTTTTTATTTTTTCCCTATTTTTGTTTTTTTTATAAATATTTTAAAATATTTTAAAATTTTAAGATACTCTTTCACAAGAATTTCTAGATGAAGCTTTATTAAGAAAATATTTGACTTTGTTACTAAAGTTAAGTCTTTTTTCTGAAGTGATTCAGTAACTACAAAATTTGTTTTAATTATTGCACAAAACATTTCATATTTTCGATTCGGTCAAATAATCTGATAATTAATTTCGAATGAAGTACCGGTTTAAAAACAACTTCTCTTGCAAAATTTCTGTTAAGCAGTACCTTCCGAAACTATTAAAGAGTTTATTCTTTAAGTTAAATTTGAAAGTTTGATATTATTATAAGTAGTTTAGAAAGAGTTATTTATTGGTTAAGTTCAATGATATTTTATTAATTTTGTTATACCAAGAAAACTTGACATTCCTTAGTTTAAAAAATGAGTTTTTATGCAAGAGGTTTGGAAAAAAGATTAATAAAGAATCCGTCAACCCCGTCACATTTTAGTATAATATTATTGTTGATAAAAATTTAAACAAATGACAATAGGTTTTTGAATCTTGGACATAAAAATATAATTAAAAAAAATGATTTGCTAATCTTCTCATTCAGGAAATAAACTTAAATTCATTGAATCATTTTAATTATTTTTGTCATTTGGAAAATAAAATCTTTGACTATAGCTAAAATACTTCACTTCCTCACAGACGCTTTTTTTAACTTTACTTAAAATGTATTTAAAATTCAATCTCTATGATT
Source organism: Schmidtea mediterranea (assembly GCA_022537955.1). Classification (NCBI taxonomy): domain Eukaryota; kingdom Metazoa; phylum Platyhelminthes; order Tricladida; family Dugesiidae; genus Schmidtea; species Schmidtea mediterranea. Next base: position 19,973,607 of record CM039679.1, on the reverse strand, counting down.
TATTCAACATAAAATTTCTATAAAAATAAATACGATCATTCTAATAATGTGTTTTTTGAAATTATGATTTAAAATTTATGAATATTTAAATTATATTTAATTTTTTTAATTTACTAATTTATATTTTTAGATTATGGAAATAGTTCAGATTCAAAAAAATATGTTAATTAAAATTTTTTTTTTATAAAATTTATTTATTCTAAATGTAAAATTTCTGACATTATGATTTTTTTGGACACTAAGAGTATTGCTATAATTTTTAAAAATTTTTAAAAACATGTCAAAAATGTTACGTAATATTTCAAGGTTATTTGAGTTCATAGATAAATGTTTTAATAGTCAAAATTTAAAGATAAACAAGATTGAAATGTGTCAAACTTTAATTACAAGCCATGAGATTTGGTGAAATATGAGTGGTCTTTAAAAATATAATAATATTAATAATATCATACAAGGTTTAGCAAAACTATATATAGGGGTTATCTAAGTTAAACAAATAAAAAATCATATATAAAACACAATAAAAATTAACGTAAGGAAGGACAATATAAAATTAATGCTTTTAAATTTGTCTGGATTATTGAGTGGTGACAAAATACTTGTGCCTGAAATACACGTTGGATATTCGATTGCGTTCATAATTTTTATCTGTGTCTCATCCAAGTGTAGTGAAACAGTATCTGTAAATCATAGCAAACATTAAGCTAAGATTGTCAGGTAGTCAACTACTGATAGAGCGTCAACGACATTATGATAAAATACTTTTTTTTATTAGCACAGACCTCCGACTAGCTAGAATACAATCGCCTACCATGATCACCAGCTTGGAAATAAATATTTAAATAAATCGATAAAAAGTATTGACCTAACCTAACTGTCATGATTCGGATCAATTTTGTAACACATATCGATGAATTCATCCAGTTATCACAACTGCTCATTTAATTTGGAATGAACTCTTAGTTTTCTAAGAAACAAATAAAAAATTATTCTAAAAGAATACACTATATTATTCAAATAATTTTTCTTGTAAATTATTAATTTTAATTATTTTTAAGCGATTTAACCGTTTTGAATAATCATAGTCATTGGAAATTAATGAATAACTAATATAATTATGTTTTAATGACAAGATAATATTACTATTTCGTTCATCATAATTTTCTTTATTTGATCACTATCAGCAACTTGTTTTCATCTAAATTAAATCAATTTTCTGCTAATATTTTTCATCTCTAACGTCAAAATCTTATTATCCAAATTAAATCCATAAACTTTCTCTTCACTGTAAACAAAATCTTTTATTGATATTAAATTCAAAATCTTTATGTTTACCTTTGTCAAAATGATTTCATAAAAATTAAATTCTTTAAATTCATTAATCTAAAATTATCTAAAGTGATAAATAAAATGTTATTATTAAAAACACATGTCGAAGTTAAGAAAGAGTTAATTTAGATTTAATGAAAATTTAAAGATACAGTTTAACCGTTAGATACGTTCCTCAGAAAACAGCATAAAAAAAGACACGACTTATGTTATATAAATAGGGATACGTTCCATAATTTTTGAAAGCCCATAAAATACAAATAAATTAACAGTCGGCAGAGAAATTGAAAAAACATAAAATTATGTAATAAAAAATATAAAGTTTAAGAACTTTTTTTGCTTTTAATATTTTTAAAATTTTGAAACGAAATTTGAATGATTTTCTATTCAGAAATATCTTGTTTGTTTAGGTTTGATAAAGATTAGTCCTTTTGTGGACCGAAAAGGGAAACCGCATAACTTCAAAAACGGGATATGAGGACTATGCCCCGTGGATATTTGGCTTGAAAATTGCCCTGTGGATATTTGGCTTGAAAAAATCCCGAGACCCCCCCCCCTAAAAAAAAAAAAATTAGGGGGGAGGGGGTGTTAAATTTTATTTTAATTATTTGTTTTAATGAATGGAAAAAAAAAATTTTTTTTTTTAATTATTTGTTTTAATGAATGAAAAAAAAAATTTTTTTTTTAATTATTTGTTTTAATGATCAAATTTAAAATTTTTAAAAAATTTTAATTCATGATAAAAAAATTTAAGTATTTTTTTTATCGATTTAAAAGCCTAAAAAATAAAAATTGGCTTAAATCGCCTATGATTGATTGTACTGATGATTATTTTCGAATAAAATTGGTTCAAACCCGAGAACCTAAAAATATTATATAAAAGCCTAAGTATTTTTTCATTATCCATCAAAAATGGCTCAATTCGCCTGTCAACTAAAAAGCCTAAATATATTTGCTCGAATAAAAATCATTATTATTTTTATTTACTTTAATTATTTGTTTAAGTCAATAATAATATTTATTTATATTTTAATTATATTAAATTTAATTATTTGTTTAAGTCAATAATATTATTTATTTATATTTTAATTATATTAAATTTAATTATTTGTTTAAGTCAATAATAATATTTATTTATATTTTAATTATATTATTATTTAATTATTTGTTTAAGTCAATAATATTATTTATTTATATTTTAATTATATTAAATTTAATTATTTGTTTAAGTCAATAATAATATTTATTTATATTTTAATTATATTAAATTTAATTATTTGTTTAAGTCAATAATATTATTAATTTATATTTTAATTATATTATTATTTAATTATTTGTTTAAGTCAATAATATTATTTATTTATATTTTAATTATATTATTATTAAATTTAATTGTTTGTTTTAATCAAGTCAATTATTTATATTTTAAATAATATATTTTTAAATTAAATTGTTTGTTTTAATGAAGTGAATTAAATAATTATTTTTTATTTTCATTTAATTATATATTTTATATTATTATTATTATTATTATTATTATTATTTTATATCAATATTATTATTTTATTATTATTAACATTTTATTTGTTTTAATGAATGAAAAAAAAAAAAAAAAAAAAAAAAACTTTTAATCCATACAAATATTTTTATTGACAAGATTAAAAAAGATTAATTTTTATTTCAAATCAAAAATATCCGAGTAATATGTTTTACGCATTTCGGCCAACAATATATGGATTTACCTTTTGACATTTTTTAATACTTAATAAAAAATTATACTAACTTAAAAACATAAAAATTATAAACATCAACAAAAATATACAAAAACAAAGAATATTTTCAAATAATTTATTCATTCAAAATTCTTCATAATCGTCATATTCTTCATTAAACTCTGAAAATTCTTCTGGACTGTTACCTAAAACCACATCACCTCCTCTATAATGACCATATGCCACACTTATATTTTTCCCCACCCAAACCCTTTTATCATCCTTATTTGTTAATGCAGTTTTACTGTTTTTAATTGTAAATAATTGATGTTTTTACTAGTAATACGAGTTTGTGGTACAGAAAAAATTAAGTTTTTGTTATAGCAATCTAGGTATGACTTATGTTTTAAGTCAGTACCCTTCAATGTTATACCCTTAGCTTTGATACTTTCAACTTCAGACAAGAGGCTATAACATTTTGGACGAAGAAACACCCACTCCTTGTATTTAAGTCCTTTATTCTCGTCTTTGAACTTTCCAATGACAGAATCAAGATTCCTACTATACAAGGGATGTTTTGGGTCATAATTAGAAGTATCGAGGAGATTATCACGAACCATAGCAGATAAAAGAATGTCTAACTTACAATTCTTAATTTCTAGAAAAAAGGAATCAGTGTCCCCAGCAACTATATTAATTTCACAAGTGAATTCGTTTCGATATTTTTCTAACTCTATATATTGTAATTGATACATCCTAAGTTTAGATAAATCGAGTACAGTTTGTCCAATGTAACTCGGTCGATCTAAACACACCGATTGCTTATTTAATAACACAGAGACCAAATCATTGTCGATTTTAAATGATTTTCGAAAAGTTGGTTTTGAGCAATAATTAATTAATTTGTTTGCAGAATTACATAATCTTAAATTAATTCGTTTTTTAAGATTTTCAACTGTTTTTCCGTAGAGGCTATTATTTAAAAGTTTATAATAGTTTTTATCTAAGTCATTGGTTGATTGCGCTCTAAGTTGTGTGTTAGTGTCTATATACTTTTTAAATATTGATTTTGATTATATTTAATAGCTCTATGTACATGTGTAATTTTAATTTGTAAAGAAACAAAAAGCTGCAAAAGTCTCCAATGAAGAACATAATTCTTCTTTGGATAATGCGTTAGCATTAACTTCTCAACCTTAGAACCCGGAGCGCACATCTTTTCAGCAGCTACTGGAAAATCATTAAGTTTATCATGAAGAAATGTTGGTATTTCTAAATCTACTTCAAATGTGACAGCAAATGACAGTGATTCAAGATCCTTATTCAAAAAACTAATTAAATTATTTAATTGATTAGTATCAGTGACCCATTCAAAATTTCCATATGGTAATGGTTGACTTAAAGCCCAACCATAGAGATTATTGATGTCAATGTAAAGCAGTTCGGTGTTGTCATCAGATACTACGTGATGTTTATTAACAAAGGTTAATCCTCCACGGATTCCCCCTTCGAAAAAATTATACATCTCCATATCAGTGAGAAGTTCAATTGGTTCATCAAGAGTCATAAGAGCCGATGCCCAAGACATACCGGGAATTCCATAAAAGTTAAGTGGTTCCAATCGGTTATGAGTTAAGGACTTTGAACGAAATTGCTGAAAAAAGTCAGCCAAAAGAAAAACATCAAGTTTGAGGTAAACCATCATATAATCTAGTAAAGAGTTACAATTGGTTTCTTCCCAAATAGATTGAGCCTTACTATATTCGGCTTCAGTTACATCTTCCCAAATCGGTGGAAGTTCATATGTAGTTTCTAACACTTCTTGAGAAGTTGCAAAGTTATAAGGGAAAATGCCTTTAGTATCGATAATACTACCTACAAATTCCGAACGAGTTAAAGGAAGAGTTTTCAATGTTTTAACTGCATTACTTAATGAACTATTAATAAATTGACAAGAATCAATGAATTTTACAGTTAATCCACTGATTCTTGCTGACAAAGAAAGAAACTTTTCACTTGTTACAGGAATACAACTTATTTCCCACATTTTAAAATCACTCATACCATACTTGAGGATATGGTGAAGATCATACCCTCTCAAATTATGAAAAACAACTGGAAATTCAAACCTTATTTGTCGAGAAATATTACATTTTGAACAAGCTGCTCCCAAATATTTTCCAGTAAAGTGATCATGGTCCTTAACCGGTACTGATAAAATCTTATTACACAAATAACAACAAGTTGCCGAAGAAAACGAAAGAATGTCTGAGTCAGTTAATATTATTTTCTTTTTATAATTATTTTGATAAAAGGGTAAAACAGTATTAATTGAAATATTATTTATTTCTTGTAGAAAATTAACTACACAATCATCACCCAGGAAACTCTTGTATGATTTTTCACCTGTAAAATTGTTAATTAAAAGTAAACCGGCTGAAATCGGCATATGTATTTGAAAATGTATATCATCTGAAGGTAAGATAGCCTCAAAATCAGCGTAAAGGACGAAAGGAGGAGTAACAGTTTTAGCCCAATTCTTAAATTCCAAGTTTTTATTTAAAGGTAAAGTATAAAGAGTTGTGCCTAATTGATTTTTATCACACAACCCTTTATGTTTATTTAATGAAATTATATTGCGAAAACCATTTAGACATCGATGGCACCATATACTTTGAACTCTAGTATCAGTAAACGAATGATTCCTATAATTTAAAAGCCTATCTAATTTAGTAACAGCGATATAATGATAGGAATCAAGGCTTTCTAATAAAATTAAATTAATGGGTTGTCCCCAACAACTTTAGAACGATGAATTATTTCGACATAAGGGTGTTTGAAAACTTCAGGGTTAGAAAAATCATTAGTTAAATTATTTTCATCATACGTAAGAACATTAATTGAAAGATTTTGATTTTTAGCTTCAAATTTTGGAATGTCACAAAGTTTCATAGGTAAATCCGAAGGTGAAAAGTCAAGCTCAGATGTGTTGTAGCTAAAGGTTTCATTTCTATGATGGTTACCTATATTTTCATGATTTAAAATAGCTAAAATACTGTAAATGAAGCATAAATTATCGGAATTAGCAACATTTACAGTACAATGTTTATTTAATAATGATAATGGTGTTGGAATAAATCCATGACCACTCAGCCGATTTATTTGTGAAAACTTGGTAAGAACAAAATGAATTTCTTTTATTTATTTATAACCCAGTTACTACCTTTATCATTAATTAATGTTATTTTTTCGTCAAGAAGAGTAGCACCTTCATCTAAAAATGAATCATTCATTATTCTGGCAGAGTTTGAAATGATGAAAGATTGAAATTCTCCATCTTTTTCAAACTCTACATCAATACAAAATTGAATCTTAACAGATCCCATTTGATTGATAACATTATTTAATTTATTAATTAACTGTGTGGGTACTGTAATTAACTTTAAATTTAAATTCGAAACATCCATTCTAACAATGGCATGTGATTGATTTAAATCAAAATTAACAATAGGTGCTATCGAGCCACCATATTGATTAACAGAAGGAATATCAACAGGAAAAACATCATCTGAATCAGAAATGATTATTACATCATCATCCGTCTTTGATTCGTCAGAGTCTGAAAGTATGATAGTTTCTATAACTTTAGGAACTTTCGAAGAGCGTGGATTATTAATGTTATTATTTGTTTTTCTTTATTTTTGTAATATTATTATATTATTATTATTATTATTATTATTATTATTATTATTATTATTATTATTATTATTATTATTATTATCATTCAATGGTAATTTAAAAATATATTTTCGCTTACAGTTAAACTGTGTTAAATGTTCCTTATGCTTTAAATAAAAGTCGGTATAATTCATTTTATGTGTGGTTTTACACGTGGGGCAAATAAAATAGGTGATGTGATTATAGGTATGAGAATAATAATTCTCCATAATCGTATCACAATTTCCATCATGTTGTGGAGAATTGCAAAAATTTGGGTAAAGGTTACCTGTTATAATAAAAGAAAAATTTAAATATATAAGTATAAAATCATTAAAATAAATCATTAAAAATCGTTAAAATAAATCACTAAACATTAAATTAATTTTACACACAATGAATAAATGAATTTGATTGGTTAATTTTATTTTGAAAATCTTATATAAGTAGTTTAAAATAGTTTAAAATCATAAAATGAATAAAAGTAAATGGTTTTATATTATGTAATTATTCATTAATTGTTTTTTATAGAAACCTCGGTTAGAAAAGAAGCTATCAAGTTAATTCTTGAGGAAAATTCCATAAATGCTATCAGTTTAAGCAGAAATTTACCAGTAATGTATTTACAATATTCAATGGAATATTTAAAATTTCCAATCATCTATTCATTTAGAGTAAGTATTTTTATTAAAAGTAATATTATTAATAAATTTTAATAGGAACCAACAACATTGAAACAAAGCCTATATAATGTGAAAGTTGGTGAAATTGGTGAAATTGATCGAAAAAATATAACAGAGTTATTACGAGCCATCAACAAAGATATTAGTTTTAATGAACAATTCACTTTTATGAATTGTGAAAAAGAATGTAATTATGAAAATAAAAAAGAAAATGAACATTTTATGATTAAAATAAGAATTCAAGGATATAAAGAAGGAAACCAGACTATTCGACCAATTTGGAAATTATTGAAGCCAAATGTATTTAAATAAAATTTATTTAACTTTATTCGTCATAGTTTTTATCATATTATTTTTAATTTTTGTGTTTAAATTAATAAAATGTTAATATTAAATTTAATTCAAAAATTATCATTTTATAATAGTAAAAATTTAATAGTACTTACATTTAACTCTTTTACTTTTGCGACTCTGAGTTTTAACATTTTTGTTGGTAATTTTATTAACGATTTTAATTCTTGAATAATATTATTGATAGATTCCATTTTCTAAAAATAAAATAAAAATAACTAAATATATGATAAAAAACTTACTAAAGTTTGGTATTTGATAAAAGTGAATTTTTTAAAAAATGCATTCAGTTATATATTAACAAACATGTAAGTGATTACATGATGGACCAATTAAAATTTAGTTTATAAAACACACTTAATTACATAACATCAAAAACATTTAAATACATATAATCCTCTGAACTTAATCCTTTAAAAGGAATATTACAAAATGCATCTTTCATTACATTTTTAATTAAAAAACAATTTTGAAAAGAAACTTTATTCAATAAATTCATTTATTTTTTCATTGTTTTTAACCAAGCTAAACAATGCTGTCCACATGTTTTTGTCATCGGATTTTGATAACGAATTCGATTGTATTCAATTGGCATTAACATTGATTCTAGTTTATTAATTAATATAGGGGGATAATAGAAACCCATTGGATCAAATACATTTATTTTATTTGGTTTTACATAAATTGCAAGCCAATGTTCGCCACTGAGATTAGATGATTGAGTATTTACAATCAAAGATTTGTTAACATCGATATATGGAATTTTATCTAGAGGGAAAACTCCAATAAAATCTTTTCCCAATAATTTTCTACCAATAGAATCAATCTGAATAGAACTAATAATAATTTAAAAATATATAATTAATAAAAATTCTTACTTCATACTTGACAATTAAAAATCTCAATCTGGTTTATAGTTCAAACTAATACTGTTCGATTGGAAGTAATTTGAATCTCCTTTTCAAAAACCCCATATACAATTACCGTAACAGATTCAGTTAGGGGTGATCCAAACTTTATATCTAATCTTAAATTTCCACTTTGTGGTAACTGACTTTGGTTAAGATCGAAATCTGGAGCCAATACGAATGTAAAGAATGGATACTTATTTCTAAAATCTGACATACTGATACCACAATTCAAATTTTTATTAAGATATCCCATATTCCTAACAATACTTTGCATATAACTTGTACTATAATTATCATTTTCAAAATCTTGACTATATTTTTCACGATAATCACTTCCTTTACTTAAAGTTATTGACTTAACGTTAAAGTGATCAAACATAGTAAATGTATCTAAAAACGAACCACTAAATCTTTTATTTCCCTGGAAAGTTACAAGGATAAAATTAGGTAATCGCCTATCACCAAATATTTGTTCCTTATAAAAAGAAGAAGATCCAATAGGTAAAGAAAATTCAACAACTTCTTTGCTTCGCATTGGATAAATTGCATTTCTTGTAGCAAGACCTATTTGATGACCCACTAAAACAGAAGGTTCAACACGAACTCTTCTAACCATTAATTTTGCATCTAGCAATACTATTTTAGGTACAAATTTAGTACATGTCAGACTTTTTTCTGGATTTGTTCTTGTTAATTTAATTTGGACACTAACACCTGGTAACAAATATTTGGGTTGATCAAAGAAATCAAATTGGAGTGGTGAACATAATGAAAATGCTTTTGATTTTGCAATCCATGTTTTTCGCATAAGATCATGTTCAGTGTAACCCATTCCCCCTAAAGATGTATGTTTAGTATCTTGATTATAATTTATAATAGTTTCAATTAGAGATTTGTGTGCAAAACTATCATTTGCTCCTTCAATTTTAGTAGAATTAAAAAACTAATTCAGCGTCTTTAAAAAGAGTTTGAAAAAAGAAATTGTTTGCTGTTACGTCAGCTTCTTGTGTAATATTTTCACCTAAGCTATTTACAACTTTCAACTGAATATATAACAAAGTATCGTTCAAATCTAAATATTCTGTTTGTGATCCGTTAATGTAAAATTGAATCGAAGAGGTACCAGCATCAGTTATTGAATTCATTGGGAAAATATCTTCAAATGAACCATGTTCAATCACGGCTTGAGGGATGGTCTATCAAAAAGACATAATTCAGATTTTGCACTAATCATTTTTCAAATATAGTTCCGAATCCTCTCATTCTTTTGTTTATATGTTTCTTCATAATCTTTCTACGCTTAAGTGTCCCTCCTTTTTGTTCATTTTCATGATTAAATACATCACTTACTTTATTAATAACACTAGGTAAAGTTTGCATAACACTAGGTAAAGATTCTTTAAATTCAGATATTGCATTTGATTTTAAAGCAGGTAAAAAATCAGAATTATTATTTATTACGTCATTTGCCGTTTTCATACCAAAATTGCCTATACGTCTAAGAATAGGTAATGCAAATCTACCTATTGTTTTCAACCAACCGGTTCCATATTGTTTACCTATAAAATATGGTAATTCTCCACCAGATTGACTACTACTATAAAAATTTACAATGTCAGGATTACTCATTTATTTTACGAAAATGTAATGTAAGAAAAGTTTTATCTTCTTTACCAAATATATATTTTCCACTATCGTCACGAATATTGATTTCTATATTGTTTATATATGTTGATGATACAGACAAATACATTGGGTTTTTCTCTATAATTTGAACTAGATCATCCTTTTATGTTTTTCAACCCATACACATTTCAATAGAGGTATCAAAACATCACCAACAAGAATAGGTTCAATGATATTTGTATAGATCATCATTTGTTGATTACTTTGCAAAATTTCTGGTAAACGTAATCCAACAATAACTTTTTCTGAATATGATTCTTCACTTAATCCCAAACTTTGAGCCAAAAATTTACTAAATTTAACTTTACTGACATCATCTTCCAATTCAATTTTGACTAATCTTCCTTGTTCAATTTCGCAAGATTTAAATGGATGCGGATAAAAAGTCATTAATTGATCATTTATTTGTGATAAATTAGTAATGATTAAATTTTCTTCAAATTTATCTGTATACTCGACATCGTAAAAATAATTTATAGTTAATCGAATTGTGTCAAACTTTATTTTACGATTATTTGAAGGAATTTTAATTTGATTCAAGTTTTCAATAAAATTTATTTCTTTTTTATTAAATCCTAATTTTTGAGCTTCTGCAATACTATCAAATGAAATTTTAAATGGAAAATATTTACAATTAATATTTAAAGTATTTCCATCAATGTATACTAGATAAAATATAGAGTCGTGACTAATTGTATATTCATTATTTGCATCGTTATAGTAAAAGTATTCATAACTTGTATGTAATGTACTCTTACTATATTTAATATTTGAGTTGTTATAAAATGGAAAATTATTGTATACAAAAGTGAAATCGGTCAGAGCAACTTGCCATTCACCTTCCAAGTAAATAGGATTTTGAAATTCAACATTAAATTTATCAGCTTTATTATTTGGATGAGTAAGAAGACAACTATTACTCGGTAGATTTATGTAAAATTCTTTATTCATTTATTTTTCTAAAATGTATTGATAAATGTGTTTTGGTATCTTTACTAAATTTAATTAATTTTCCACTATCATCGCGAATATTAATTTCAATGTTGTTTATAGTTGAAGTTGAAATTGGTAAATACATTGGATTCTTCATTTCTAATTGTACAATTTCCCCTTGTTCATAGTTTTTAACCCAAATAGATTTTAATAGAGGAACTCTAACATCTCCAACAGTTATTGGTTCAATAATATTCGAATAAATGAACATTTGTTGATGATGATGTAATAATCTTGGAACTTTATTACCAACGATGTCTTTATCACTAAAAGTTTGTTTATTTAATCCTAAGGTTTGATTAAATTGTTGTCAAAATATATTTTTGAAATGTTATCTGCAAGTTTTATTTTAACCAATTCATTGTTTTCAATTTTTAGTTCTTTAAACGGAGACGGAATAAATGACATTAAATGTCCTTGTAATTCAGATAATGTGTTTATGAGTAAATTATCTTCAAAATATTTTTCAAATATTGTTTTTTCTTCATAACTTATAATTATCCCGAATTGTTCCATAACACCATCATCTGTAAACTTTGGTAATTTTAATCGACAATGATCATCTTCATTAATGACGGATATAGATTTTAATCCAAAACTAAACGCATGTTGAATGTCAGGGAATGTTACTTTAAATGGAACATGTGGACAGACAATAACTAAGTTCTCATATTTTTCAATAAAAACATCGACATCAGGGTATGTTTAGAATTTATTAATTCATAAGTTTCATTTTGATTATTTATTTTCAAATATTTTACTTCAGTACCACTCTTCATCGTTTCATAACTTAGGTAAGAATTACTATAAAACGGAAATGTTTTATACACAAAAGTAAAATCAATCAAAGCAACTTCCCACTCACCATCCAAGTAAATAGGATTTTGAAATTCGACATTAAAATTACTAGCTTCATTATTAGGAAAAATAAGAGGACAACTATTACTAGGTAAAATCATATAAAACTGGTTTTCTTTCATAATATTTATTTAATTAATTGATTTTCAGATATCCAAGTTGGAGTTTCATATCCATGCCATTTAACATAGTATTGTTTATATTTACCAACATTCTTGTTTTTAATATCTTTGAATTCTGAATACAGTAGGGGTTTCTATAACTTGGAGTTCCTGTTCGTAGAATTTTCCACTAACTTGATTGTTTTCATCATCTTTGATAAAGTACATTACTGGATTCTGATTCATATCAATTTCTGAGATTTGAAATACTTCATCACTCCAATTGTTGTCGAAATTCTTGATGAATGGAGAAGCACTGATTTTACTTATTCTAACGTGATTACCCACTTTATATTTAGGCTTTTAATGATTGAATCAGATTGTTGTGATATCCAATTATCCATATTATTCGTTGAATAAACATCAATTGGTCGCATTCCATTTAAACCCCTATGTGGCGAATAATTGTAGCTATAAATTGCTTTCTGTAAAACATTTATCCAGGTTTTATTTCCTTTATATACGAAATATTTTTTCAAACGATCTCTTAGAGTTCGATTAAATCTTTCCACGTGGGCAGCTTTAAATTGAGAAAATACAGAGTAATGATTTATTCCTTTGATAATTTCTCTAACTTTACTATTATAAAACTCTTTACCTAAAGAATAAATTTAATTTAATTTATTTATTTAATTACATACCCAAATCAGTTTGTAAATTACGAGGTTTGCCATCAATAAATAATTCCTTGATTGCTTCAGCCATTTCATTGGCCGATTTGGTTTTTGTTGGAATAGCACGAGCGAATCGACTAAATATATCAACACATGTCAAAATATATTGTATCCCTTATTAATTTTAGAGAATGGTATCATTTCCATCAAATCCATTTGCCATAAATCATCAACTCCCATTGTTTTATAACTACGGGTTTGAATTTCTTCAACATTGGTTTATTTAAACTGTATGCCATTTGCCCAGATAACCAATTCTGAGTTTCTTTCTTTGAATTAACTACTTCCTTTGCCAGTTTCCTTACACCACCAAAACCAGCGGGATGTTTTGGGTCTGTCCATACTTTTTCGAGCTTTTTCACCGTGTTTCGATTTTTGGTTAATGTTTCCTTCATTATTACAACAAGTTGTCAAAATATTTAAATCTAAATTATGTTTATCCGGTAATGAATTCTTGGTACCCATTAAGAAGTTAATGTTGAAATTGCGCTTATTGCAGATAATACTATTGGAATTAATGCCCCCAAAAATCCACCATTTGTTTATATATTATTTTTCGCATCAGACGTCGATTCTTAGTGTTTACTAAAGATAAAAGCGAACTTTTATGCTTTTGTAATACAAGTTTTTTAACTTTAGTAATGTTTACATTACCACGAACTACATTAACAATAACTTCAACTAGATCATCTATAACAAATGAAGGAAAATTCTGTAAAATATTCATTCTTTTGTTATTAGGAGCCTTCATCAAGGCATTAAAGTATGGTAGACTACGTTCAACTTTCATATTAAATACATTTTTCATCTAGTTGTTTTGTTTATATTTTAATCCACTTTTTATCGTTAACAATCTTCTTACTCGTTTTTATTATTTTACGTTTAGTAACCCTTTTCTTTGTAACTTTTTTCTTTGTGGATTTTTCACGTTGAACAATAACTTTTTTAAATGTCATTTCAAGTAATTATTTTCAGATTTCAATTTTGTTTATAAATCGTAACACCTTTCTCATTGAAAATGTCAGTTCTAATACGTAATTCATCAGGACATTGTTGTGTAAAGTCAAAGAACAAATATCCGTGGGGAACCTTTGTTGCATCTTGAAACGAATCAATTAAAAATTTTCTATCATTGGGATAAGCTTGTCTAGCAAGAAAATCTATAATGGTTGCATCTCTAGGGTTTTTGAAAATAACCAAGTATTGGACATTTAAATTACGAGTTCTATGACTGCCCCCTTGATGAAACAAGTTTTGAGTATGAAAATAACAGTAACTCCAATATGTCGAGCAATTTTTGTAAATAAATTATTAAAATCCTTTTCTTTATTAGCTTCCTGGTATAGATCATCGATAATAATAACATCGCCTTGATGTAATCTAGATGACCAATTTTTATCAAACCCTTTAATTATTGTCATTTCAATTTACAGAATTGATTTTGAGTAAGTCCATGTTCTTCGTCAGCTCCTCTATGCCAATATATTTTGTTGAATTTTGATTTAAACAAGTTCGATTGTAATAAATTGCATACAAATAAAGTCTTTCCACAACCACTTGGTCCAACTACTTGATATACAGCATCATTTCTTAATTCCATTTTATTAATAATTATTTATTTAATTGTTTATATTTGTTTTAATTTTTAGAATTACTTGAATTGAAATTATTTGAAAATGTTGAGTAATATAAATTATAAAGGAAGATATTCTATACCTGATATGAAATTCCCATTTGGAAAACCACAACAAGTTGTAGATCGATCAGGTAAGTATCCGATAATATTTTTCAGATCGGGGAAATGTCGGGTAATGGGATGTAAGCAACCTCTAAAAACTGGGGATTTGAAATATAATATACATGATTTACAAATTCAATCAATCACTGTAACAATCGATATTGGGAAATTTATAAATCTATATGAATTACAAAGAAAGGTGAATTGTGTATTTGAACCAGAAATATTTCCAGCATTACGTCTTCAAAAATATAATCCATCATGTGTCAATATATTTTCAAGTGGGAAAGTAGTAATATTAGGAATAAAATCCTTGGATTATAATGATTATGTGGAAAATATTAAATCAGAAATAAATATGTTAATAAATTAATAAATATTTTGTTTGAATTTGTTTAATTTATTAAGTATTAAAAAATGTCAAAAGGTAAATCATGTATATTTAAATATGTATTTTATTTTATTATTTAGTTTATCTCTTTGAAGTAATTTTAAAGAAACTCCAGGAACTTTATCCAAGAATAAAAAATACGTTGGATTATTGGGCACCAGAGTTTCTCGCAACAAAAATTTACCATTTCACAGGGATTAACATTGAAGAACTTCTCGAGATTCACTATGACAACGTTCAGGGATCTGGTAACCGATGTGTTGCAAATTGCATTGTTTGTAAAGATAGTATGAGAGTATCATGTTCAGATGGATGTCCATGTTGCCACGATTTCAAACGCGACCAAACAATCCATATATTGTTGGCCGAAATGCGTAAAACATATTACTCGGATATTTTTGATTTGAAATAAAAATTAATCTTTTTTAATCTTGTCAATAAAAATATTTGTATGGATTAAAAGTTTTTTTTTTTTTTTTTCCATTCATTAAAACAAATAAAATGTTAATAATAATAAAATAATAATATTGATATAAAATAATAATAATAATAATAATAATAATAATATAAAATATATAATTAAATGAAAATAAAAAATAATTATTTAATTCACTTCATTAAAACAAACAATTTAATTTAAAAATATATTATTTAAAAAATAAATAATTGACTTGATTAAAACAAACAATTAAATTTAATAATAATATAATTAAAATATAAATAAATAATATTATTGACTTAATCAAATAATTAAATAATAATATAATTAAAATATAAATTAATAATATTATTGACTTAAACAAATAATTAAATAATAATATAATTAAAATATAAATTAATAATATTATTGACTTAAACAAATAATTAAATAATAATATAATTAAAATATAAATAAATATTATTATTGACTTAAACAAATAATTAAATTTAATATAATTAAAATATAAATAAATAATATTATTGACTTAAACAAATAATTAAATAATAATATAATTAAAATATAAATTAATAATATTATTGACTTAAACAAATAATTAAATAATAATATAATTAAAATATAAATAAATATTATTATTGACTTAAACAAATAATTAAATTTAATATAATTAAAATATAAATAAATAATATTATTGACTTAAACAAATAATTAAATAATAATATAATTAAAATATAAATTAATAATATTATTGACTTAAACAAATAATTAAATAATAATATAATTAAAATATAAATAAATATTATTATTGACTTAAACAAATAATTAAATTTAATATAATTAAAATATAAATAAATAATATTATTGACTTAAACAAATAATTAAATTTAATATAATTAAAATATAAATAAATATTATTATTGACTTAAACAAATAATTAAAGTAAATAAAAATAATAATGATTTTTATTCGAGCAAATATATTTAGGCTTTTTAGTTGACAGGCGAATTGAGCCATTTTTGATGGATAATGAAAAAATACTTAGGCTTTTATATAATATTTTTAGGTTCTCGGGTTTGAACCAATTTTATTCGAAAATAATCATCAGTACAATCAATCATAGGCGATTTAAGCCAATTTTTATTTTTTAGGCTTTTAAATCGATAAAAAATACTTAAAGTTTTTTATCATGAATTAAAATTTTTTAAAAATTTTAAATTTGATCATTAAAACAAATAATTAAAAAAAAAAATTTTTTTTTTCATTCATTAAAACAAATAATTAAAAAAAAAATTTTTTTTTTTTCATTCATTAAAACAAATAATTAAAATAAAATTTAACACCCCCTCCCCCCCTAAATTTTTTTTTAGGGGGAGGGGGGGGTCTCGGGATTTTTTCAAGCCAAATATCCACAGGGCAATTTTCAAGCCAAATATCCACGGGGCATAGTCCTCATATCCCTCTACTGATTTCTAATTTTATTTTTATTTTCAGCTATAATTTATATTTGAATTAAGTTTAATTTTGAAATTTGTATATTCTAATTTAAATGGTATCGTATGGATAAATTGGTATCAAGTAGGAAATCATTAACACGTGGGTAAATTGAGTTTTGGTTTTAAATAGAGTATTCAAATAAATTTCAAAATTTCATAAACCAAACAATTATTTTTTTGACAACAATTTTTAATAATTTTATTTTTTTTTAATAAATAAATAAATATTTTTAAAAATATATTTAATTCACTTTTAATTAATTTAAAATTTTAAAATTTTCATTTATATTCTAATTTTTAAAAATTAATGCAATTTAAAATTTTCAATTATTTTAATAATATTAAAAAAACAAACATGATTTAACATACGTAAACTATTTAAAAACATTCAAAACATTCGTAGTCACAGCACTTTGCACATTAATCTTTGGATCCAATGACCTTATCAGCAATGCTTCACATATCACTCGTTCCCAATAACTATTAAAACTTCTCAACAAAATTCTAAAATCAGACATTCCTATATCACTTTTACAGCCTCTGTTGTGTTCACTAATATTGGTCAAACCCTTCAATCGAGTTCTAGAGCATTGTCGATTAAATTTTTATTTAATACAGATTTTTAAATCTCTTCTAAAAATTTTTCATTTACAAATTATGTTAATTCATTAATGTTTTGTTCCGTCATTTAGATAAATATTTTTTGTCAATTTATCAATACCTAAAAATATTTGATTTTAAATTTATTATTTTGCTTATAAATTTTTGTCATAAGTTCATATAATCTATCATCATTTTCCGAATTTCGAAACCAATATTTCTGGTATTATTTACATACATCAAAAGTATATCAAATCTAAAATCATTTTCCGAATTTCGAAACCAATATTTCTGGTATTATTTACATACATCAAAAGTATATCAAATCTAAAATCATATATATATATATATATATATATATATATAGAGAGAGAGAGAGAGAGATGGAAAACGAACAAAAATGTTTGCTTTGGTACTCGCCAATGAGCGATGAAACGGTTGTGACCATTGGATTATGTGAGCATTCCTTTTGTATTGATTGTGTATTAGAAAGTCTTTTTACTTCTCCAATTTGTTCCTTACATAAAAAAATCAATTAAATATATGTAAATGATTACCAGATCAAAAGAATATGTCAATTTGATTGAAAATATTTCCTATATTATTTCAATATTAAAATCGATTTCAAGTATTTATGTGAAGGATTATTTCTCTGTTATAGATCAAATGAAAGACTCAGAATTGGATGAAATGCTTTCATGGAGTAAAGGTCATATTAAATTTTAGTTAAAACATTCATTTACTAAAAAAATTTTCATCGCAAACAATCATCATAACCTCAGCGAAAATAAATTTAATTTGATCATTTTAGAATATTACAGAATACAAGAGAACGAACGAATTTCAAACGTTATTGACTACGAGATTTCAAGCTGCATAATGGATTGCATTACTGATTATCAAAACCGAAACAATTGACCGTGAGCAACTTATGAGATACTTTAACCTCCTATCAGGATATATAGACAAATATCATCATTACAATGATTTTATCACTGATATCCGATGGTTAATCAAACTGCTTTATAATTCCTGCAATGAATCCGACGAACCTAAAAATATTTTTTGAAATTGTTCAATTATGCAAACTTTCATCTCAATGAAATCTTTATTGATAAAAAGGGAAAAAACAAATTATTTGAAAGATCTAGAATTGATGATATTTGGTGAAGCTGATGTAAATGTTGATGGCATTTGTCTGGAACTTTGTAATATATATGGCATTATACACCAAATAACATGAATTTTGAAAATCTTATTTATCATTTAATATATTGTTTTATAAGTTTGGGATATTGATAGAGAATATTTTAATATAAATGTTGTAGCAATCCTCAAGTGATCTCAAGATCTCTTGTGAATCATTTTTTTAAAAATGTGCTGGTTTTGCACCAAAGAACGACGTTTCGTTCGTATTTAACCATGAATGATAAAGAAAAGTGCGAGTGTGAATTAACGTGGTGAATAAAACTAAAGAAAACCTATCAGATTGTAGAATGGTTCAAGATAGAGTAAAACACATTGCAAATTTATCCAGAATATAATTGAAAATTATTGTGAACGAGTTATTTTCTTGTAATCAACAAATAAATTTTATTTTGTTCCATTTTTCTTTTGAACACGAGCTGCCAAATTCTGAGCTAATTTCCGCCGAAGCTTATAGAAAATTTGCAAAATCAGTACATTTTAAAAAAAGTTAAGATTCAGTAAAATTTTTAAAATGGAAATATTTTATGGAAAAAATGACGTTAATGCAGTTTTTACTATTAAATTCATAAAAATATCCACCAGACTGTTGCTATATACTGTTCTAATAAAACAAGGCACATTTGTAAAAATTTTATTATTAATAGTGATTTTATAGTTTTAAATATAAACTTTAAAATCTTTTTTTTGTGTCGGTGGCGGAATTTTTTATATAAATAGAATGTAAACAAATAACAAGGTTGGCCATTTTCCGCAATGTTTATTCATAAAATATGAAATATTTCGGCTGATAAACAGCCCTGATCACTCATAACAAAATTTAACTAGACTTTCGGTTTCTCCTCTTCTTCTCTGATTGATATTTTCTTTCACTCAAATATATCCAACAAATATATTTAGATTTTATATTTGATGAATAAAGATTGCGGAAAATGGTTAATCTTGTTATTTTTTTAAATAGTTTTAAATAATATTAATATTATTTAAATATTGTGTTAGTTAAAATTTTATTAATAATAATTCTTAATTTTTCTAAAATTTAAAAAATGCATGAATCCGTAATGTGTTGTAATGTTTTCCAGAATTGTCAATAGAGGAATTCAGTTCTACATTTATTAAATTTCTATTTATTCTGTGATCTATGATCACACAATTGATTAAAACAAAAGCCACTGAAGGGCATGAGTCAACTTTGAACTCGAGTCATAGTTGAAAAGGATCACTAATTAATATACGTGATAGTAGTAATACAGAAAAAAAAATAACTCATTAATATTTACATTACAGAAATTGAATTTATCAATTCAGTCAATAATTAAAACAACATCATTTGTATATTTAATAAAATTACAATATAAATCCTGGCTCAGCTAGCAGCATGAGTGACCGGAGCGCTTGTACAGGGCCTCGCGTCAAGTCTCAAGGTTTTTCGCTGAAAATTTATTTATAAATTTTGCATTCGCAGTGATTATTTATAAGTAAATTAAAGTATTTATACCAAATTTTCACAGATATTCACAATTGTTTTTTTAGTTAAGTTCTGTCATATTTAGAGGACAAAAAATATTTATCATACAATTCAATTATTTTGAAAACAAAAACACTGAAATTAAAAGAATCGTTTATTTTACAAAACTAATTACAACTAAAATAAGTATTCGATTATATTTAACTTTATATATAACTATAAAATATGTGTGAGTGTCTGTGATCTACTATTAATTAAACTATATAGTCATGACCTACTAATTTATTAAAGTGTTCTGGTATTACAATGTTTTGAAAATGACTCATATATATATGTAAAATTTCAATGACTTACATAAAATTTCCAATACCTACATAAAAGTTTTGTGACCTACGTAAAAATACTAAAAAAATGTAACTTTTTTTCTTCATCAAGGTGGTGGTGATCTGAATGAAATATAACCATCTACTGTAGATATTGTTGGTTTATTAAATTGCTCTTTGGTTTTATTATAAAAATTGAATTTACAAAACCAGAAATAACATTAGAATAAAGAGAAGCGCAAACAAGATAGAACATTCCTATCCGTAGTCAAGAACCTAGGAAAGAAAATTATTGAGGAGCCGATCTAAGAATTAAGCTCACTTATATTAATTTACAAACCTTTGAACAGTTCCAACATGACCACTTAAATTAGTAGTCGTGACTACATCAGTGGTTAAGCAAAAAGTCATAATGGCGTCATAAGGAAATAATTACCTTAAAAAATTACATTAAAAAACACAAACAGGATAACTTTTAATTGTTAACAATATCTAGTTAGTGAAGGAAGAATAATTTTTATAAAAGTGTCAAGGGAATGAGAATCGTAACAGGAAATTCAAATTAAAATGAGAGAATAATTATTTTTGTTCATATTAAAATTCAAGGAATATTTGAAAAGCAATATTTGAATAAAAAGATAAAAAATTTTTTGAAATTGTTTTTGGAAAGCTTTAAATAAACATGTTTAAGAAAATAAATATATATATGTGTGTGTGTGTCCAAAATAATTAAAATAGAATATATTTATTTGGAAATAAATATTGACTCATAAAATATTTATTCATAATGCAGGTAATTTATTTGCTTAAATATTATTTTGCTAATTTCTTTATTTGTGAATCACTTTTAATGGAATATTAACATAATAGATGAATTTAACAGTATTTTTTTAAGATGAGATGTGTTTTACCTGATTCGATTTTCCTTGGCTCATTGATGAAATTGGACAATGACGCCATCAAACTAAATTGTTCTGAGTGACTTTTGTTGTAAAATTATATTTGTAAAAAGTTATCATAAAATTATTTGTTGTAAAAGAGTAAATTGAATAAAATTTAAGCAAATAAATTTTGGTTTAAATAATCTTCATCAATATTATGTCCTTTCCTTTATTCAAAAACAAATTAAAATGTCTAACAATATTTCAGAAACTAAAGCCAAATTCAGCCGAAATGAACAATTTGACGAATTCAATTCATATAAACATAATGTAAGACAATTTCTAAAATATCAAAGACTAGTTTATTTTTATCACAAACATACACATTATTACATGCTATTTTATAGATAGCTATATTACCGCAACGTAATATGTTGCGCTGAAACTTAGTCAAAACTGTTGCCTAATAGTCTCAGTGTTCAACATTATTATGGAACAGTGTCAAAGTATACACAAAAATATTGCATACATAATGAAATTATCGCCGAAGTTTAAAAATTAAACAGGTTAATGAAACCGATATTACAGTTCAGCCGAAAGATTGTATGAATCAAATTATAAACGAAATTTCGTGTTTATTACATTAAACTTCTATTCTTTTAAATACGGAGACAAATTTCTAAAACGGTCTTGCATGATTGAAGATTGCAAATATGATAAAATAATTTTAAATTTTAAATACCTCTCGCAGTTGGCTATTGATATCACAACCGTCAGAGGAATTTGGAAGGAAATGAGTAGACTCGGAAATATATCATCTCCATATGCAACAATAGAATTCAATGTCCTTGAAAGCCACAGTGCTGCATCCCGTCTTGTTTTGGAACTCATTGATATATCTTCTGATATTCTTTAAAGCAATTCTAGCAGTTTGTTAAGTCCTTCAAATACAGCTCAAGAAAACATATCCTTAATTTTCTTGTATATCTTGAAGGTCTTCCTCCAACAATGAGTCATTATGAGTAATGAGCAAAGAAAATCTCCATAATTTCAACACTTATCTAAACTCAAACTTTCTTTGTGGCTACGGTCGGCTGTGTTTTGTAAAACCAAATACTTAAAAGTTCTTTTCAAAATATCTCGCCAACGTCTTTGTCGTACTTTATTTGAATGTAAAAATAATGTTCATAAATATTTGTGTTTTTATTAACTCGATGTTAATAAATGTTTAATAATTATCAGTAGTCTCTAAAAGCCCAGAAAAGTCTCCTTTAAGAAAGTATGTTGGGAGTATCTTGGTGGATGTCTGTATTAGAATCAAAAGAAAAATACGTATTTATATCAAGTCAAACAATGAAAGATCAATATTTTTTACAGACATTTTATTAAAACCAAAACTTAGCATAAACATTTCAGCTGTGTTTTCTAACAAGTTCCAGTTATGATACGGTTAGTGATTCCCTTTTTCGTGTTTTTAAATACTTGCTTGATATCCATCGTCTTCTGATTCAGTCTCTAAAGAGTGAGGACATATAGATGTTTTCAAAGTCTCGTCAATAATTTACTTTACATGTGTGCTTCTCTTTCATTCTTTTGGAACATTCTGCTCCCCTTTTCTTTTATCTTAACATGGCTAGAACCATATTTATCCCTTTTAGAGATCAGAGGAAAGGAAATTCTAAATTCAAAGAAAGTATTAAAAATATTTAAATGCAATGGCACTTTGAAATACTAAAACCAATTAACAAATTAACCGCAAGGTCTAAAAGTGTTGGGTGCAAAAGATTTTTACTATAAAAACAGTATAAATGACAAAAGAATTGATCAAGGAGAGCCGTGAATAATTAAATATTAAACTGTGTATTAAGATAAGTAAATATTGTTGTCTTCGTGAGTCCGCAAGTTGATGGTTTGGCTTGAACGTGAGTGTGATTGCGATCAAAGAACACACTGAAGTGGTTTCCATAAAAGGCAGAGCTTACTTAAATAATGTTTGCCAGTAGCGATGTCGCGGTTCGAACCTCGGCTGTTTTTTACTAGCGTTACCTATCACCTAACTTTAATGCTCTAATAATTTGCTTAAATGTGTGCTTGTCTGTCGCAGGCAGCGACTTGATTTCTTCCAGCTCGGAACATACATTGGTCCACAATATCTTCGCTAGATCTGATATAAAAGATTTTCCAAAATTAATTGGCACTCATTTAGGCTGCTTTCTTATATAAAGTCGGGAAACATATACCGTCTTCTCACTTCCCGTTCGGTGGGACACCACCCAGATAAATTCAAACTCATTTTTTATTCATTATTCATTACTTTACTTTTATTCATACTCTTATTGCAAAATGTGTGCAATCTAATTTATTTGATATTCAGTTTGGTCTTGTAAACAAATCTGTTGAAATAATTATACTAACATTGATGGCTCTCTTATTTATCCGCTTTTCTATTCTTTGGATGCATCGTTTAAATTAATATAATGAAAGATTGACTAAGAGTGTCACGTTTCTACAGTAGTTGAGTGTGAACAATTGAGTAAGTCAGCTTCATTATTTTTAATACACAAATTTTTCTTCTTTAAAAGTGCTGCCAGCAGAAAACTCACCAGGCTCCACGCCCGATTTTCGCCACTGTGCACATAAAAGTATTAGTGGTATGCAGTCAGGAGCACGTGAAAAGCAAGCAAAAAAACTCGTGTATAAGTTGACTCGAGTATAAGTCGAATTGAAAATTTAAAGCGTCAAA
Organism: Schmidtea mediterranea; assembly: GCA_022537955.1. Taxonomy (NCBI): domain Eukaryota; kingdom Metazoa; phylum Platyhelminthes; order Tricladida; family Dugesiidae; genus Schmidtea; species Schmidtea mediterranea. The sequence continues at coordinate 19,949,250 of CM039679.1, read as the reverse complement.
AATTAGAAAATCCATTTTTAAGTCGAAGTAAAAAACTTTTAATTGAAAGTAATTAATTTGATTAAAAGCAATACGATTAAAAAACTCATCCTCCAAAAAGGATTTTTTTGGAAAAAAATTCCTCAAATTTAGTACAAAAATTTCACGACTTATACACGAGTATATTCGGCACTCTTCCGAAAACATTCTAGACTCTAAATTACTTACAATTGTGAATTTTAGCTTAAAAACATTTTGCTTTAAATAGATTCAATTTAGAAATTGTCTATACCAAACGCCAGGCTTCCGATTTCTATTTTCTTAGCAAATGTGCTTGACTCAAGCCACCCTCGAATAGATAATTCCTATGTAGATTTGAGTTTAAAACTAAATAAATTCATTAAAACAAATAATCTAATAAATTTTATAATACTCAGTGAAACTCAAAGTAATATAAATATAAATTCTGCAAAATTCTTTTTCTATGATATAATACAATTCAATGATTTGTCTAGACTGTATTCTAAACTTGATTTAATTTTTTGATTAGTTTTTTAATTAATGTAATTAGTATACCCTGAAATTAGTTTTTTTAAAGCTGCTAATAAATATAAACAATAATATATAATTTCATATTTAAAATATATCAGGGGTCAGCAAAGCGAACCCTAGGTGAGATTTATTATGTGCCTTCACTACTTTACTCTCATACCGTATTTGAAAATAAGTTTTCTAACCCAATAGGCAGTAACCCTTTGGCCACGAACCGCTACAGGTCCACGGAATGGATGGTACCGGCCACCCAAGTAGCATTAAATTTTTCCATGTTATTTACTGTGATGACAGCAACCAAAACGAGACAACGGAATAAACTGCAGATAAGCGATACACTTCGAGTGTCATTGCCTTTTATTACCGCCAGGTGGAACCGTCTCGTTGCAAAGAAACAAGCTCATGGTTCTGATTGATTTAACATATCATTCAATTAAAATTTTTAATCACTTTATATTCATTTTTTGTGTTATTGCACTTTACTTTGATAGCACCTTTGAATACAATTAGATTAAAATTATTAAATCTAAAATATAAACAATAACCCCCCTCCTAAGCTGGCCACGGTCAAATTATCAAACGTTTATTGGTCCGCGGCGATGAAAATGTTTGGAAACACTGCTCTTATCAACCTAAATTTGTGAATTTCAACATTACATATTATGTTTCGTGTGTATAATGAACTGAGACATATAATACTTTTTATTTAAATAATTTCAGTATATGAATTTGAAATCCTCATCTGTATTCTGTGAATTTTTATCACAAATATTTTCATGAATAATTACATTTGTTCTGAAATTGGTAACCTCTGAGAATTTTTTAATCTAAATTGCGCTTGTTTTTTTGTCGAGTAGTTTAGAGTTAAATAGCAGTTAAGATTAATCGAGTTTAAAATTTCTTAAGAAGAATATTTGAAGAGTTACCACTATAAATAGGGTGTTTAATTGGTCATTTTTGTTGTGACATATACTTACTTTAGTGGCTCAATTAATTTTATTAAATCTTAATTAAATTACTAATGCGTTATTAAAAATAACACATTTAATTTTTTAAAACTATCACACAAAATTGGTTCTGATTTAAATTCAAGAAAAACACCAATCCAAAATATATATTCAGCTACAATATATTTCGACAGAATTTCAGCATTCGTCAGGTAGTCTTGAACTTTAAACTATTAAGAATAAACCATTTGTATTTAAACAAATTTCTGCTTTTAAATTCTCAAATTATTTTATCAAAATTAAAAATCTTGTTTTTATAAATCACAAATTCTACAAAATTTTTAAAAAAATTAATTTTCTAAAATTTTTTAACATAATATAAATATAACCTTCAACAAAATATTTTAAAACATTTTTAACAAAACTATTTTACATTTAGTTTCATCCTGCATCCAAAAATTGCGCTTACTAATATCAATAAATTCCATCAGTCGACTATGATCGAAAACTTGAGAGCGGAAATGACAGGCAGTCATTCCCATGCATGCGGCATTAAACCCATGACATATAAATTGAAAATCAAGATCCGTACAAAATCTAAGTAGGACTTGAAATCCACTTATAAACACAAAATTCAGACAACAATTGTATTTACTGATATTAATCAATTCTTTCAGTAGACAGTTATCAAGAGCTTTAGAACGAAGATGAGGAGTAGTCATTCCAATGTATGTGGCATTACATCCATGATATAAATATTCATAAACAAGATCTGAATACAATCTTAGTAAGACTTGAAATCTATCAATAAACACGATGGCAATCCCAAAAAACCTCGCTATTTAAATCAAAAAAAATCTCATTCAACCATTGATAGTTTTTCATTCATTGAAGTTCTACATCTCTTCCTCAATTCCAAAATCATTCTCTTGAATACTGGACCAAACGAAGTTAAACTTTGGCTCTGATTTAAATAAAAGAAAAACACCAATCCAAAATGTATATTCAGCTACAATATATTTCTACAGAATTTCTGCCTTCGTCAGGTAGTCTTGAACTTTTAACTATTTAACCCCTTAACGCACTTTTTTTTGATACAACAGAAAAAATAAATAATTTTTTTTATTATTGATAATTAATATATCGACTTTTTTCATAAATTGTCTGCCCGAGATATAATCGATAGTGAATCTTAAACAAAACTTTATATTTCGTATACTCGAGTCTCTCTCGGGTATATACAAATTTGCCAGTAACACTTAACCTAGTTACGCTCGGGCATGTGCGTTAAGGGGTTAAAATAATTTGAGAATTTAAAAGCAGAAATTTGTTTAAATAAAAATGGTTTATTCTAAATAGTTTAAAGTTCAAGACTATCTGACGAAGGCAGAAATTCTGTCGAAATATATTGTAGCTGAATATATATTTTGGATTGGTGTTTTTCTTTAATTTATATATTTGTTTGAATATTGGCACTGTTAATATGATCGCCACATTTTTTAAATTCGAAACTTTACAAACAACTTATGAAGATCTTCAACCATCGATGATTTTCCACATTAGAATTCAATCGGTAAAATAACTGTTTTGTCTAATCCTCGTTTCTACATATTCAAGTTCGAAACTAAATCAACTCATTTCAAAATCCAAACTGTCGGAATTTATTCAGATAACAAATTATCGTTTTCTTTAAAAAACATTCCTCACATCTTCATTTCTCAACTCGATTATACTAACAACACTATAAGGCTAGAACAAACGCAAAAAAATGATATCGAATGCTCCGTGACCAACTGGCCAACAAATGAATACAATGTCCAACTGATCAAATCAGCTTATTGAATTTATTTGGAATATATGTTTGGTATTATTGTTGTGTCCCTATACCTACTTTTATTTGCATTTTTAATGTTTCCAACAGGCCGGTTTTCAACCGAACTATCCAGTTAAAAGGTTCTTGGTCCGGGTCAGTTAATAAATAATATTCATTTTTAAAAATATTTAATGCATATTTTTAACGGATAACTTAAACTTGGCATTGATGTGAAGCTAACTGATGTGTTTAAAGCAGTAAATAAAAAGTAATTTGACATCTATTGTATTTATTATATATATTATTTATTTTCATAAATATTGGAATAATAATATATTTGTTAACGCGTGACATTCATAGTGCAATATGTAGATAGTATTTGAAACGTTTACATTTTTAATTTTATTTGCATTTTTTAAATACATTTAATATTGTATCTTATTTTCTTTGTTACATACTAAGTAATTTGTAATTACTTGTGCATTGCACAAAGTGCAATTATTCAAAGTATTTGATTGTTATCCATAAAAAGACTTATTTTAATAATGTTGGGCTAGCACTAAGTTTTGTTTGAATGGATTAAAAATAGCACCCAAACACAACATTCAGATTTAAAATCAGACCCATAAACATCAAATAACCACCTTGAAATGCGAGAAAGACATAATTAAAAATATAAAATTGAAAAACATAAAAGTAAATTAAAATAATAACAAATGCATCAAGATCCACACGAATTGACATAAAAATAACATAATAACAAAAGATTTGACCGAAAAGTGACAATTTACGTAAAAGTAAAGAATTAATGAAAAAATTGAATAAAAATAAAATAATTCTAGTCAGAAATAATTTAACTAAAAAGCTAATGAATAAATTGTCAAATAAAATTGAGAAAATAATAAAAATTAGAATTAGATTAGACAAATAATATCAAGGTCAAATTTTGTTTTACCGCATTAAATTTAACACTCAAGGTTAGGGTCACAGAACAGGTATATATACCAATTCATTTTCACAGAATTTTAATGCATTTACTTAGTGAGCAAAGTCACTTTTCTTCAGAGAATCCGAGAATCACCGTTCAGCCAAAGGACCAACTATCGATAATCATTTTCTACAATACGAACTCAGGCATCCTTCTATGTAAGCTCTACTTGAGCGTATGTGTGGGAAATAATTGTTGTACGTATAAATGTATGACAGAAGAGAAATGTGATAACTATGTAATGACTCGAAATATATGTTTAAATGAGAAAGTTGAACATGTCGAAATTTTTCTGGCCCACAGCCACACACTATGCAAGACATTAAAATACGACACAGCTATCAAGCTGTGTAAGTGAGGTTCCTCCGCCTATAGCTTGTGCCCGTGAGGGTTCCGTCGTGCGCAACGACGGGCTCGAACGTAAAATCATATATATTTATAGGAGCAGTGGGAAGATTGAGAACCAGTCTTTTGGCTGGCTCTCGTTCACCCATCTCCCGAAAATTTGACATAAAATCTATACCACAAATCGGCTAAATTTATCACACAGAGTAGTTCAGTGGGTACTCTTAAAACCTAATATAAACATGTACTCCTTAAGATCAAACTCAAAGGGTAGGGAGGTGGAAACTCGTAATCGATACACTAATTTTAATAAACTCATGAATAATATTCTGTACTATGATCCAAAGACCGATAAAAGGTAAAATTTTCAATGTAGCGTTAATCGACTGTAATTGATTAGTTATCATAGAACTACGCTAGGGGGGAAACTTTAAAATAACTGATAAGATCTTGACTAAATTAGATACCAGGTCAATAATGTCTTTTGAATAAACGAATAGTGAAGAGAGACTTACTAAAGCGGCTAGCAGTAATGGAATTCTAATAACAAAAACAGGCTTAATATTCTCACTGAAACAAAAATCACTATAATAATAATTTAAATCCAGGTAATTTGAACAAAACCCTTATAGGAAAGACATGGTAAGCTTTCCGTGGAGAAAGATAACACAGGTTAATATTTGAAACGGACAGTTAAAATTTAATCATAAAAAACTCTCGAACTAAGAGCAAATAGATAACCACAAATACCCCTATGCGAAGAAAAACGATCCTTCAGATAAAATAATATTAAAAATATAATTGTAAAAAATTTCGTAACACCTTAAGGACAAACATCTGCGAAACCCATAAATACCTCTATTACAGTACATAATAAATCAAACACAGTCAACGGTGATGAATCACAGAATTTCTTGATTAACCTTTCATGGAGGATTGATATTGAGCTTCCGCTTGCCCAACAAATACCCGTAAAATCCGGTAGAGAATTGTGAATACTGACCCAGAGTAGTAGATGCTTGAGTATTAATATGTGAAGACGACAAACATCATAGCGAGAGGAAGCGAATTACCAATCGGAGAGTAGAAATGAAAGAGGATCCAGCATTCATAAACCAACTGAGGAGAGGGGACAGTGCTGCAACTAGATCGGATGAACTAAGGGATAAGAACCAGGAGAGAATGACGTTCATTCCGTCGACATAACATGGATAGAGACACAATAAATTCCAAAATAAATCCTCTGAATTTATCAAAATCAGTGAAAATTCTAGTCTAAAAATCGATTAAAATAATTCTTGTGGAACGAGAAGTGTCACGCTCTGTTGAGAGAGTGAAAGGAGATTCCATAATTTCGCACAAAATTTCACTAGTAGAATATTAATCCAATCAGAAAGTCGCATCCAAAAATGAAATAGAATAAACAGGGTGACAACAAAATATTCCACCAGCTATAATCGTAATTAACCTGTTAGAAATTCAATGAAGAGTGAATTATACCGGTGATTCAAGCGTAACAAATAGGCAGTTAATTACCCACAATAAGAAAAACTTCTGTAATAATAGCAAAAAGAAAATAAAATCAGTAAAACGAACTACACTAAATTCCTGGAAAGCAAATGAACGGTAGTTTATAGGGGATGGACTAGTCGAGCGTCGCTGAGTCAACATCATGAACGTATATATAAAGTTATAAATTCAGTGAGTTAAATAACAATGCCAACAATGTCTAAACAACATCAACCACACTCAGATGGCAGTCTAGGGAGGAAAGAGCAGTTCGGAGATCGGTTCCAGGATCACCAACCGCCTAATGAAGTAGGACTAAGAAGGAACTTAGCCGAACATAAATGAGATCGCAGAGATCCGCACGGCGAATTGAATGACGACATGCGGATTACTCTGAAGTACCTGCTCACTCGGCTGCAAATACCGGCAAGCCTTATGGGACCATGGCTACTCTCTGGCCACGTACGGCGAAACTAGTTGGCCCCGACGACCGGACGATCATGGTGATGAAGTAAACCTACCCACTGTAGCTATCAAGAAGGAACCTGGCACGAGAGGCTCGTCAACGAGCCGAGTTCAACTTACTGCGGGCTAGAAAACCTCGAGAAGAAGTATCATTGGAGAGCAAGTATGGCTAGTTGGCGTTTAGACCGCGTGAACGCCGACATCACCAGTGGCCTGATCCCGAGTACAGACGGATTCGCTCCCGAATACGGAGTTTCATATGAGCTGGACGATCCCAGACTGATGAAAAAATTGAATAAAAATAAAATAATTCTATCTTACCTGATTGACTAATACAGCCAGCACTTAGGAACCGACTCGGACCCCGGCAGTTGGGAGATCACGCATATGGCAGACGACATCCTCAGTGGAAACTTATGGATCTTCTTCACCGAAAGAATCTGCCCAAGGGTCGACGGTGAACCCAGAAGCACGGCCGAATGTGTAATAAAAATTAAAGTGTTTAAATTTGTTTTTGGTTGTTTTGATTTGTCTGTTTTGATGAAATAGGGTTATTATGATAAGGAAACGCGATAATTAGCATGTTTTGTTTTCTTTTGAGAAACACGATCTTATTCTATAATTTCGTAGATAGTAAAGTAAAGAACACTATAGAAATTCGGAGGAGTCTGTAGCGAGTTCTAACTATGACCAATTAACCTTAGGACACGTTGCAAATAAATTACAGAACCTAAGATCATTTATTCAAAATACCTAAGTCATGGGCGAATGAATTTAATTAACTAGTCGGACTACAAACAATACTGACGCTGTTTTATCGTCGTAACTAATCAGATATTTTCAAGTTTAGAGATCGAAGCGACAATAATTTTCAGTTGGGAACTGAGGGACATACGACGGGAAAACACGAACGTGCATCGCCAACTTCTAAAATTAAGTCGAGAAATCCAACAACTCAAAGCCATCTGGATGGAGCCGACGAAAATGAAGGAGGTTTACCAGCGTCTCACCGCGGCCCAACAGGGGTGGAAAGACGAAAATATACTTAACCAAGCCCAACGAACCCAAATTCGGGGCTTAGAGGTCGCTCTATCAGCGTGTCAAGAAGAGAGTGCGGTGACATACCCTCTGGTTTTCGCTCTAGCACAGTAAGCCTACCGCTATCAGAATCCACCAAACCACTCCAATAAACGCTCCCAACCTCATGCAAGGCCAGGTAGGGTCAAAAGACTACGACGGCGTGCTCAAGGCGGAAATAAATAAATTAATACTTTATGTTTTAACATAAAATTTGTGTTGTATTAATCTAATAAATCTTTTAACTTTGATGTTTTCTCTTTACGATAACTAGTGTATAGGATTATCGGAGTAACCGATTCAATGAAAAAGCACTTAAGGAACCGAAAATAATAAGACGGGCAGAAGCCTTCTAACGGCAGCCCGCTGAACCTGATATGAGGTCGGACCTAAGCAGTTCTGAAATCAGAACTCACCTTTGGCGGTCTCATAACCAATGGTTGCAGTTCCAACGTTGCCTAGCAACGGGTAACCATTGGCGGGTGCGAAATATTGTATGTGAAGGGTCAAGGTCGCAAACACTATTAGCCCCACAATAATAAAACTTATTTTCGTGTTCCAAGAATTGTTTTCTTACTCGAATGCCCGTATGGACAATTTCCCAAATTTGTCAACACTATTTTTGTATGTGTGATAATTGTGGGGTTAATGGTGTTAGTGTCATTTACCCCAAATGAAAATTATTGTCTTGCCCCCAATGGTTACCCGTTGCCAAGCAACGTTGGTAATGAAACCACCGGTTATGGGATCGCCAAAGGAACTGCTAAGGCCCGATCCCATAGTGGGTTCAACGCACTACCGATAGAAGGTATGTGTGCAATTTTTATCCCGGTCCCTTTCATTTTAATATTTCTCTCTTTCGATCAGTTATCTCTTTTTCAACACTCTATGAAATCCTTATTATCTCGCGTGAATTATTCTAGGTAACTGTCAATTATTTTAGCAAATACGAAGATAATCAACAAAAATATTTATTGGTTATGACATTCTCGTTATATCTGTTCCGAGAGCCTCATCGCCCGTCGTTTTGCTCTCTCTATCTTTCCCGGACGACGTTGAGGTGGTTTCGTGGCGGGTTTCGTGGCATCTGTTGGGGTTCGATACGCCAACTGTGCAGGTGCAAAGACCAGGGGATAGGTGACAGCTTGGTCTTCCTGCCATGCTGCTAGTGCCACCTCCAGGCCGCGAATTTGAGTCTTCATGGCCTGCCCCAGTCGTTTTTCTTCGGCCCATCCACGTTGGGCGGCCGTCACCCGCTAGTATATGGTTTTCGCTTTGGCTGGTTTTATCCAGGTTGGTTTTATCTGGTGAATTTCCTTTGTTAACTGTAGTAACTGACTATGGAGATCAGTATTCTCCTTGCATGCGCTTTTGACAGCCGTGTTTACTATTTTACAGGGGTCCATCTCTACAATAAAAATGGGTCATTAACAGCTTACTTCGTCTAGTGTACAATAAATATTGTTATCGGTACAGTATTTTAAAATATATTACGTCTAATCTAAGGTTATGTAATAGTTTTTCTTTCCTTGGGCAAAGTATTTCTTACAATAAATGTAAATATAAGAATGAACAATAAAACCAGAAATATGTATTTCATGAAATTCAGTCGTGGCGCGAGTTTGGGTAATAGTTCTTTGGGTTTTGCCTTGATGTTCTGCGCGCGTAGGAGTGATCCCACTCCGACCTCCTATCTCCAGTCTCTGTTCTCATTCCTCTTGGGAGTATTTTCCTTGGCATGGACACGGTCATGGCCTGGGTCGGCTGATTCACTCTTGGGTCGTCGAACTCGAATGAGATGCCATAGGAAGGGTCATACCTATCCGTGCTCGGAATCAGACCAGCCGCGATGTTCTCGTTGATCTGCTCTAATTGACGGCGAGCTCGTTCTACCTGCTTGTCTGTCCTTCTTTGATGGGCTTCCAAACTTGCTAAATATCTTCGGCCCGACATCGGAGTTCGCGAGCCGGATTCCGCCCTGGCTCACGTTTGATTGCTACGTAAGGCAACTCGACATCTTCTATTCCTCCTTGTCGTCCGAATCTCGACTCTTTTACCGAAGAAATCGAAAATCCCGCATCCCACATTGCCTGTCTGCATCTGGCGGCAGAGTGGAATGGGAATCTCATCGTGATCCGAGATTCGTCCACCCATGAGTCTATTGAAATGAATATCATTAGATTTTATGACTATATGGTAATCATGAGAGTAAAATGTAAAAGATTAATTAGATCAAAAATTTTTATAATTTGATGGCGTAATAGAGGTTCACGACAGAGGATCGTCTAGATTAGTCCGCGAATCGGACGTAGTTTTGGTTCATGCGTCCTACGTTTCGTTGAGGTCATATATGGCGTCGATTAGTTATTAGGTCCTGGTAGTTTAATTTCTAAGGTATCATTTAAGAAATATAGGATCAAGGGAATCTTCACTGTCTTAAGAAGCATTTCAACAGTGTATTTCGTTGGTTTGGACACAGAAGCGAGGAAAATCATCTACGTTTTGTATGGGAGTCCATTTACATCGATTGAGACCGATGGATCGTGAGATTGACGAAGGAATTAAATTGGTCGTTCCTGACATAAAGATCATAACTGGTGTTTAACAAAATCGTTACACTGACGTAGTATTATTTATTAGATATCGAAAATTTGGTGTTCGGCCGATTTCTAACTGACCACAACTAAGTCACCCGTTTCTGAATGGAATTTAGTATTATAATTCGAGCTGCTTGGTAAACCATTAAGCCGGCTAAACATTACATCATTTATTCACGCATAGGATCTCATAGTGAGACTTGAATTTGACAAAACACTAATCCATCGAGATATTATGTCATTTATTTATTTAGAATTCCATATCATGATTGGAGCTTTTCCTTTGTTTTTACTGCGATTTCTCCATCGACAAGGACTTTTATGAAGTTCTTAGTAGAGAAAATTGACTGGTCGAGTTGTATGAAATTTTTGTTTAAAATTAAAGGAGCAAAATAACCAATTTAATTTCTTACTTTCCTGGGTGTCGGTTCTTCACTCCATCGTGATCTCCTCTGTGGCCGTGGTGTGAGAGAGGCGGCCTCTGATCTGTGAATCATTTCGTCTATTCGAGTTAATTTAATTATCACTACCAACTTTCTGACTTCTCTTCAATAATCTGGCTATTTATACCACACATGCTACTACCGTAGGTGTGCATGCACTATCCAATTCGTTCTCGTAGTGACATTCTGGCAATTCAAAAATGTTATAAATTTTCTTACCTCACTTCTCGGCTAGTCTACATGATATTTGGAATCGATCGACGTCATATGTTTTTTCATGACGTGACAATTTTCTGCCCTACCCACTGATTTGAATCGAGCAGATCGTTTATTGCCACGTCTACAATTTGTTCATAAATTTTGTTTGTTTGCACTGGTGACTTTCATTCATTTACTCTCTTCCAGGTTGCTCCGTGATTGTTTCCTCATTGGGACTTGGATTTCGTTTTATTACCGAAAGTTTGAGGTTAGATAAATTTTGTATAATTATATTAAATGAATTATTCCTGATTATAGCTTCGCATCTCATGAAACAGAAATTTATTTGTGATCCTGGTAGGTTCGCAAATTTCAACGACTTCAAAATATTCCCAACTTGATTTTCTTATATTCGTTTGGACGTCGCTCATTGTTGAAATGGGATTACAATCTGATGTGCTCATTATGATTAATATAATGTATGCATCGAATGTTCTATGGTTTTCATTTGACTTTTAATTGTGGTTGGTTAGAATGAGTCTCTGCTGGGCGATCGCCTGCAAAATTAATTGGGACATAGTACACCTTTCGCATGGTTGCATTTGCATTTTTTTTTATCACTAAACTGATTCTATTCTTTGGTATTAAATTTGATTATTGTATATTATTCTCAGGTTCGTAATTTTGTCGTAGGCCAAAATGGTGTACTAGGAATTGTTAATAAATTTGAGGTTAATTTAACGCGTATAATTCCTGCTTCTGACTTAAATGGATAATATTATCCTAAATACATTTTGTTACTTTGTCTGGTGGTCGGGTTATTTTTGGAATGAGACGCTTTGGACAATGATTTATCTTTACTTCTGGGCAATTTTCAAGTTACGAATAGAGTATTTGAACCATAGTCAAAAGGTAAAATAGTTATAAAGAAAATATCATCCACTAAAATAATAACACAATTTTTATTAAAAATTTAATTTGGCAATTTATTTACTATGAGTAAATTGTCTACGGTAGCATTTTTGGGTAGGATTATTAATCGATACTGGTTGCGCCGGTGTTCGTAGCGTTGTCTCCTTGTCGGCATTTGAACATCTTTATCCCCGATTTTTAAGTTATCCTAATTAATTATTTTGGTGTAGTTTATCTCTCGGGCTTTCTCGTATGATATCATTATTTTAATTTAAGATTTAGTTAGAGTAGTTTAGACATAGCATTTTTTTCCGAATTTTTTCCCCACTTCCTTCCCTCTGAGTTAACCTTAGGATAGTTATATTGATATTATGATTTTAAGAGTGCTCACCGAGCTACTCAATGTTTATGATTTTTAGCCGTTGTGTGCGATGATTTTAATTTGGTCGAAATTATAGGAAAATGAGTGGTGGAGGAGTAGCCAAAAGACTTCTTCCCCTCCTCCCAATTTCCCTTATGACGGATATTATTGACGTTTAGACCCTGCGTTATTCACGCCGGAACCTTCACGGGCACAGGCTATTGGCAGATAAACAGCACTTACACACCCTGAATTGTTATGTTGATTTTACTTTCTTGTAGTGCGTGAGTGGCTGTGGGCCGGAAAAATTTCGACATAAGTATTGTATAGCGAAAGTTTTATAAGCATATAATAATGTTGGGCCAGAACACATATGGCCTTGGAAAATGTTTAAATGGATCGGTAACACACATGCAAACGTAACAAGCAAATTTAAAATAAACCTATTAAAACATCAATTAAACCCTACCAAATATGAGAAAAAGAGAATTACATATAAAATAATAAACATAAAAATAAATTAAAATAATAACAAAATGCAACAAGATCCGCACGATACAAACACAAACATAACATGAAAACCCAACAAATTCGACCGAAATTCGATAAATTAATAAAAGTTCATGAAAATGAAATTTAAATCAAAGAATTGAATTAGAAATAATTCAATAAAAATTCTAAATAAAAAATTATTAAAATAAATTAAAAAATAATAAAAATAAAGATTAGAATACACTAGAAAATAACAAGGTCGAATTTTGTTTTACTACATCAAAATTAACATGCGAGGTTAGGAACAGAAAATAGGTATAAATACCGATACATTTTCACGTAAAATTTAACCATACAACCAATTTAGAATCGATTTTGAAATTCTTAGAAATCTATTGTGAATTATCTTATTTTAGGTGAGCAGTAGTTTTATTTGGAACTCTCTCTCCACGTCCCATCCTCGCAACCTCGATAGAGCTCTGCTTGGGTGTCGGCGTGGGGGGAGATGTATTTTTTCATGAAATTTTTATTGGATTGTTATGGTCAAGTAATTTTGTATTTTGTTTTTAATGTATTAATAAATATTTATGATGTTAAAATCGAATTTATTTTCATGAAAATAATTAATTTATTTGTCGAAATTTTTCCGGCCCACAGCCAAGTCATATCACAAGTCAGTAAAATCAACATATAACTCAGATTCGTGTAAGTGCGTGGAATATCGCCAATGATCTGTGCCCGTGAAGACCCGGCGTGCGGAACGCAAGGGTTGGAACGTCAATACTATCCCATATAGAAGAAAGGAGAAATAAGGAAGAGGTCTTATGGCTTCTTCCTCGTTTCTCGTTTTCTTTAAATTCAACCTAACTTACTCTACACACGGCTCAAAATCATCACATCGAGTAGTCCAGTGGGCACTCATTAAATATAATATGAGCACAATATGCGCCTAAGGCTTATTAAAGGGGAAGGGCACGGGAAGAAATTAATATGAAATTGTTGCTATGAATTAATTGAATAAAATCAAATTATACTAAACGAGAATTTCTGAATTATTATTTATTAATCACATACCCCAGCTAATAGATAATTATTCCGACATAAATCCACACGATTAACAGAGATATCTCCTTTTGTAAAATTTTTTGACTAAAAATGTCGGCCATAAACTAATGTGGATCCCGTCTAAACCGAATCAACCTAAATCAATAACTAAATCAAAAACATAGGATAAATTGCGTCATAACACAGACTTCTAACCTATGTGGATAATTAAATTGCTGTCCTATCTGTTTTTACCCACCGTTATTTCCTTGTAGCATCCCCGAATAAAGTTACGTAACCCATCCATTGATTTAATTCCGGAAAAGAAATAAGACACTTAATTTTGATTTGAATATCCAACAAGTTCCTGATCTATGATCACCAATTCAGACCCAATGCACGATATTCCGCAAATTAATGAATTCATCATTTTAATGATGATCAATTCTGAAATTCCAAGATTGAGGGACGAGAATAATCTCACGACTTTTCTAGCGCGATGATTTCATGTATTAAGTCATAAAATGAATAAGTTAGATTATTCCTGAAAAAGCGAGTATATTGAATGTTAAATAAAAATATGAATATATTAAAAAATTTTAAATAAACTAGATGTAGATTGGACTTAACGTGGGAACACCCGCCGTGACATCGTAAAGTTGGCGATGAGACGAGCGAGTTTTCCGCCGTTATTGCCCAAAGAGATAAGACAAAAAAAACTTACCAAATTAATCATGTCGAATTTGACATTCAAAATTTTCGAAAATTCCATGATCGGACGAATTGTTTATGTAAATGAAACAACACCCAGTATCCGATTGGACGAAAGTCCATTACCACGATTTAATCCAACTATAATACAGCGGATGCACACCACTTTAGGTAGTCCTTTATATGATAGATTATCGATTCATTAGTTTATTTGGAAAATGCAATTTGGAAATTCGAATACTACGAGGCCGGAAGGAGAAACATCAAGGGAATTGATTCCCACAACAGCTGGTAATTTGTCCTGAAAATTTATTTTTACTAAAAATTTTTTTTATCTATAATCATTATACTTGGTTTATTTATTATAATCAATTAAATTATCCGAACCTTAAGTAATAAATAACTAAATTTCCAAACGTAAATAATTAATCCTTATTCCGTAAAACAATTTTTCTCTTATCGTTTATTAGAAAAGTAGGAAGTTAGGAACAACCGGCCCTCACGTTTTGAATTAAGAATTCAAATCCATTTGATTTCGTACCATCATAATATCCCAAGATTTTGAAATTATGGAAGCAATGATACGGAAGGAAGTGGAATTTTTTGACCAACAAACCCCGAAAGCTCGTGAAGGAGCCCTACGCATAATTTTGAGGTACCCATTGAATATTCCAGATTTTGCTACATAGACAGGAGACTGTAAAAGCCGAGCTAGAAAATGTAGTATACTAGTGCAGTGATTTTTTTTTGGAACGAGTAAACTATCTAATGGAATTTATGATATGTGAACCAATATTAGCCGGACAGATATCACATTATACGTGCACCAGAGTGGGGGAAAGAAGATAACTGAATAATAACCATAATAATTTATAACTATGTTCTCGTGGTCAAATACTCATGCTAATAATATTTATTTTATTCATCAATTCAACAGATCAAACCTCAATTTCCCTCGCAGATCGATGGAGATGGGCTTGGGCCCAATATCGACAGGAGAAATGCCCCGAATTTCCCCCGTCGAAGTTTCTGGATAGGAACCATCTGGGGCTAGGAACATCCACCCAATGGAACCCGACCGAAGAGATCTATTGGCAGGCCCGGCAGCAATTAGAAAAGTCTGGAAGAACACCAGCGCGACGTGGATCTGCAGGTGACCCGAGCCCGCCAGCACCTGGCGAATGTTGAAGAAGATTTGCTGGCGGGTCGGATCGCTGACACCTACTGGCATCCCCAACAGATCTCCCCAGTCCAGACCCCACAAACAAATGCAGTTCGAGCCCGCAACACAAAGAGACCGACTATGTCGATCTCAGGCTACACACCCGAGGAGTGGGTAGCGAGCCGGTTTCCATGAAGAAATATAAATTTCGATTGGTGACGATTTGACCACAATTTGTGTTCTCTTAGTATTTTGATTTGTTTATTGATAATTAAAAATTAAATTGGTGAATTTTCTTTATTTTGTTTTCCGCTTGACTAGAATTTTGTCATCATTAAATCATTATATGAATTTGTTTGAAATAACTCTAACATGGTGCGATTACACCCTTATCCAAAATCACCTTACTTAATCCTATTTTTATTAGTCATGGAACCCACCCAACTATTGCAAAAGGAATTATTCCGAGCCCAGCAAGCCAACAAATCCCTCTATGAACGGGTGATTTGGCTCACCAGGGGGGTGCAGCAAGTGAAGTCTGTCTGGGTGGATCCGGCCAAACTCAAATCCATCCACCAACGTCTAACAGCCGCTCAAAAGGGTTGGGCAGGGGAGCGTCAATTGAACCAGAGTCTCCGGACACAAATAAGGGGGCTGGAAGTCGCCCTGGCTGCTAGTCGGGAGGGGGAAGCGGTAACTTACCCGCTTATCTTTGCCCCATCCCAGTTGACCTACCGGGATCCGATCAACGATTCCGCACTGGCCGCAAACCCCTCAACAGTCCCATCAAGTAGTCACCGGCCGGGACGCAAGGAACGTGCCCGACGCAGAGCCGCACGTCTGCTAAACAAAGCGAATTAATTTACTGACATGATATATAATTTTGATCGTTTTTCTTGTTTTAATAAATAAAATCGTAATTATGGTTAAACAAATCTAAAGTAGCATGTCACCAGATATGATTAAAATTGAATGGTCGTCGAAAAGTCGTGAGTATTCGCACCGCGTCACCGAAACATCGTTCTATTTCTACCAATGAGTCTGGTGGGTTACAGGGTTTCAAAATCTTGCTTATCTTCCCGGTGACCCTAGTAACGCCATACAAAATTTACTGACTGCCACTTGGCACCCGTTGCTGGGCAACGTTGGTAATGTGTTCAAGTGGTGGACTGCCCGCAAAAATTGAGTATCATTAGCTAATACTATAGTTGCTCGGACAATCCTCGGGTTCACGAGCTGTCGATAGAAGACCTGCGCTCGCTTTCAAGTATTCGGTCCCCTTGCGTCAAATTTCTAGTGTCTATCCAGCTGTTTTAGTGGCGTTGGTTTGCGAAGACAAAATAATTGGTAGTTTTGTTTAATCCCTCACAATGTTATTTTATTTATTAAAAAAAAACTTTTACTAGTACGTGAATGAAATGAGAGGTGTACGGGAAACGATATATTTAACAATAGTCTATTTCTCTACGAAACGCATTGATTAGAGAGTCGAGCGGCTCGGCGCTTGGCCCGTTCCTTGCGACCAGGTCGTCGACTGGATGTTGAAGGAATTGTTGGAGTGGAGTTTTCGGCAGGGGTTGGCATCGCGGATGGGGTCGGATTCGACTCACGGTATGCTAATTGAGCCGGGGCGAAAACTAGAGGGTAGGTTACCGCTGCCCCCTCTTGACTGGCGGACAACGCTACCTCTAGCCCCCTGATTTGGGTCTTCAGGCTTGTTACCAATTGTCTTTCTTCGGTCCACCCCTTCTGGGCCGCGGCTAGCTTTTGATACAACGGCTTGACCCTCGTGGGGTTTACCCACGTAGCCTTGAGTTGTTGTATTTCCCGGACCAGGTGTATGAGTTGATCGTGGAGATCCTTGTTTGTCTGTCGTGCTCGGGTTAACTCGTTTTGTAATAGCTTTACGGGATCCATTTCTAAAATAGCACGAGTGAATTGGATGACGACTAATACAAATGTGAGTAGTTTTACTTAAACAATTTTATAAAATGAAAATTTTGATAATGATAGAAAAGATGAGACGGAAAAACTTTGTTCTTTGAATCGATCACAATGTCACTATAATAATAATCAATGTCCACATTAATAGAGTTACTCCTCCGCGAAGAATCGCTTGATTCCCTCTTCCGGAGCATATCCCGAGACCACGAGCACCGGTCGCTTAAGGTTTCTGATCGGTCTGGGAGAAGGTGGATACCTACTGGCTAACCGCCCCGCCACCAGGTCATCTTGAACGTTGGCCAGGTGTGCTGCGGCCCTTGCCACATCTGCTTCGACTTGACGTTGGAGTTGGAGGAGGTCCTCCAGAAGCTCCTGGGCCTGGGTTAAGATATCTTGAGAAGGATTAGGCTCGTCGAATGGCTTTCGGAACTGCCGCATGAATTCCTCGGGGTTTATGTCTTCCGGTTGGTCATCTTCAGGCATGGAAGGGTATCGTTCTTGATACACCCGATTCCATGCCTGCCTCCACTGTTCTACTACATGGGCAGGAAGTTCGATCATAGCTCCGGTTTCTACTAAATGGAAATAACTTAGTGAGGTTGGTAGTTTCCATTCAAGATTTTCTTTGATAATTTATAGGGAGATGCCTAGCTTGTGGTTCACAAATTGCACAGACTTTCTAGTCGTTTAAGGAAGAGATTGGGTCAATTCAAACCTGCATACGTTAAGCTTAAGGGCTCGAAGTTGAACGCGTGCTAGTGTCCGGTCTAATGCTGCAGTTGGAATCTAGAAGAAAACGATGCTTTCGGTCACTGAGTTATGCGTCTGCCTGCTGTACGGCCATTCGAGGAATGCTTAATGTTAAAAAATGATAAAACGTAATTGTCGGTCATCTTAGTTTATGTATTACCCACCGTTCGAGTTTGTATATATTTGGATGAGTTAATTAGGTAGGTGTAAATTCATTTATCGAAAATTTTTAATTAAACAATTTTTTAAGGAAACCTTTATCTATAATTGAACAATTAGACATTTGCATAGGGTTATATGATCAAACATGTAAATAAGGTTCACTAACTAAGTATGTAGTTAAATAATCAAATATCTATTTATGGTTAACTAATTAAGCATTTACATATCGTTAAATAATCAGATTTTATATATGGATTAACTAATTAGACGTTTATATACCGTTAAATAATCAAATTTTATATATGGATTAACTAATTAGACAATTATATATATGATTAAAAAATCAAATGGTTATCAAATTAAGCATTCATAAGTATAATTAAACAAGTAGACGTTCACACAATGTTAGATCTTGAACTGGAGTGTTTTAACAATCACCATTTCCTTTATAAACAAAAATGACAGGATGTGAGAGTCAATCACTATTTGAACACGGTGAACTGTTTATGTCGACGGAAATGATGGTGATCAAAGGTTGTTTATTTTAGTACTGGTAAATTTTTAATTCATTTTATTCTAGACAGGGGCACTTTCAAGATCATGTATTCATGAAATGGTAAGCTATGTGGTTTCGGCTAAGTTGAATATTTTTGATTTACCATTTTTAAGGAAAGTGTTTCGTGGTTCTCGGGCGAGCGTCATCCCTCACACTTGGGATTTATACGGGAAACCTTTTATAATGAAAATCAAGCCTTCATCATTTCAAATAACGTTAGCAAAGTCTGATCATTAAACTTTGATCTGTTGAATTGGTAAATTTGATTTTCATAGTTTATGTTATTTTGTCTTACCTAATAAATTATCTCGGGCTGTTATCTTATTCTCGTTTAGAAATTTATGTTACTTACTAAATCCCGCTACTCTCACCTGGAAGTTATTTTATTCAACTCGAAGGGTCGTTTAAATAATCACTCAGATTAAATTTCCATCATTCGCGTTATCTAATTCTTTTCATAATTTGTCAAGTCGCCAATTTCTTCAATTTAATAAATTATCATTTTAGTATTTTATCGATAATCAAGTTTTATTCTATTTTCTTTTTATTCGAGAATGAATTTCGCTTATTCAAGCTCTTTCAAATTTAATGAATCGCTTGGTTTAACCAACAATTCTTATCCAATTAATCAACGGAAGGATTATACACGTTTCGCATTTATTTCCGAATTGCATTAAGAAAATTTTGGCGGTTAAACCATGGCTACTCTAATTTGTCTTAGCGGATATGTTAACGAAATTTAATCAATACGGTACTTATTTTCTTCACTTTTAATCGATAACAATTTAATTTACCTATTTTTGTTCAATACTTTTCATCAATTACCTTAGCCGTTACTCTGGTTTGATTAATTCAACGAACTACTTATCTGGTTCGAACACTTGTCGTTATGGTTAAATGAGTCAAGGAGTTAGATCTCCATTACGTTAAGCAACAGTTATCTATTAAATGACTACTTGGTTTAATAAATTGACGAGTCAAATATCTTTACAAAAGTCTTTGTTTCTTTACGGTACAATATTTTACTTTAAATGGTTGAGTGAAAATGGATTATTTATTAATTGAACATTTAAACTACGGTATTAAATTTATTTATGTTAATCAATTAACGTCGACGAAGTATTTACTAAATGAATGATATTCAATTAAACATTGATGAATTATTAAATGAACACTTGATGAACTATTTTCTTTTCTTTAGACAATATTAAATGAGTTATTTATCAAATGAATATTTCGATGAATTAATAATCAATTTATAATCAATGAATTACTAATTAAATCAATGCTTTAATGAGCTTACTTTAAGCAACAATTAAGTTGAAATCAGTGAATTATTTATTAACTGAATATTTAAGTTACGGTATTAAACTTTAACGAGTTAGCTATCTTTACATTAATCAATCAAAATCGATAAATTATTGATTAAATGGGTATTTGATTTACAGTATAATACTTTAATGAGTTAAATATCTTTATATTAATCAATTAAAATCGATGAGTTATTTATTAAATGGATACTAAATATTTTTACATTAATCAATGAGAATCAATAAATTATTTATTAAATGATCTCTATCAATTTATTTGACTCGCAAGTTTAATTTTTATTTGAAATATTATTTTGGATTATAACCACGATTTCCATTTTAATTAACCCCAGTTCCAATCCCTTTTAATAAGCCTTAAGCGCATTTTGTGTTTATATTATATTTACTGAGTGCCCACTGGACTACTCGGTGTGATGATTTTTAGCCATGTGTAGTATGAGTTAAGTCGATTTTACAGAAACGAGGAACGAGGAAGTAATCAAATGACTCCTTCCTTATTCCTCCTTCCATCTATAGGGATAATATTGACGATCCAACTCTGCGTTCCGCACGCCGGGTCTTCACGGGCACAGATCATTGGCGATATTCCACGCGCTTACACGAATCTGAATTGTGTGTAGATTTTATTTACTTGCATTGGGTTTCGGCTGTGGGCCGGAAAAATTTCGACAGATTTAATTAACAAATTATATATATATGAAACAATTTATGCATAATAATGTTTATTAACTATAAGAAAAAAATATAACAAGTTACCATTCCAATTCATAAAAATAGCATAAATTCATACAATAAACCAAATGCCTCTCTTCCCACGCCAACGTCCGAGCAGAGCTCTACAGAGATGCAAGGTACGGGGCGTGGAAAGAGGGTTCCAAAATCAATGATTCTCACCTAAAATTCTGAAAATTCAAAAACACGATCTCAAATAGATTTAAAATATTCAAACAAGATTCAAATAATTTGAAATATTTCGAAACACGGGGTGTTTTTCAAAAATGGTTTTTGGTTAAGTTAAATGTGAAAATGGATCAGTATATATACCTAAATTTTTGGTGTGTAAAATTTGATGTAGTAAAACAAAATTCAACCTTGTTGTTTTCTATCAAATTCTAATATTTATTTTTATTATTTTTCGATTTATTTTTATAATTTTCTATTTAGAATTTTTATTGAATTATTGCTAATTCAAATTTTTTCGATTTAAATCTTGCTTTAATGAACTTTAACTGATTTTTCCAATTTCGTCGAATTTGTCGTGTTTTCTTGCTATATTTGTGTAGGTATCGTGCGGATCTTGGTGCATTTTGTTATTATTTTAATTTATTTTTATGTTTCTGAATTTATATTTAATTCTTTTATTTCTCAGATTTTATATGGTTTAATTGGTGTTTTGGGGTTTATTTGAATTGCGTGTTGTATTTGCGTGTGTGTTTCTGATCCATTTAAACATTTTGAAGGCCGTTTACGTTCTGGCCCAACAAGTCTAATCTTGAACACTCTCACACAGGGGACGTTATAAAGCGAGAATAGGTCTTCCATCGACAGCTCGTTGAACCCGAGGGTTATCCGGGCAATTACAGTATTAGTAATAGTGCTCACTTTTTGCGGACAATCCACACACTCGAACACATTTCCAACGTTGCCTAGCAACGGGTGCCGAGTTGTAGTCAAAGTGATATTTATATGGCGTTACCGGGGTAACAATAAGATGGTGTTAAACAAATACGAAACCCTGTAACCCACCAATAACGTTTGGCATTTCATATTGTATATTCATCATTCATCAACGACACTATCATCCTTTCCATACGCCGACGCCCAAACAGAGCTCTTACGAGGTTGTATGGACGCGACGTGAAGAAAGTTTTCGAGCATTCCTCCACTCACATTTAGAATTTGATCTTTCACTGATTAAGACTGGTAAAACTGATTCTAATATTGGTTTGTTGTTTTTTCTATGTGAAAATGAATCGGTATTTATACCTATTGTACGACCCTAGCCTTGCGTGTTAAATTTGATTTAGTAAAACAAAATTTGACTTTGTGGTTTTCTACTATATTCTAATCTTAATTTTATTATTTTTGTAATTTAATTTGACAATTTTATTTTTTATTTTTTTATTGAATTGTTTCCAATTCAATTTATTCAATTTTTTGTTCCATTTTTATGGATTTTCGCATTTGTTGGTAAATTGTCAAATTTTCATGTTCTCATGTTATTTTTATGTTTATTTCGTGCGGATCTTGTTGCACTTTGTTATTATTTTAATTTACTTTTGTGTTTCTTGATTTTATATTTAATTGTTTTCTTTCTCATATTTTAGTATGGTTAGTTGGTGTTTTATGGGTCCGATTTTAAATCTGCATGTTGTATTTGCGTGTGTATTACCGATTTATTTTGTTGGGCCAGAACGTAAACGGCCTTGAAGAATGTTTAAATGGATCAGAAACACACACGCAAATACAACATGCAATTTAAATAAACCTACTGAAACACCAATTAAACCGATAAAATCTGAGAAATAAAAGAATTAAATATAAAATAATAAACATAAAAATAAATTAAAATATTAACAAAATGCACCAAGATTCGCACGATATCTATACAAATATAACAAGAAAACACAACAAATTCGACAAAATTAGAAAAATTAATAAAAGTTCATTAAAGTGAAATTTAAATCGAAAAATTGGATTAGTAATAATTCAATAAAAATTCTAAATAAAAAATTATAAAAATAAATCAAAAAATATTAAAAATAAATAATAGAATTTGCTAGAAAATAACAAGGTCGAATTTTGTTTTACTGCATCAAATTTCACACGTCACACAAATGGGTATATATACTGATCCATTTTCACATTTAACTAACCATTTTTCAAACCAATTTTGGACTTTAACCATTTTTGAAAACTAACTATATTTTCAATTTGATTAAAACCATTTTTAGAAGCTATTTTAAATCTATTTGAAATCGTTTGTAGACTATTTTGAAATCTTATTTTCCAATCGTTGTGAAGCTATTTTAGAACCTTATTTTCAAGCTATTGGAGCTAATTCAATTGATTTTAGACTATTTTGAAATCTTATTTTCCAATCGTTGTGAAGCTATTTTAGAACCTTATTTTCAAGCTATTGGAGCTAATTCAATTGATTTTAGACTATTTTGAAATCTTATTTTCCAATCGTTGTGAAGCTATTTTAGAACCTTATTTTCAAGCTATTTGAGCTAATTCAATTGATTTTAGGTGAGAAATATTTTGGTTGGAGCCCTCTTTCCACGGCGACGTGGGGAGAGAGGCATTTATGCTTTCTGTTATGATATTTTATGTTATTGTTTGAAATATTTGGAATGGTTATGAAGGGTAATTCTGTTATTTTGTCCTAATTAATAAATATTATTAATATACATGAATTATTTGATATATATTTTTTTATAAACTAAATTGAAATGTCGAAATTTTTCCGGCCCACAGCCGACACATCACGCAAGATAGTAAAATCAACATAGTACAGATGCATGTAAGTGCGTGGAAAATCGCCAATGATATGTACCCGTGAAGACTCGGCGTTGAGAAACGCAGGGGTCGGAACGTCAATATTATCCCTATAGCTGAAGCGAGAAATAAGGAAGAAGTCTCTGGCTGCTTCCTCGTTTCTCAATTCTGTAAAATCGACCTAAAATTATGTTACATACGGCTTAAAATTATCACACCGAGTAGTCCAGTGGGCACTCAATAAATATAATATGAACACAATATGCGTCTAATGCCTATTAAAGGGAAAGGGTACTTGGGTTAAATTAACTGAAATCGTTGTTATAACTATTTTGGGTTAACATTTTGAAATAAATAAAATTTATTGGGAGTCATTGAATTCGATTAAATTGAAATTATTGATAAAATTTAAAATAACCATTGATTGTAAAAGTAAAGTATTTTATGGCTAAAAATTAAAGTAAATATTGGGTAAAGATAATTTAAATGCTCGTAAATTATGGATTAGGGTAATGACAAATGATTTCATCAGTTAATTTATTATAATTCATTTCAATAAAAGTAATCTGATCTTTGAGTAAGAACGAGTAATGTCTTGATCAAATCAACCCCGATAAAATTAAAAGCAGTTAAGAATCGAATTCATTGATTTCAAATAAAGAAACGTATCAATTAAAGGTAAAACGATTTTCGAATAACAGTATGAAGTCCCTTAATTAAAATTGTTGGTTAAAAATCAAGGTTCCCCCACATAATCCACCGTTAATTCATTTAGATAAAATTGAAGATGTGATTGAGCAAATCAAGTGTTTAGATTAAATGATTGATTAAGATAAAACGAATACAAATAAATATATCGTTTATTAGATTGTAACAATTTATTGATAACAGTAAAAATGATTAAATTAGTGCAAATAACTATTAAGAAAAAACCCAAATAATCTAGCTTCGGTAAAGTAAAATATTGAATAAGGATAAACACAATAAGTTCCTTAACGAGCTATGATTAGTGGATTAAAATAACTCATAGATTAAGATTAGAGATGAATTGAATAACCGTATAAATGTAAGTTAAATTAAAAATGGATTCAAGGATTTAAAACGATCAGCATTAAAATAACTTTGTGGACTAAAGTAATAGTTGATCCGAATAGCCTTAGGGAAGACTATTAGAAATTTGAATAACAGATGTCGATATTTATTACTGATAATAAAATCTCTTAACTAGAATTAAAACAATCCATAAATCTATCAAATAGGTTTCTTCAATTATTGTAAATGCAGGATTTATAGCCAATTAATTAGCGGTAAAGTGAATGAATATTTACATAAATTAAACTAATATAATTGAAAAAACACCAAAGTTTAAGACAAGCGAAAATTTGTATTGAACAAACAAAATTCCACATAGCGAAGTTATTCCAATAAAAGGGTATCGCATCTATTTAGAAACCTCGGTAAGCGTAGAAGTTTTCCTAAAAGTTGCTAATAAAGTACATTTAAACTAGTCAACGAAATAACTTGCCGGAAATTGAGATAATCGAGTGTAGGCGAACATTTGACCAGTAATTCTAAAAATATGACACGAATAATACAATCACCGGATGTAAACAACGTAATTCACCTTTAGTCAACCGCTTAAGTGTAATGGTAAAATCCGCCGGAAATCACTCGCCCACCAGGATACACCTACACGCGACCAAGTTATCTCGGATCAACATCCGGCCTAAATCTTAAAATGCGAGCAACTGTAATTGAAGTTAGTAAACAAACTTTAAATCAATGTCCAAATTCCCTTAAGTCAACGTACGAGTATCCGCCTACATGAAAAACTTTTATGTTAATACGCATATATCGAATAAGTTAAACATCATGTTACTCAACCTTAATTTCATCTCTCCGCAGGCGGATAAGAACCTAATCTTGAACGATTATGAGGGACAGAGCTAAGCGAGCACAGGTCTTCTATCGACAGCTCGTGAACCCGAGGGTTGTCCGAGCAACTATAGTACTAGCCAATGGTACTCAATTTTTGCGGGCAATCCACCACTTGAACACATTACCAACGTTGCTTAGCAACGGGTGCCAAGTGGCGATTAGTATCATTTTGTATGGTGTTACGAGGGCAACCGCCGATTAGTTCAAACAAACGATGAAACCCTGTAACCCACCAATTTAAACAATTCGTGTCCCTGCCCAACATAATGTAGTAAAACAAATTCAAATTTTGATATTTATTTTATTTAAATTTAGTTACTTTTTCTCCTATTTGTAATTTTTAGCAGAATATTTTTCTTAATTTTATTTTGTTAAATTTGTTGTTTTACTGTCAAAAATTATACGCAAATATTTTTGTTAGTTTAAATATATTAATTATTTAAAAATTTTATGATTAAATATTAATTATTTAATTTTCGAATTTAGTATTTTTTTAAATTTACATCTCTCGAGATAATCTTTAAATTTTTATCCGATGTTTTATCTAAATAGTTGAAGTTTTTCCTAATTTATAAAGAAGCCCTGAATCACACCAAAAACTAAAATTGAAAATTTACTTGAATGCTTAATTTTAAATTACTATTAATATAACATTTTTTAAATTATTTTCTATTTTGATTTGAAGCTTTCTTTAAACTAATCAATTAAATAAATCTACTTAAAATTTGAATATAAACAATAAAGATAGAATTTCAGAATTTATTAAAAATGATAACTGATGCAGTTGATGTCAATGCTATTAATTTTTGGTCAAAATGAGGTGCAATAATTCTCTAGAAATGGTAATGTATTTATTTTTATTGTGAAATTTCAGGAAACTCTTCGTGATTTACCGAATCACTTTCTGAACTGCGTATAGCTAAATATCGTTTCACAATCAGAGGCCATTGAACAACTTCAGCAGTATTTTCTGGGCCATTCTTCAAAAGTTCCGTTGCTCCTTGAATGCCTATATTAATTATAAAATCTGAATTATTTTTAATGGTGAAAATAATGATTTCAGTGTTTTGAAATTGTCATTTTTTAATTTTTTAGGAAAAACTTGAATATACGATTGCTTTGGCATTTTTGAATCATTTTATTATGTATTATATATTTAATTCAAATTAACTGAGTCAATATTTGTAATTGTCTTTCATTTTTTAAATGTAAAATTTTTTAACTAATTTCCTTACTTGGTGCAATTTGTGATTTTCTTCTTAATATTTGATCTTTATCTGCTATATTTTCATCTGAATATTTTGGCATAGGTAAATCTAAATTTATATATTTATAAAGTAACAAAATAAATAGTTATACTTCTCATTTTATAATAAATAATCATTACGTGTAACACTAATTGTGATAAAAGAATGAATGGTGAAGGTATTGGACTGGTTTTTTTCATGTTTCTTATTAATTTGGCTCTACCGAATTTCCATTCAGTGTCACATTGTTCCTGGATTCTGTCGTATGTGTCAGCCATCATAGCAATTAAAAGATTAATTAAAACAATAATTAGAATTAGAAGACCGAGACCAAATACCATTTGTGACAATTTATTACTGTAACTTGTTGATGGAGCAACAATTGGTATGTCAGTAGGGTTTACAAGACCAAAAAGACAAAAATAAAATATAAAAGTCATATCCCAAATACTCGGGATGTTGTCGATAGCAGTTGGGACAGAGGTGGGTTGACAAGTTACTGTAAGCATACAAGCAAAGCCACAAAGAAAAATTAATAAAATAACAAGAAATCTGAATAAATCCCCCATCAAATCTCTTATAATTATTGTCCATGGACCAAAAAGATGGTGAATGGAAAGAAAATCTAAAGTTACGACCAAGCACATGAATGTCGAAACAGCTAACAATTGGTTTCTAATATAAATCATTTCAGCTGCACTCTTTGAAGTGACTGCAGTTCCGAACAAATGCGTCATTACAGCGGCAGTGGAGAAAAATATTATCACGTATTTCAAAATGGCAAGGCTATAGCGGTCAATTGGATTGATCAACTCAGAGACTAACTGTCCACTAAGACAGATCAACAACAGCCACTCAAACCAAAGCGGGCTGTACTGGTTGGACTGCGTTCTAACGTATGGATTATCGCCAAGAATCGCCACATACATTATTAAACCGGTCAGATAGAGATGAGAAATCAAATACAAAATGAATTTGATAACTGGAGATTTGAAAAGATTTCTCCCAAATGGAAACATTGCTAACAGCCATAAAATTGGCAGACTAAACAAAACAAGAAACAAAAGAAGAAATTTCCAAATCGGCCAATTCAAATTTCCAATCCACACATCCGACAAATATTGCTGAACTGATGGATGGGATATGACTTCTTTCTGTTCCATTTCGATTAACAAATCCAGGAATTGAACTCCTCGATCGTCTATAGAGCAGAGCAATTTATCTGCTCCTCGCTCTACAACAGCCAAAGCTACAAGATCGGTGCACATGTTTTCACAATAATCTCCGACCAATAGCAAGTCTTTTGACCTTTCCTTTTCTTTTTCAGACAATTCCCTATATTCGTTTGATAATTTTGCCGCAGTTTCTGCTGGTGCAGGAGATAATAAAACAAATTCCTCTATGGATTTTAGATTGTTCAATTTACTACATATCATCAAATCGTATAGGAACTAAATTCAGAAACAAATTGGAACCTTTAATCTTTTATTCAGAGGTCTTACTTTGTGATCTTCCATTAACTTCTCGGTAGAATGATTGTTGCGCAATAAAAAACTTACTACATCCGTATGATTGAAATGCGCAGCAAATATTAATGGTATTTTGCCGGCATTGGTTTCAGCTTCGCACTTCGCACCGCTTTCTACCAATAACTTACAAACGTCCAAGAAACCGGATTTGGCGGCAAAATGTAGAGGCGTGAATCCAATCTTTAGGTGAATAATTAAAATGAAAAAGAAAATATTAATTAACTCATACGTCATCCTTGCCATTTATTTCAGCGCCTTGGCCAATAAATAATGCAGCCATTTCTAAATGTCCATTGGATGAAGCAAAATGTAATGCCGTTCTTCCTTTTAAATCCTTTTTTGTGATTTGCTGAGCCGATTTACTTAAAAGAAGGCTTGTAACGTTTGTATGACCATTTTGAGCTGCGTAGTGCAATGGTATTGTACCCTACATATAATTATGAGCCGGTACTTCCGAATCAAAAGAAATTTACTAGAAACTTTGTTCGTGAGTCAACCTCTACTCCGCTGCAGTTCAGTAATAATCTCACTAAATTTTCATGCCCGGAAGATGCCGCTAAATGTAGGGGGGTTAATCCTGGCTAAAGAAAAATTAATAACACTAGTAATTAACATATTTCTACCTCTAAGATTATCTCTGATTCATGATCATCATTTTTTACTTGACTACTCTTTATGTTAGCTGGAACATCTATCAACATATCCCTAACAAAATCTATTTGACCAAAATGAGCGGCCACGTGAAGAGGTGTTAGACCACTTTTAACTGAAATCACTTTTAAGCTCATTTTAGGCTTGAGGCAGTTTAATAATTGAACGTGGCCATATTTTGCAGCTATATGCAAGCACGTGTATCCTTCCTTAAATGTTTACCGTTATTGAATAAAGTTTTTCAGAACATAAGATTTGAAAAATATACAAAATAAAATAGCACTTAAAAAGACAGCGTCGATAATTTGTGTTAAATAACTATAAAAAGAAAACTTGCGACCTATACCTTTACTATAAGGATTTCTACATATTAATTTTACAATTCATTGAAAACAGTGGTAAAATAGAGGTTTGCATGTGAGAAATACGACGTAAATCAAGTCATCGCAAATTATTTATACAGTGTGATTATTTTGTTGTGTTATTATTATTGAAAGTCGGTTACCTCTGACTCCTCGTGTCCTTTCAAATCAAATAAAGTAAACCCAACACAGAATAATTTTATTTGTACTTTACCACAGTTACAACTCAATCCGATTTATTTCAATGTCTTGTAAATACAATTTGTAATTTATTTCCATCCTTCAACCACCAAATAAATTTGATTACCCTTTGGTAGGTTATCCAATGGAAAATCACCTTTTCTGATAGATAACTTTTGACTTTACTTGAGTTTAGACTCTTTTACTGACCTGACTAGACTACTTGTTTGCTTCGAACACTGCCACTTTCATGTTTTTCCCTTTTCCTTTTATACTCCTGCTCAGACTGTTTTCAGACAATTGTCAACAACGTTTGCTACATTACTAAATTACAAATTAGGAAATAATTACTTCCCCATAGATCAGTGGCGCCCATTTAGTATTGTTTAAGCCAATTTACCCTTTTCTATTATTCCGTCTACACGCCGGGTTTTTCTCATTTCTCGGGTTTCCCATTGGCTCGGGCTTCCCATTAGTAATTAATTTTTTTTAATTAATTTCTTTTTTGTCTTATATTATTTTCTAGTGACCCCTCACTAAATTTTTATTATTGTTTCTGGACTCGTCTCTCAATTTGGCGTTCAACCATACCAATTTCCCCCGATCAATACTACTTTCGAATTTTGTCAATTTTTTTAATTAATGTTACACTTTTATCATTTTGGTGTTTTATTGATTTTACCGTGTTTTTTCGTAATACCCCAACAATTTTAACATTTGATAGTATAACAAATTCATCTTCATAAATTGGAATTGAGATTTTGTCATTGAATAATTGTACATACAAAAGAATAAAAGGACAAACAATATGGATTCTTGTGGAACAGATATCGCATACCAAAAAAACCTTTAAATGACTTATAAATATTAGACAGAAAACCTCTGGTAATTTCAGGACACCAGACTTTAGACCAAATTATTGACAGATTATTGCTGTATTGCCGAAATTGCCGTTTTTTACATTGTGATTATCATCTGTGCTTAGCGCAATTAGGTCAGCAGAATGAAGGCTTTCATGATTGATATCGTTTAACGTTTTAATTTATGTTATCAAAGAGCTGTGTTTATTTTAATATTTTTATTTTATATATTATTATCTTGATTTATCTATTTTACATTTTTATTTTTTATTTATTTTGTTACTGAATTAAGTTTTTTAACATAAATAATTTTTTTTATTTTTCTAAATAAAATATTTAATTTTAAATTGATTGTATTTATTTTTGAAAATAAAAATTCTGAAAACCTTTGCTAAGGCGTCTTACAATTCTTAGTACAGGTTTTTATTTTCTAATTTTCAAGGTTTATTATTTGTCATGTTAGTGAGAGTAAGAATTCCATGTGCAACGTAGTTTCTCTATAAAATATTTTCGGCTCTTTAAAATAAATTTGGATATTTGGCTCTATTTTGACACTCTTTCCCATATATTTCACTGAGACCTATTTAGTTTCTAATGTTTGTAAACATAAAAAACTCTGATACCTTTGCTTTGTCTTGTGGGGTTTCTACAATGATTATGTTAAAAATTATGGAGCAAAAAAAATCAAAATTTATTGAGAACCCTTAATTAAGCAATAGGAAATCATTTTTGAGATTTTTCATTATAACATATTAATCTTCTAGTCATTTTTCGATCTTCTGAGATCCCACAGATCAGTGTAGGTTACATTCAAGTGGAGGATGTTTGGATTAATAAACTAACTTAACTTTTCGATTGTCCAAGGTGATGTTGACCAATATTGCTAACGAAAACACTCAATTCCAACAATTGCTACATTTTTCGAATCTTTGTGAAAAAGTGACTTTTCAATAACAAATTATCAATTGACTTTTTAACATAGTTTTTATAGAAGAGTTGCATTATTGTCACGGCTCCCAGACATCATCGAAGTAATCATTCTACAATACGTCACTTCCACTCATTATTGTCATTATGAGTACCATGAAGTCTTTTAGTTAAAAAATACTTTACAATAGTGAAAATATGTTTCTGGTCTATTAAGTGATTTAAATTAGAAAAGGAAAAAACATTTTATCTAAGACCAAATGTATTGTTTTCTGCCAAGGTGTTAAGAAAGGGCAAAAGAGTCTAATATGAATGAAAAATATAAACTTTCGTAAAATTCATAAAACTTTATGTTTCGGCGAAAAAGGTATGAGTGTATATATATCAAACAAAAATTAAAAATTAAAATAACAATTAAATTTTTTCGACATTATTAATTTTGATAGGAAAAATTGTCGAGTTTCTAGTCTAAGTGAAAATTCAGCAAATCATTTTTTGAAAATTTTTTTAACAAAATGTTATTTTTGTTTAAATAATTAAAAAGTGTGATTAAAGTTATTTTCAAATTTTAGTTTTTAGTTATGTTGAATCATTACCAAGCATTTTTTTTAGGATTATCAACCTCTAAAATCAAATATTCATTGAATTATGGCAGTAATATTTACACTTTAAGTGCCACGAGAAGCATACCCTCTCTCAAGTACTGTAGACATTCAAACCGTGTGAGATAGTGTTTGTCCCATTCTTCTTATTTACTATAGGCAACGTACAACAAACCTTGCTTCTCAATGATATGAAAGTTATAGGGAACTACATAATATATTTGGTCTTGGGGTCAACGATTTCTGTATTATTGTGGCATTTCACATGTTAAAATCAAATTCTAAATTGAATTGAGCAAATGAATTTTCGCAAAGGATGTTGTGTTGTAAAATAAAACTTAATTGTGTTGGGTCCTGTTTACATATAAAAGCACTATGCTTCTATAAAATTTGAATGAGATATAATAAAAACCAAACTAAAAGTTATACTTTAAAAAAAAAATAAATTAACTAACATTGTTTTCCTCGTGTGGGTTTGCACCAGCATTTAACAGAACTTTAACCACTTTATAATGACCCCCTTCAGCAGCTAAATGCAAAGATGTGGACCCAGTCAATTTATTTTTTATTCCGTGAACCAAAGATTTGTTAAATCTCATAAATTCTTTGATAACCGATATGCTTCCATTGGCAGCGGCAATATGGGCGCAAGTCATTCCATCCTTGAGAAAAACTTAATTTTAAATTTTACAAAAACAGAAATTAGGATTAATTTATTCAAACAAGTATTTAAAACAAAAACAAGTATTAAAACAAAATACACGACGCTTAAATACTACAGTGAAACTTTTTCAAATATTGAACAGTAATAAAAATAATAAACTAACAATATCCTAAAATAATAAATATTATTCATTTAAATATTAGAAATAAAACCAAACCGGATTGGCTTTAATTAACAGTTCTGGTTTGAATCTTAAGAATAATCGTACTACATCAGCATGGTCATTTTGGGAAGCTAAATGCAATGGAGTTTGGCCTTTCTAAGTTGAAAATAATAATAATAATAATAATAATAATAATAATAATAATAATAATAATAATAATAATAATAATAATAATAATAATAATATTTATAATATTAATAATAATAAATAATTAAATAAATTTTATACTATATAAGTTTTTTAATTTAAATTTTAAAAATTAACATTTTTACTTATAGCAAATTTTCCAATCAGACTATATAAAAACATTCTAACCATTCATACTCATAGCATTTTACACTTTAACTTTTGAGTTCAATGACTTTATCAACAAATATTTTAACAAAATTTTCAAATTAGACATGTCTATTTTACAGATACAGTTTTTATTGAGGTCGATAATATTGATATATCCTTTTAATCAATAATATTAAAAAACTCAAGTACTGAAATGACCGGAAAGGTCTCCAATGAATGTGGAATTACACCCATTACATATAAATTGATAAACGGGATCAGAACACAATCCAGTCGGAGATTTTGACTTATTAATGAACATATTGTGTACCTTACATTAGAAATGATTTTATAATATAAATTTCCAAAATGCTTACATATTTTAATCTAATAATTTGTAAAAATTTCCTAGTACGACAATACTAACACAAATTATCATAATTGGATTTATGCCCACTAATTAAATTACACTCAAACATTCTCAAACATCATTCCTTAAAATTATTAATTAATTTTTCAACCGTCTCTTTACGTCATTAGTCAAAATGATTCTGAGATTTTAAAAGTAAAAATAAAGAACATTAGCGAAATATCAATCATTTCACCATATTTATCTTAATCAAATTCACAAAAGCTTGACGGAGAAATAGAAAGACCAAGTATCATTTGTTTTTCTATCAATCTCATAATGTTTATCTTTCCACTAAATTAATAAAGCCAAGAATGTAATTGATTACTTTCTCTCCGTTTCACATGTTAATAAAATGTTTTTATGTAAACTTCAAAAAATGCAAAAACGGTTCTTTGATTTTCAAATACAAATAATTTTCTTTTTAAAGCCAGCCAAAAATATTAATGGCATCAATGATGTACAGGAGAATCAAACGTGACTATATCTGACACCATTCATTATTGAACGAAATTTGTATTTGTTTTTAAAAATATCTAACTTTTTAATATTTAAATTAAAAAACTTTTATAGTAATAAAGTTTAATAAAGTTTATCTGATATTAATTTATGCTGTTACCAAGGAACCACCGTTTAATAATAATAATAATAATAATAATAATAATAATAATAATAATAATAATAATAATAATAATAATAATAATAATAATAATAATAATAATAATAATAATAATAATAATAATAATAATAATCATAATAATAATAATAATAATAATATGCAGAAAAAGAAGATCAAAAGCAAAAGAATAATAAAAAATAAAAATTGTAATTTATTTACTTACAGAGTCAGCAGCATTAGCATCAGCAGGAGAGCTGGTATTATATAAAAGAGTTTCACAAACTGATCGTTTCCCATATTGGGCTGCCAAATGAAGAGGAGTCTTTTTGTTCTTATTAAAAAGTTTTAATAACATTTTTAAATAAATAATAATAATACCAGAGTTATTGAATCTATTGTTGCATGATGCCGATTAATCAGAATTTCGATTAAATCCTTGAAATTATTCTGGGCGGCTAGATGTAATGGAGTCAGACCTGCCTTAGATTTTGCATTAACAAATGCTTTGTGGGACAACAAAACTTCGGCAACAACACTATGTCCTTTCTCAGCGGCCAGGTGCAAAGCCGTCATTCCATGCTAAACACATTGAGTACTTGATAATTTGCAAATGATATTGAATTATTTCAATAAGGATTAAAAATGATTTTAACAGAGACTCAACCGAATTTTATTAAACTTCCTAATTTATGATCCGGAGCAAAGTCAGTTTTTGAACTTTGTAAAAATAGAAAATCTAGTCCACGAGTTACAAAAAAGACAACAATGTACTTTCAAAAATTAAAATTCTCACTTCATCAAAAATATCTACCCTAGCATTGTTTTTCAAGAGAATGTTTACGATTTCATGATGTCCGTTGTGACTGGCATATAATAGAGGTGACCAGCCATTCTAAATGAATATCATAACAAATATATTTATGGGAAAAATCACCTTGGTTTGCTTGTTGACAAAACTTTGAATTTTGCTTTCAAGAAAGTTAACAATTTCCAATAGTACGTCTGAGTTTCCAGCTCTTGCACAATAATGCAATGGAGTTTCTTCAGTCTTTAATAAACTATTTATATTAATAAATTTACTATTAATTAATTAAACTAGGCCCCTTCATGACACTCGGATAAGACTCATAAAATTATAAATATAGGTTTTGCATGGTTTACAAACAAAAATTTGTGTTAGATGAATTTTTACCGAAATTATTAGATTTAATCATATTAAATATCATTTCAGCTATACAAAATGCACTTGGAATAATATGCGACCCTCAAACTAATACTTTTGAATTTCACTCGACGATTATATAATAAATAATTATCTAAGTGTCTGTCTGTCTGAGTCACAGTCCTAACCTTTGTTAATTTAACTAATTTTTTAATTAATATATTATTAGCTAATTATTAGCTACAGAGAGTAGTTTAATTTAATTTAATTAAGTATTTTCAATAAAGGTTTGAACTCTTTGTACCCAGTGATATATCTTTAATCATAATAAAATTAGTTTTATTAAATCAAGTGTTTTCATTAAAGGTTTAAAATAAAATATATATTACTGGACACAGAGTAGTTAAATTTTAATAAATTTTTAATAACGTTTGAATGCTTAACAGAATATAGCCAGTACTATATAAGTGCTGTGACACATACAGAAAGACGAATAGAAAGATGTATATTAAACTTAATTAAACTAATTAGTAGACAGATATGTACATTCTATAACAAATGAATATTACATAATAATTTTCCTAAACCCCATAATTTTTGTATTGTCAATTTTGTTCAAATTAATGGTTACATAACTTTCAAATCTTATTTAAATCATCAGATACAAGTAGTGGGATACCGGCCCTCTAGCTCACATACCCCCCCCCAAAAAAAAAATTTTTTTTTGCGCTAAGTTTAAAAGTACAAATTTTTTAGAACAAGGACAATGACTCATTCAAGGTCATTGAAACAAAGACCATGACTCATCAAAAATTTTCAAGGTCATTTAAACAAAGGCCATGACTCATTCAAGGACATTGGATGACTCATCATATTTTTTCAAGGTCATTTAAACAAAGACCATGACTCATTCAAGGTCATTTAAAATTTCTCAAGGTCATTCAAAAGTAGGTCAAGGTCATATTATTTTTAAACATTTTTAAATTTTAATTTACTACTTATAAAAATAAGTAGTATATATTTTGTAAATTTATTTTATTATTATTATTAATATTTCTATTATTATTAATATTATTATTATTAATAGTATTTTATTATTATTATTATTTTTATTATTATTATTATTATTATTATTTTTCAAGGTCATTCAAAAGTAGGTCAAGGTAATTTAAAAGTAGGTCAAGGTTATTCAACATTTTTTCAAGGTCAAGCAATTTTTAATCATTTTCCAATTATAATATGTCTACTTACTTTTATAAGTAGTATATATTTTGTAAATTATTTTATTATTTTTATTATTATTTTTTTAAATATTATTATTTTTCAAGGTCATTTAAAAGTAGGTCAAGGTCATATAATTTTTCAATATTTTTTAATTGTAATTTACTACTTATTTTTATAAGTAGTATACAGTTGTAATTATTTTATTTTTTATTATTAATATTATTAATATTATTACTTTTATTATTCTATTAATACTTATAAAAACTTTAATTATTATTATTAATATTAATAGTATTATTTATTATTATTATTATTAATACTTATAAAAACTTTAATTATTATTAATATACTTATAAAAACTTTAACTATTATTATTAATATACTTATTACTTATAAAAATTATTAATATTAATAGTATTATTTATTATTATTATTATTAATATACTTATAAAAACTTTAATTATTATTATTATTATTAATTTATTAATAATAATAATAATAATAATAATAATAATAATATAATAAACAAATATATATAAAAACAACTACATAAAAACAAAAACAACTTTACAAAAACAACTTCATAAAAAACAAAGAATTAATTATAAAAAATAAAATACATAGTGTTATTACATTTAAAACCTCTATAAAGTAATATTTCGCGTTTCGTCACGCTGCGGTTTTTGCATGAAATAATAAAAATGTAATTATAAAAAAAAAAAAAATTAAAATTATAAAAAATTATATCTAATTTCATAATAAAAATGAATACTATTACAAATTTTCTAGATAAATAAGATTCCAAATTAAGAAAATCAGTTTTTTAAAAACATTTATTATTCTGATAAATACACGTCATCAATATCAATGTTATCTTCGTTAAAACCATCGAAAAGCTGACCATTATCACTGATTTCGGTAGAGTCATCAAAACTAGGGCTCAAACCACCGAAAAGCGGCTCATTCAAGAAATTAACTTGGTCACTATCTATTGCATCAACCCCAAAATAATGCCCAAATGCGATACTGGTATTTTTCCCAACCCACAATCGCTTATCATCGTTATTACTCAAAGCGATTTTACTGTTTTTAAATGTGTACAGCTGATGGTTCCGCGTCCCTATCCTACTTTGAGGTACTGTGAAAACTACGTTTTTATTGTAGCAATCCAAATAAGACTGATGTTTGATGTCAGTCCCCAACAACTTCACCCCCTTAGCCCTCATTGTATCAGATTTACCTAATAAACTATAGCACTTGGGTCTTAAGAAAACCCACTCCTTATACCCGAGACCTTTGCTTTCATCTTTAAATTTTCCTATCACAGAATCTAATTTCCTCGAGTATAAGGGATGTGCCGGGTCGTAATTTGAGGCATCTAAAAGGTTGTCTAAGCTTACAGTGCTTAACCTCAAGAAAAAACGAATCAGTGTCGCCGGCAACGATATTTATATCACAGTTGAATTCTGATCGATATTTTGCCAATTCATTATATTGTAATTGGTACATCCGCAGCTTAGACAGGTCTAGTACTGATTGGCCAATGTAGCTAGGCCTGTCTAAACATATAGAATCTTTGTTCAGATGAGCAGCAATCAAATCATCCACTATTTTAATGGACTTTTTGAAAGTCGGTTTTGAGGCATATACAATCATCTTTTCAGCTGAATTGCATAGCCTCAAATTCATCCGTTTTTTCAAATTCTCAACGGACTTCCCATATAGGCTATTATTAAATAATTTATACAAATCTCTATAAAGCTCGCACTTTGTGTTTGAGCGTAAATCGGTATTTCTTTGTCTATATTCTTTAAAAATAGGTGCTTGTTTAAATTTAATTGCCCTATGAATACACTCAACTTCTGCACCCAATTCTATATACAGCTTGAGAAGTCTCCAGTGAAGAACATGGTTCTTCTTACTGTAATGCGTGAGCATTAACTTCTCAACTTTTGAATTGGGCGGGCACATTTTTTCAGGAGCAAGCGGAAAGTCATTCAAATACTGATGCACACGCTCAGGGATATTGATGTCAACTTCCATTGTATAACCATATGGAAGGAATTCAATATTCGCATTCACACATTCACTCAGCACATCATTCAGATTATCATGCACCCAAACAAAATCACCATACGGAAGGTTTTGGCTAAGTGCCCAACCATATAAATTATTAATGTCGATATACAAGAGTTCTGTATCTTCAGAACTTGCAACATGATGTTTGTTAACAAATGTTAACCCACCCCGTATTCCACCCTCATAGAAATTAAACATTTCCATGTCCTGCAAAAGTTCTATGGGTTCCTTTAATGTCATGAGAGCGGACGCCCATGACATTCCAGGAATTCCATAAAACTTCAGAGGTTCTAAACCATTGTAAGCAATAGCCTTTGCGCGAAATTGCTGAAAATAGTCTGCAAGGAGGAATACGTCTAATTTTAGGTAAGTTAACATATAGTCTAACATTGTAGTGCAATTTTGCTGTGTCCAAATTAGTTGGGCGGTAGCATATTCATCATCAGATACAGAATCCCATTTTGGAGGTAGTTCATAAGTCGATTCAAGGACCTCTAGTGATACTGCAAAATCATAAGGAAAGATACCCTTTGCCTTAACAATAAGACCATCAAAAGCAGAACAAGTTAGAGGTAGATCAGTAAGAGTTTTTACAGCCTTGGCTAAAGAGCAATTTACAAATTGCATACTATCTATAATTCTAACAGCTAATTTCTTAATATTTACAATCAAAGATATGAATTTCTCAGTTGTTGTAGGAATGATATTTAATTTCCAAGACGGAAATTCATTCAATCCATACTTTAAAATATGATGAAGGTCATATTCTCTCAAATTATGAAAGACGATAGGTAACTGTTTGCTTATTTTCCTATTTATATTACAGTTACGACAGGCAGCACCATGATACTAGCCTGTAAAATGATCATGGTCCTTAACCTTATTTCTAATAAGTTTTTTACAAAGATAGCAAGTTCTACATGCGATGAACTGCTGTTCCTCATTAGAAGTAAGATTATTCATAGGTTTTTTACCATGATTTTCATAATATGGTAGGACAATTGTGACAGCAATTTCCTCTACCTTCTTTAAAAATTCCAATACACATTCCAAGCCTATAAAACTGAAATATTGTGTAGTATTTGTTAAATTATTTATTAATAATAAGCCTGCTGATATCGGCATGTGTATTTGATGATGTTTTACATCTTTAGGCAAAACAGCCTCAAAATCCGCATAAATTACGAATGGTGGGGTAATCATTTTAGAATAATTTTTAAATATTAAGTTTTTATTTTCAGGGAGCGTGTATAGGGTTGTTCCTATTTGATTTTTAGCGCACAAATCAACATGTGCCTTAAAGGTTTTATCATAATAAAAACCGTTTAAACAATGGGGCACCATTTTACGCGAATTCTGGTGTTACATTCACTACTCGAATGACAATTCAACAGTCTATTTAAATTAAAATTGCGGTATAATGAAATTATCACCGTCTTGTAATAATAAAAGATTAATCGGGTTACCACCGATAACCTTTGTTCGATGAATTAAGGCAAGGTGAGGATGATGAGGTACACAATCAATGTCATTCAATTGTTTAGAAGGGGTGTTGTTATATTCAAAGACATTGATGGCCAAATTTAAATCGCTATTATTTCTCTCAAATTTGGGTATGTTACAGAGTCTCATTGGACAATCTGTAATTGAATCATAATTCAATTCATCATAAAAGTAGTGTAAGAAGAAACACGCTCCCTATTCTTTAAAACTATATCACGCTTTAAAATCGATAAGACACTATATATAAAACACGAATGATCTGTGTTTTTAACGTTTACAATAGCCTTTTTACCTACTAGAGATTCAGACGTAGGGATAAAACTATGCCCGGCTAATCGACTAACAGGATAATACGTGGTTAAAATAAAATCGATTTCGCGAATCTTAACTACGCGCCACCCACTTCCTAAATATGTGAATTTTTCGATTTTCTCATTTAACCGACTCACACCATCAGCAAGAAAACTATCGGAAAAGACACATGCGCTATTCGAAAAGAAATTATCTTTTATTTCCCCATCTTTTTCAAATTGAATGAGAGCTGTAAACTGAACTTTTACAGATCCCATTTTCTTTATTTCGATTTGTAATTTATTTACAAGTTTATCAGTTAGGGCGATTTGAACAAGATTTTGATTTTCTAAATCAAATCGAATATTTTTACGGGAACCTCTTAAGTCAATCTCTATTTCAGGTTCATCGTTTATTTCAATATTTACAGAACCACCTATTTGATTATATTCAGTTTCGTCATCACTAATGATGATTTCTATTTTTTTAATTTTAGCAGGGATACACGACACGATTTTATCAGTAGGTCTTTTTGATTTTTTAGTAACAGTTGTATTATTGTTTTTAGTAATCTTTGTATTGTTTGTGTTATTATTATTATTACTAACATTTTTCGCATTAATCATTTGAAATAATGCCTTTTTATTAATTTTAAATTGATTTAAATGGCTAGAGTGTTTCTTATAAAACTCTAGATATTCAATGTCTTGGGCTGTATCGCATTTAGGGCAAATAAAAAAGTCGATGCCATAGAATCTATGACCATAGTAACTTTCCATAGTCGTATGGCATTTCGAGTTATGACCAATTCCAGATTGGCAATAGTTTTTATACAAACGACCTGATAAATATGTAATTATTATCAAATGTTTATTATTATTTAAATCATATATGAATCAAATAATAATATATAAATGATGATAAATATGTAAATATTTATAAAAATTAATATTCGTATTTCAAATCATATATTTCTATTTCAAATAATATTTCAAATAATATATTTCTATTTCAAATAATATATTTCTATGATAAATTGATATTCTGATTACAAATCAAATAATATTAATCATATTTCAAATCATATATTTCTATTTCAAATCATATATTTCTATTCATATTTCAAATCATATATTTCTATTATAAATTAATAATATTTAAAGTATTATAATACTTTACATATTATTAACTTATACTCATTAAAATACTCTTATAAAATAATGATAAATTTTAAAATAATAATGCTCCTTAACATATTTAAAAAATAATAATGTTCATTAAAATATTTAAAATATATTAAAAATATTTAAAAATAATAAAAATCCTACATTTTTTATATGAAATCTCGTCTCCCCCAGAAACGTCAGCATCCATAGAAACGGGGCCATAATTGTGGTCTTCCCCAGAAACGTCAGCATCCATAGAAACGGGGCCATAATTGTGGTCTTCCCCAGAAACGGGGGCATCCCCAGAAACGGGGGCATAATTGTGGGTATCCATATCTTCCCCAGAAACGGGCGCATCAGCATTTTCATCTCCATCCAAATCTACTAAAATGGTTTTAAAAATAATAAAATAAAATAAAAATTTACCATGATTGATTTCGTCTTCGCTATCACTGATAACAATGATTTCCGTCGGTGTTACAATAACTTCTAAAACAATAATAATAATAAATTAATAATTTATTAAATAAATTTACCACTATCCTCGATTATAATAACTTCGTTATCTTTTTCGGTGACATCATACCAATTAAATGTACCTTAATAATAAATAAATAAAAGAAATAATAAAATAAAAAACTTACCGTTTCCCTCCGCCAATAATTTTCTTAAAATACTATCGTTTTCCATCTTGATTATATTTTTTGAAATCCCGCGAGTAAAATTTTGAAATAATTGTGACAAATTCTACATTTGTCAATGTTTATAAAGAGAATAATATTTTCAGGATTTAGCCAATCACATTTTAGCAATACACACATATAGGTGAGAGATTTTTAGACATGTTTTCTTTGTAAAACACATGCAGTCTACACTGTGACTGTATGCGTTCTTTGTAAAATCACATACATACTTTTGTTTGTATGTGTTTTCTTTGTCGATCACATACATACATTGAGTTTGCATGTGTTTTCTTTATTCAATTTTGTGTATGCATGCACTTATCATGTGATGATCATGCACTGTCTGTATCACGCATTTCTGTGTCTTTGTGATCACGCACTTATCATGCACTGTCTTTGTGATCACGCACTTATCATGCACTGTCTTTGTGATCACGCACTTATCATGCACTGTCTTTGTGATGATGCATTAGCTTATCTTTAATTAAACACATAATAATAATATTAATAATAATAATATTAATAATAATAATAATAATAAAAATAATAATAATATTAATAAAAATAATAATATCAATAATACTAATAATATTTATAAAAATAATAATAATAAATAAAAAATATTAATAGTTAAAACATAACAATAAACATTAATACATTTATTAATCATCAAATCTCTTGGATAATAACCAAGCTAAACAATGTTGACCACATGTTAAGGTCCATGGTTTTTGATACATAGTTTTATTATAGACAATAGGTTTACCCATTGTTTGCAGTTTCGAAACCATTAAAGCCGGATAATAGAAACCCATAGGATCAAATACAAATATCTTGCTAGGCTTCATATATATTGCTCACCAATGTTCTCCACCGAGATGAGATGATTGAGTATTGACGATTATGGCTTGATTATTACGTAAATATAGAATTTTATCAAGAGGAAATACCCCTAAAAATTCATGTCCTAGTATTTGTTTTCCAATTCGATAGACCTGAACAGAACTACATCAATAATATTAATAATACATTTAAAAACTTACTCCATGACAAATTATCATAAATTATCTATACATTTATACCATTTATACCAACAACGTTCGTTCAAACCAACACTGTTCTGTTTGCAGTTATTTGAACCTCATTTTCAAATACTCCATATATTACAACATGTACCGGTTCAGTTGTAGCTTTAGCAAACTTTATATCTAATCGTAAATTTCCATTTTGAGGTAATTGACTCTGATTTAAATCGAAATCGGGTGCCAAAACAAATGTGAAGAATGGATATTTGTTTTTAAAATCATCAAGAGTTATACCACAATTAAGGTTTTTATCCAAATAACCCATATTTCTAACTATACTCTGCATATATGTAGCACAATAATTATCATTTTCGAAATCTTGAGTATATATTTCTCTATAATCACTATTTTTCGATAAAGTTAGCGATGTTACACCAAAGGTTTTGAAAATTGAGCTCGATGTTAAGTATGATCCATTATATTGAGATTCACTTTGAAATGTTACCAATATAAAGTTGGGCATTCTTCTATCTCCAAATATTGTTCCTTATAGAAAGAAGCTGAACCCTTAGCAATAGCAAATTGAACAATTTCCTTTGTTTTCAATGGATATATTGCATGCTTAGAATTAAGCCCCAATTGATGACCGGCTAATACAGAAGGCTCAACACGAACTCTTCTTACCAATAATTTTGCATCAACTAATTGAAGAATTGGTGCTGTGGTAGCACTTGTTAGTGATAATGCCGAATCAGATCTTTTCAATCTAATGTGTACATTAACACCTGGAGTAAATATTTCGGTTGATCCATAAAATCGAGTTGTAATGATGAGCACATGGTAAATAATTTCGATCCTTTAATCCACTTTTTCCTATCGTCATCACTACCATAACCCATAGGAGTTAAACATGTATTTTTAGTATCGCTATTGTAATTTATAATAGTTTCTATTAGAGCTTTGTGAATATATGTACTGTTACCACCCTCAATCTTGATATTATTAAATCCGAGAACTGCATCTTTAAAAAGCGTATGAAACAAGAAATTGTTTGGTATTACATCACTAGGTTCACCCAATGGTTTTCTATCTTTATCTACAACTTTGATCTGAACAGTTAACAATGTATCGTTCAAATCTAGATATTCAGTTTGGGAACCATTAATATAAAATTCAATATCAGTTCTACTATCCATAATAGAATTCATCGGGAATACATCTTCAAAGGCCCCCATTTCAATTACTGCTTGGGGAGATGGTCTATCAAATAAACACAATTCAGATTTACCACAAATCATTTTGAAATATAGTTCCATGTCCTTTCATTCGTTTGTTTATATGTTT
Source organism: Schmidtea mediterranea (assembly GCA_022537955.1). Classification (NCBI taxonomy): domain Eukaryota; kingdom Metazoa; phylum Platyhelminthes; order Tricladida; family Dugesiidae; genus Schmidtea; species Schmidtea mediterranea. The sequence goes on along the minus strand of CM039679.1, from coordinate 19,904,447 downwards.
ATGATGTCTTTTACGTTTTGGAATCGGTGTTGGTGCAGGTTCTTGTTTTTGAAACATACCTGCAACACTAGGTAGAACTTTCCCTAACTCGGATAATGCATTTGATTTTAGAGATGGTAATATTTTCTGCTCATTCATTATCACATCTTTAGCAGTTTTCATGCCAAAACTACCAAGGCGTTTAAGAATAGGAAGTGCAAATCTACCAATTGTTCTCAACCAACCTGATCCATACTGTTTACCAATAAAATATGGTAATTCGCCACCACTTTGGCTACCACTATACATACTAATAATATCGTTATTGGCCATCTAATTTACGAAAATGTAATGTCAAATGAGTTTTTGTATCTTTACTAAATTCAATAAATTTACCGCTATCATCACGAATATTTATTTCTATATTGTTTATACATGATGTTGATACCAGTAAGTACATGGGATTATCGATATTTATATTGACAACTTCATCCTGGTCATGTTTATCAACCCAAACAGATTTCAAAAGAGGAACCAAAGAATCACCAACAATTATAGGATCAATGATGTTAGTATATATGAACATTTGCCTATGAAGTTTTATTATTTTTGGTTTGCGTACACCAAAAGCACTTGCCCTATATGTTTGCTTATCTAATCCCAATGTATTAGCCAAATTCTTATCAAATGTAACTTCACAAATGTTATTATTCAGACTGAATTTGCATATTCCATCTTTAAGAAATTCAATAGTTTTAAATATGTGTAAACAATTTAATGAAATATATTTATGTAATTCTTCAAGTGTTTCAATATATAATTCATTAGTAAATGTAAATGTATCTTCCACCTCATTAATATATGATACAGATATTTTGATGTTCTCGATCGTTACACTTTTCTCATCAAATGTTTTGAATCGTATTAGGTATTCAGTTCCAGGAACAACAATGCTAAGCTTATCACAACCATTCGCTTGGCATCCTCAATACTTTCAAACTTTATTGTAAATAGGCTAAAATCACAACTAACATTCAATCCATCTTTGAAAAACATGCCACTATTTTCATCTAAAATTTGATTCGGAATATGACAATATCGTTCAAAATTATTGATTGATAAAATACCACTACAGGTTTTGGGAACACGCTTCTTGAATCCGATTTTACAATGACTATAAAATGGGAATGTATTGTACACAAATGTAAAGTCTTGCAAAGCAACTTCCCAATTTCCATGTAAATAAATAGGATTTTGAAGATCAACCATAAATTTACTTGCTTGATTTTCCGGATGGATTAGTGGGCAACTATTACTCGGTAAAATTGTATAGAAACTCATTTTACTAGGTCTTTTGATGATATCCATGAGGGTTTTTGATATCCATGCCATTTGACATAGTATTGTTTATCCTTACCCACCATTTTAGTTTTCAATATTTTCTGAATTCTGAACACTGTAGGTTTGGAATAACTTGTAATTCCTGTTCATAGAATTTCCCTTGTATTAAATTGTTATCACTATCTTTAATAACATACATTACAGGACTCTGTTTAGTATTAATTTTAGTAATTTGAAATACCTCATCACTCCAATTACTATCGAAATTTTTGATGAAAGGTGAAGCAGATATTTTACTAATTCTAACGTGATCACCAACTTTATATTTTGGTTTTGTAATAGGAACTTTTTTAGACTGTACTCGTGTTTTCGAGCTGATATCAACGGGTCTCAAGCCATTCAGACCTCGATGTGATGAATTATTATAACTAACAAGTATTTTCGGTAATACATTTATCCTATTTTATTACCTTGATGCACGAAATATTTCTTCAATCTATCCCTCAATGTCCGGTTAAATCTTTCAACATGAGCGGCTTTGTATTGAGAATGTACAGAATAATGATTTATTTTGAGACGATCCAGGATTTGCTTAACTTTACTATTGTAAAACTCCTTGCCTATAATAATAATACTAATAATAATAATAATAATAATAATACCTAAATCGGTTTGCAAATTATCTGGATGCCCATTTTTAAACATTGAGTTAATTGCTTTAGATATTTCCTCGGCAGATTTTGTCTTTGTTGGTAGACCGCGGGCAAAACGACTGAAAACATCGATACACGTTAAAATATATTTATAACCTTGTTAATTTTCGAATACGGTATCATCTCCATCAAATCCATTTGCCATAAATCATTAATACCGAATGTCTTATAAGCTCTCGTTGGAAATCTTTTCCGCATCGGTTTGTTTAAACTGTACGTAAGCTGATCTGACAACCACTTTTGCGTTTCCTTTTTCGAATTTGGGACTCTTTTCTTTAACTTTGCCACTCCACCGAAACCTGCTTCGTCTTCTGGGTTCGTCCAAATCTTCTCCATTACAACAAGATGATTTAAATTTTAATTAACATTAGGTAATGATTGCCACATCGTTTATTGTGATAATAATGATAATGCTAATGGTAACATTGCTCCGATAAAACCACCTTGTTGTTTATATATGATTTTTCTCATTTGCTGTCGATTTTTATTATTTACTAGTGATAACAAAGGCTTACGATGTTTATTCAATACTAGTTTTTTAGAATTACTGATTTTAATTTTACCTCTGACTACTTTTAATAGAATTTTGAGTAAATCATCGACAACAAAAGTTGGAAATGATTGTAAAATAGACATTCTTTTCATACTCGAAGCCTTTAACAATGCATTAAAATATGGGAAACTCCTATGATTTTTTACAATTTTATCTGTTTTCTTACTCTTTTTAATAATGTTTTTCGAAATTAGATTCATTGCAGGGTAATTCTCGGTTATTAGTTTTTTAGATGGTGTATAACTGGTTTTTGGTGGAACTTTATTTATAGTCTTTTTAATACTCTGTCTAAGTTTTCGGATATTTTTAAGCCTTGATTTCATAAACATTTTTACATGTTAAAGTTTTCAACTTTGTTTATATACCATGGCACCTTCTTTATTGAAAATATCGGTTTTTACCCGTAAATCATCATTGCATTGTTGTGTGAAATCAAGAAATATATATCCATGTGGTGATTTTGTAGCATCTCGAAATGCACTGATGAGAAAATTACGATTATTAGGGTATGCTTGTCGAGCAAGAAAATCAATAACTGTTGCATCTCTAGGATTCTTGAAAATAACTAAATATTGAACATTTAAATTCCTTGTTCGATGGGCGCCACCCTGATGAAATAGATTTTGAGTAATAAAGATCACAGTAACACCAACGTGTCTACTGATTTTTGTGAATAAATTATTAAAATCCTTTTCTTTATTAGCTTCCTGATACAAATCATCAATAATGATGACATCACCTTTCCTTAAACGACTTGACCAGTTTTTATCGAAACCCTTTACTATTTTCATGTTTTTCAATTTACAGAAATTATCTTGAGTTAATCCATGTTCTTCATCTGCACCCTTATGCCAATAAATCTTGTTGAATTTGGTTTGAAATAAATTAGATTTCAGTAATTTACATACAAACATAGTTTTACCACTACCACTTGGGCCAACGATTTGATATACCGCATCATTTCTTAATTCCATTATTAATTTGTATAATTATAGGTTTTTGTTTATATTATATGATTTAATGAACTCTTCCTAAAAACTCATATATATGGCTTAATATTTCATTATTGTTTAATTATGTTATCAAATATAAATTATAAAGGAACTTTCGATGTATCAAAAATGACGTTTCCAAATGGTAAACCCCAGCAAATTGTAGATAGGAGTGGAAAATACCCTATAATATTTTTCAAATCAGGCAAATGCAGAATCATGGGATGTAAGAAACCTTTAGATGTCAATAAATTACAATATAGAATAAAGGATCTTAAAATACAGTCAATTACAGTTACCATGGATATAGGACAATCTATCAATCTATACAACATGTCAACAAAATGTCTTTGTATGTTCGAACCAGAATTATTTCCTGCACTGAGGCTTTTAAAATACAACCCAATGTGTGTTAACGTGTTTGCTAGTGGCAAAATAGTTATATTAGGGGTGCGAAATCTAGAGTACAAAAATATTGTTTGTGATATACAAAATGAAATCACCGGATTGGTCGATATCTGATCGGCTAATGATTGATTAAAACAACTTGCTTATTCATTTTATTTCATTTTTAAAATGGAAAATACTTCAAGCACAAAATTAAGCAAAAAAGAGATCGAAAATTATGGTAAATTTATTATTTATTTATATTAATATCTTTGTTTCCAGATAAATATCAGGCCGTATTACTGGAAAGGTTATTCTTCTTCTATCCTCAACTCAGAGCAATAGTCAAAGACCAGCCTGAATCAGTAATTCCAGATTTGGTCTATAAAACCACCAACATATGGATTTTTAACATAATTGATCAAGCTCTATGGGATATTAAGCTTGACAGAAGACCAAAGGAGATGGAACCCGAATACCCTTGTATTCTGGGCTGTAGCTGCTGCGATTTTCGATACCAGCGCTATGAGGAATGGTGCCTGGCAAAATCAGTTAGAAATTCTTCGAAATACCAACTTTTTCGAAAATAAATGTATTTATTTTGATTGTTTTGGTAGTTTTATTGTTGGTAATAAATGTTTCTGTATTTTATTTTTGTTTTGTTTTGTTAGTTTTATTTTGGTAATAATAATAAATGTTTTTGTATTTTATTTTTGTTGTTTTGTTAGTTTTATTTTGGTAATAATAGTAAATGTTTTTGATAGTAATAGTCTTATTTTGATGGTGGTAACAATAATAAAAATAGTAATGTTATTAGTATAGCAATAATAATAGTAATAATAATAGTAATATTAATAATAATAATAATAATAATAATAGTAATAATAATAGTAATAATAATAAAAATAATAATACATTTTATATAGATGATATGTGTAAAATCATAAAACTCAACTGGTTAATTTACATACAGTCACGCACTTAACATGCAATTATCATGCACTTATCATGCATGATTCTGATTGGTTAATCAGTATCTGTCAAGGGTATAAAAGTGCGTCACCACCTTATAGAGATCATAAATCAAACATGACCAAGAAAATAAGCGTCCAACCAGTTCAGATGTTCCACAATTATAAAATGTATTTTTTAAAGGAGCCTATTAATATGCAATTGGCAAATCCGGTCAAACTCAATAAGACTCAATTTCAATCTCTCGCTGGCACTCTCTCAATGTTAGATATCAAGGATATTGATAATACGTTCAAAAAGATCAATTCCAATTTAAAATACAATGAAAATGCGTTCTTCACTAGTCAATATACCAGATATTATGATGCATTTACAGAAATTGGATTCAAAGAACAGGAAAACTGGTATATAACAATAACAATCCAAGGATATAAAGCAGATCAAAACGATGTGCTTTCTCCAATCTGGAAAATTGTTACTGCTAGACTTTCACAGTTATTTTAGTGTTTAGTGTTTAATAAATGTATTAATGTTTCTTTGTTATTCTATAAACAAAATTATAATTAGTTTTAAAATAGTGTTAAAATGATGTCTGAAAAAGGTAAAATATAAAATATAAATAATTAATTAATTTTGGTTTAGAATATTTAATAAACTTTTTGTTTGATAAACTTGAAGAAATAACCGGTGTAAAAATTAGAGATATGTTGACTCTAGTTGAAGCATTGAGTAAAGAATCGGATTGCGAATCTGAATGTCAGAGTGATTCTGGATGTCAGAATGATGAAATTGTTAATGATGGAGATACTGAAATTATTAATGATTCTGAAGAAATTATTAATGTTGAAGAAGCTACCGAAATTATTAAAGATGAGCCTACCGAATTTAAGAATTGTATTGATCATGTTATAGAAAATATTATGATAGAATCTTGTGGTGATGAAGAATGTACATGTAATAATCAATAAATCTTTAAAATATAGCTTTTTATTAATAAAAATAACAAAGAAATATTTATTAAAATCTATGATAAACCTTGTTACATAAATATAAAACAGATACTCCAGTGAATAGTTTTAATAAAAATTTGCAATTCTCGATATAAATATCAGAGCGTTTGGCTTCTGCGGCAACTTGAATAATAGCTGTCCATCCACCGTTTGATTCTACCCACGGATCAATTTTTGTTTCTATCACCTAAATAATAATAAATTAATAACAATATAAAGTAATATACCTCAATAGACCATTGGAAATAATTTTCATAGTCGGATCCAGATTTTAATATCATGTGTTTCATGTACATTAATCCTACTATTATTTGCATCCATTTATTATTTTCATCGAACATGTAACTAAATATTGATTGGAATGCATTCTTTCTCTCCAATGGTGGCAAATTGAGAATTTTTTCATAATCGAATGGGATGTCTTCAACGATTTTCTCGGTACGGTTTACCATAAATTTCATGTTTTTAATGATTTCATCTTCTTCTCTATTATTAGAGACCAGCTCATTCAACAAAGTTATAAAAAATTTAGTTTCTGGCATTTTATAAAAATATATGAAAGTGTAAGCTTATTTATACTATATTCGACCAATCAGAATCATGTAATACTAAGAAAATATGTAAAAATATATAATGGAAATGATCATGATGATTTGTTGGCACTGTTAACTTCTTTCAAGTTGTTGCCACCACTGTTAACCGGTTGTTGTTGTTGTTGTTGTTGTTGTTGTAATTTCATTATACGATTGAACTGATCAGATGTTTCATTAGAATAAAATTTTATACTATATTGAACTTGATTTATCATTTTTTCATTAAGTTTACGATTTTCTTTCAATTCTAATACTGATTTTCTTAATTCATTTTTGATAGTATCAATGGTCTTATTTAAATATATAATATCATCATATAATTCGTTTTTAGCTCTTTTTAAAGTCTCATATGTATGTTCAAATCGGAATTCTAAATTACTCATTCTTTCAGATAATCTTTTGACTGGAGTTTTCAAATATCTAGGCCTATCTATCATATACAAAATATCCATCAATACAGCGGTATCAGGACATACACATCTTGTTGAATTTTTACTTTGAACGGTTACAACAATTGAGTTGACCATATTAAAAACTAATAATATTATTAAAATTTCTTTAATCATTTTCAAAACATTATAAATTAATATTTATTGTTTATAGCTAAAGATTTGTGTGTGTGTGTGTCTCTCTAAATTAGTATAAAAGTAATTGTTATTTCAATTTTTATCATTAAAATGGTTATACCGAGTGCAGTTCAAGCTATGAATGAAATTAAACATTATGGTAATTTATTATTACTATTATTATTATTATTACTTGCTTTTTAGATGATTATTTTAAAGTTATTAAAGAACGTCTGCAATTCTATTATCCAGAAATACATGGAATCATGGATAAGCCAGCATCAATAATTCCAGACTTGATATTCAATCATACATCAATATGGATATTTACTGTAATAGATGAGTTCCTATGGGATATCGAACAAAACAATTTGTCAAAAGATATGGAACCCGATATCGGAAGTATGTGGAATGGGTTTTGAATAAAGCTCTTCGACAATACTACTATAGTAGAATTATCTCTTTATAATAAATTTAATGTATATGTCTTGGTTTTCATTATATAGTAATAATAAAAATAATAAAAATAATAAAAATAATAATATTAATAATAATAATAATAGTAATAATAATATTATTAATATTAAAAATAAAAATAAAATAATTTACAACTATATACTACTTATAAAAATAAGTAGTAAATTAAAATTAAAAAATATTGAAAAATTATATGACCTTGACCTACTTTTAAATGACCTTGAAAAATAATAATATTTAAAAAAATAATAATAAAAATAATAAAATAATTTACAAAATATATACTACTTATAAAAGTAAGTAGACATATTATAATTGAAAAATGATTAAAAATTGCTTGACCTTGAAAAAATGTTGAATAACCTTGACCTACTTTTAAATGACCTTGACCTACTTTTGAATGACCTTGAAAAATAATAATAATAATAATAATAATAATAATAATAATAATAATAATAAAAATAATAATAATAATAAAATAATAATATTAATAATAATAATAATAATATTAATAATAATAGAAATATTAATAATAATAATAAAATAAATTTACAAAATATATACTACTTATTTTTATAAGTAGTAAATTAAAATTTTAAAATGTTTAAAAATAATATGACCTTGACCTACTTTTGAATGACATTGAAAATTTTTGATGACTCATCCAATGACCTTGACCTACTTTTGAATGACCTTGAGAAATTTTAAATGACCTTGAATGAGTCATGTCTTTGTTTAAATGACCTTGAAAAAATATGATGAGTCATCCAATGACCTTGAATGAGTCATGGTCTTTGTTTAAATGACCTTGAAGAATATGATGAGTCATCCAATGACCTTGAATGAGTCATGGTCTTTGTTTCAATGACCTTGAATGAGTCATTGTCTTTGTTTCAAAAAAGTTGAACTTTTAAACTTAGTGCAAAAAAAATTTTTGCCGGGGAGAGGGGGGTATGTGAGCTAGAGGGCCTCTGAGCTAGAGGGCCGGTATCCCACTACTGATACATAACTATTAAATGACTATTATGTAATATTATTTTTTAGAAATCCTTATAGTATTTTAATATACGATTAGATAAAATCAAATTTTGTTTAAATCTATAGTTATGTAGTTTTAAATTTTTAAAAATTGTCGATAGCGTCATCAATTTTAATATTTTACTAGAATAAATACACACACACTCACAAATATATATATATAAGGGGAGTCGATGGAATACAAAACTTACAGGACTACCTTGTCTCGACTAAAGAAAGTTGTCTTTGTATATTCAAAGTTCAGGTGCAAATTTTCTTTTAAATTGGTTAATGTCTAGAGCCCCCGCATTTATAATACTACTTTAAAGTTACAATACAAACATTACCGATAGAGTTAGGTTTAACACTGAATACGAGAATAGCAGATCAACTTGTGAAATATCCTTCTGTAGTTTCAATATCTTTATTTTCATACTCTCGCCTTGAGTCTTCTGCTGATACAATCATGCCATGTCTTGCTTCGTGGCCGTAAACCTTTGAAGAAACACGATTAACTTCCTTTACAGTCCGTTCAACTGCCTGAGTATGACAATGAAATTTGGATATTAGCAATGGAGCTGCTTCAACTAGCTGTTTTAGATACTTTTCAGATATTTCATTTAGAATAAATACAAATGTGATATAAGACTGGTTCCAATCGATCAGGTCAAAGTAATTCTCGGCTTGAAAGTTGATGATGAAATTTGACTTTGAAAATTGACAAATTTCACCTTCTTTTCTTGAAAATCTAGCCACCACGACTTTCTCCACTGCATCTCTCTTCACGTTAATATTTTCATCAGACAGTGCCAACACAAGAACATTTTCCGGGTGACAGAAGTAACTGCTTTTTCTGTAGAGACAACTGGGGCATCTAGTGTATTGATTTGTTACAAAATAATTGAATTCGTTGAACTATGTAGAAGAAATTCTTGGTGCCATCTGCTAAATATGGATGAGCTTTTATCCGAAACCAAGACGGAGTATTTAAGTTCAGAATCTAGGAGACAATAGATATAAAATTAATAGACGGAGTTTTTGTACTGATGTAGTATCAAAGAATACGATTCACACAGGTTAGCCAAAGTGCTTAGCAAAGATTACCAGGGGAAGCAGTTAAGATGTAATTTATAATGATCAGAGTTTTTGAAACGCAATTGAATCACATTAGCGATTTGATAAAGGTAAATTTGATCTTGGCTTAAACCGCTCTCCAATTTGTCAAAGATTGTATCTGTTTCACCAATTATTGGTTTGAAGTGGAGTGTGGGAAGAGATGAAAGTTCTCCTTCATACAACTTGTTTCACCAACTCGTCCATCAAAACCGATGCATAGAAATTCTTTATTGGAAATACAGTGATTATTAACAGTTGCTGTTCTATAAATAATACGCTGTCTTCGCAATTTTGATGACATTGGTAAATTTTTTTCTGAATTGATGTTCATATCTTGTAAACAAGCATTAATTTCCTTACAGTCGTCTCGGTTACTTATTCGTGTTTGTTACATCATTTCACAAAGAGAACGATGTTGATACTTGTTGTAGTCACGACACTTCTCATAGTCTGAACTACCTGATCCTTCAGCCGAGATTTCACATTCCAAGGAATCTTCTTTGCCTTCACATGATTCTGCTTCTTGTGGCGAAAGGTTTTCTTCAACTGAATATCCTGCATGCTTTTTGTACTTTCCTATTTTAGGTTCACGCATTTCTCTTTTCTTTGAATTTGTCTTTCGAGAGCAGCTGATGTATCCAAATCTACATTTCCTATTACTATATATCTTTCTGAAATCTGGTCCACTTAAAATTCCCACTCAAGTTTTGGAACTTTCATATTACAAATGCGCTGGTTTCTATCTGAGATTTCTCTGGTAATGCATTTGCAAGAACATATGTCAAAATTTGTCTGAAATAAGTTTTTCTCCATTTTGTTAATAACACTATGCTGAGCTATGGTAGGAATACTAGCTTACACACAGATGGCAATTTAATCCACTGATACAAGTTTCATAATATCTCACTTAGACTGTATGCGTGATGAAGCTTAGTGGGATTGATTTCGATACCAAAAGAAACACTTAAATACTTCTTGAATAGTAAGCTGATTTATAGGAAGTACACTTTACTGATAAAATATTCCACGGTGACAACTGGATCTAGTTGAGATATTAGCCAATGTAGAACTAAACTTAAATAGTAACGTAATTAGATAAATTACAAATATACCAAAAAATTATACTTATGTTATAACTTCTGTTATTCAGAAATACAGATGAATTGTCGAATAAGCGCAATGATGCAATAATACACACATTTAAATGAATTACAATTTCTTATTTTCATAAAATACGATAAAAATGAAAGGCCAGTACCAACATTTTATATTCAGGGAATTTTAATAAGGAATAATGAATCCATTAAAGTCTACATATATATTAATATATCAATATTATATGCAGTCTGATAATGTGCGGAGGACCTAAACATATTCTAAAACACTTTTAATGTTTATAATAGTACTTGTATGTGCGATTGGCAACTTTTTCCACTAAAGACGGTATAGGTTGTGAAAATCGACCTGCCCTAGTATATATATATTTGTAATATTTCTTCGCAACATCTAAGAATTTTAAACATTGGGTGTTAAAGCGCCAACGTGTTTAAGTCACGACCAGATGTAGCTAAGTTAATGTAATTTTACGCACCGAGAATAGAAGCAAATGGCGACTAACAAGATATTTTACATAACATTTAAAAAACGAAATTTGGCTTTTGGGCACTTTTTCGTAGTCAAATTTATCTATAATATTGTCCAAAGTGTTTTTAATTTAGTAATATGGATAGTTTTTAAATCATCTCCGCTCTCACAGTTGAACGCAAATAACTTTTTCCCACTGTTAACGGACACGAAAAGAGTTTACGCAATGAAGAGATTTAGAAAAATGGATTACTTTGATTCAGATGATGAATTCGACTCCCCTGGAAATTTTATGGAATCAACACCAATAAAATGTTACTTAATATTCAATCACATATCAGTAGTGGGATGTGTCACATCCAGCACATGTTACATCCAGCACAGTACCCCCCCCCGGCTGAGAGAAAATTTTTCTAAGTCCAAAAGTACAAAAAATTTTTAAGACAGAGACAATGACTCATTCAAGGTCATTTAAACAAAGACCATGACTCATTCAAGGTCATTGGATGACTCATCATATTCTTCAAGGTCATTTAAACAAAGACCATGACTCATTCAAGGTCATTGGATGACTCATCAAAAATTTTCAAGGTCATTCAAAAGTAGGTCAAGGTCATTGGATGACTCATCATATTTTTTCAAGTCATTTAAACAAAGACCATGACTCATTCAAGGTCATTGGATGACTCATCAAAAATTTTCAAGTTCATTTAAACAAAGACCATGACTCATTCAAGGTCATTGGATGACTCATCATATTTTTTCAAGGTCATTTAAACAAAGACCATGACTCATTCATGAGTCATCCAATGACCTTGAATGAGTCATTGTCTTTGTCTTAAAAATTTTTTGTACTTTTGGACTTAGAAAAATTTTCTCTCAGCCGGGGGGGGGTACTGTGCTGGATGTGACATGTGCTAGATGTGACACATCCCACTACTCATATCCAAGTATAAAGAAGAATTGAATACTAAACCTGTAATAAAAATTATTTACAGTTTAATAGATTATTTAAATATTTTTATAATTAAGATTACAATTTACTTTTGAAAATTTAAAAAAATATTTTAATATTTTCCACATGATTTATCTCTCCTCGTAAATTTGATTTTAATTATTCATCTCATTTCAACGCTAATATATTCTTGACAAATATATTACTAGAAATATTGCCAGGAATTATTTTTTTTTACTGTCGTATTTAAACAAAAATTAAACTTATTTGTCACGCTGATTCACATTTGATATTTGATACAAAAATGTAACATAAATTTTAGTTCATATTGTTCAATAAAATAAAAATAATTAAAACAAAACTTTACATATTTCGTTTGGAACTTCATGTCTCCATTGTATTCCAATAAAAGTTTCATGATGTCTATATCTTCAAAGTCAGAGTGAATTCGTTTTTTGACTATTTCTGCTGCAAAATGCAACGCTGTTTCTCCTTCCTAAAAATTATATACATTTCGAATGCAAAACTATTTGGTTACATTATTTGGCAGGTTCACGAGTAGAGTTGAGTCCATTTTAGTTTTAGTACGATTGAGGAAGTTGATTATTTCAAGCACAATCGGATAATGACAATATCTAACACCGATATGCAAAGAACTATTTCCTTCGTTAGATACTAAAGTTGGATCTGCTTTTTCCAACAAAAGAGATTTTAGCATTTCCAAATTTCCCGTTCTACCAGCAATATGAAGAGCAGTTTCTCCTTTCTAAATTTTCAATATTAATAAAACAGTCCATAGCTGTCATTCCAATACTTTCATCGTATCGTTGACATTTGCTCCGCTTTTAAGTAACATTTCTGCACACAATTCGCCATTTTTAACCGTTGCGGCTATGTGCAACGGAGTCTCGTCTGACTAAATAATTCTAAACTTATTTTAATTATTATTATATTACTGTTCCGCCTTTAACATTCACTTCAGCTCCAAATCCAAGAAGAGTTTCAACCACCCCTGGATTTCCATATTTAACAGCAATATGTAGAGGAGTGTATAGATCCTAGTACACAATATACTTTAATTATTATTATTATATTTTATTATTATTATTATTATTATTATTATTATTATTATTATTATTATTATTATTATTATTATAATTATTATTGTTTGATCGGGAAGTAGTTTGGTATTCGATCCACGATGAAAAGGATTTAATAATATTTTCCTGACTTAGACGTGAAATCATCATGATTTCATTTTGCAGAAGTCTACTTGATTTGCTTAGGGTTAGTATCTCATCATTATTATACGAGCTGATCTTAATGCAATACCAATGGGAATCAAATCTGTGCTTAGCACGAAAATATTTGACACCAACAAGGCTTTGTAGTTTCACCATATCACAAAATGTTGGAGAAACATTGAAAAAATTATAAGCCGAAATATAGCGATCATTTAAATCTCCTTCCAAATCCGGCTTCCTATAATCATGCTTATCCATGACTCTCAAAAATTATGCTTCTTTCATTTAAATAAAAGAAATACAGAAACATCAGTTTCATATGTAATTTACTGTCGATATTTTTACCTTGTTCATTTTCATAGCTTTTTACCTGACTGTAATTAATATACTTCAACAAGTAGCCTTTTCGAATTTCTAACACTGATGTTTTACTATCAATAGCATTAGAATCATTGCTTCCTGAACAATCTTGAATATTATCCAAGAGGATTTTGGCGCCGAACAAAGGGTTAATTCGAGAATTATAGGACGCTTGCATAGAGGAGAATTTTGGAATTTTTCTGTAAAAGGTGTCCGCCCAACATTCAATTTGAGCCAGTACTCACTGTTGCATATCGGTGAATTAAATTGGAGCTTTATGACACTTTATCAGAAATTATTTTATTGTCCAGAGAAATAAAGAATTGAAATCTTTAATAAAGTAACTTTCAATTTTATTGGATGTTTTCAAATTGCTTTCACAATTGTTTACTTTCATTTTATGAAAACTCAAACCAGGAATGAAAATTTGTTCATAAGAATCATCTTTATCTAATTTCTTAATAAAGGGGAATTTGTTTGCATTAGAAAACTCAGCATTTTCCCATAAACTATTATTTGAATCATTATCGCAACATAGTTCATAATCAGATCCAATATCGCTATTCATATTTCAGTATCAGGTTATTGAATAATTTTTATTAAATTTTTAATGAAATCCAAAGGCTATCTTTGATGAAAATAGATTAATAATGACTGACATGTTTATCATTTAGAAAAACTGAATATTAAAACTTAACAAAGTCACTTAAATCAACAAATAAATTCTATATTTAAAGAACACTACTTTATACAGCTTATTAAAACACACATATATTATAATTTCAATTGCAAGGTCCTCTAAAATTTATTTTAATTTACTTAATAATGATTTAATTTAGTTTATTTAATATGGTGCCTATCCAATTATTATTATTATTATTATTATTATTATTATTATTATAACAGTATAAGCTAAAAAAATTAATATTTACTTTAGATCTAACATTAACATTAGCTCCTTTTTCAAGTAAAGCTCGAACAACACTCACATGTCCTCTCTGAGCAGCAGCATGCAAACATACAGATCCAGCCTGCAAGAAATTCAGAAATAGTAATAATAATAGTAATAATAATAATAATAATAATAATAATAATAATAATAATAATGATAATGATAATGATAATAATAATAAAATAATAATAATAATCAGTTAAAATTTAGATAATTATCAACAATAATCAAAATATTGACAAATGCTATGATTTTTCACTATGTTTTCTTAAATAAAATATTATTATTTACTTTTAACAACCCTTTAACCCAGGGGTCGGTAAACTTTTCCATGGCCAGAGCTACTTTTTAAAATTATGTGGCTTCAAGATCAACCTTTTATTTTGAAAAAAAACTACATTAAAAAATACAGAAATATAATATTTATTAAAACAATTAATGTGATGAATGGAATTGTTTTTTATCCAATAGTTTCTTCATATCGGGAGAATAGTTTGTAACAGCCAATTTTAAACAAGTATCCAGATTTTGCTCGATATTTATTCTTTATGAATTTCATATTTGAAAATACGGATTCACATAAGTACGTTGATCCAAAGAGGCAAGATATTTTTAATGCAACATCTCTTATAAACGGATACTGACTTGGTGTTACATGGCTCCAAAATTCTAATTGATTCCAATTCGTTCGACGTCGACCATTTGCCGACCCCTGCTTTAACCTTATGAGATTATAAGTAATGTCTCAAAGCCTCTTCACTTCAAAGTTTCTTTAATTTGATCTTTTAGGTTATTGTCAACCCTAAATGAAGTTGTTGTGAATGCATTTATAATTTGGGTTGAGTATTCTAAAATTTTTAAAATTGTAAATTTTATAAATTTAATAAAATACAGTAACGAGAAAATTATTTTTACTTTATATTTGAAGTAGTTTGATTAATTGAAATTATTATGAGATTTATTGCATAATTATTTTTATTTATTCCAAATTTGCTTAAACTGTTTTATTATTATGAGGACTTTTTTGTTTTTCACCTCTGATTTCTTTATAAGTGACATAATTTTTTCTACAAAATTTGACTGTGAATCAGATTTATTTAAGGTATTCACGAATTTTCGGCACAGCCTTTTTCAAGTGATTTAGATCATTACTTATTTACTTTAAAAAAATAAGAGTAAAATTTATATATTTTGTATTTTATCTTAATTTTATTGGTTAAATTTAATTGCGAAGTGCCCTTCGATCCATCTAAAATAACACTTTATTTTTAAAAGTCAACCATATACAGTATCATATTCATTTGCTTTATTTGTATATAAATATTTCAAAATCGTTTCATTATTTTCTTCTGCACAAATATGCAACGCAGTCTGTCCAGATGCCTAGAGATATATAGATAAATAGTAAATAAGTGAAAATATTAAAATGCTTTTTAATAATTTTTTCAGTTTCCGTTTTATTAATAGAGGTGTAGTTAGGCTTATGGCGAAAAAAAATAATGTGTACCAGAGGAGAAAAAATATTTCAATTAAAATCTTAGCCAGTGAAAAATCATCACTTGAAAAGGCTGTGCCGAAAATTCGTGAATACCTTAAATAAATCTGATTCATAGTTAAATTTTGTAGAAAATATTATGCTTTATAATTATTCAGCATGATTTTTATTGAAACCTTTAATCACTAATAGTGTAAGAATTTCTACATAAAATGACACCGATTTAAATATTAGAAATCTCTTATCAAACATATCTTATACTATATAATTCTACAGATTCACTTTCATCATCAGATAAAAACAAAAACCTATAATAATTTTAAATGACTTATTCTAGCAAAATTTTCAAAATAACTCTCAAAATCACTAAGCAAATGTTTTTTTCGATATTTTAGAAATAATTACCAATAAATAAATTTTATTTTTAAAACATTAAAGAAAATTTTTAATTTCAATATTAAAAACATCCTTTTTTAAATTTCTTGATATTTGTCATTTTTTCATAACATCATTTTGTACATAAGGCTTTCATATATCACTTCAAATACGAAAATTCAAATACAAATGCAAAATTATGTTCACTAATGTTGTTCAATTTCTTCAGTTGACCGGGAATAGAGAGATGGGCAGTCATTTCAATGTATGTGGCATTACATACATGACATTTATATTCATAACCAAAATCCGAAATCCACTAATGACTCAGATTTAAAACATAGAATTGACCTCCTCAATATCTGTATTAGCAAGCCTATTCAACCACTGATAGTTTTTCACTAATGGAATTCATTTTTTCCCAACATAAAAATTATAAAATTGTTTCAGTAGTGACTCAAGTGACTAAATTCATCCATTATGAGAAGAGGTCAATGCTCATCATCCTACTGTTTTTGACTGACTTGTCAAAAGAACTTGAAATCAAATAAAATAAGCTAATATTACTGAACATTTTAAAATAATTTTTTATTATAACTCACTTTATTAGGCATGTGCAAAGGTACCCCTCTACGTAAAAATGACATCGTAGTATCCGGATGACCAGAAATTGATGTAACATGCATTAGCGTATTTCCATCTTTATCTCTAGTTAGAACGTTACATTTGAATTTATCTATTAAAAATTCCACTATTTTCGTGTAGCCTTTATCAGCCGCCATGTGAAGTGCGCTTCGATCCATCTGAAAGAATACATTTTTTTTAAAAGTCAACCATATACAGTATCATATTCACATAGTCCACTATATTGGCATTTGCTTTATTTGTATATAAATATTTCAAAATCGTTTCATCATTTTCTTCTGCACAAATATGCAACGCAGTCTGTCCAGATGCCTAGAGTTATATGGATAAATAATAAATAAGTGAAAATATTTAAATGCATTTTAATAATTTTTTCAGTTTCCGTTTTATTAATAGAGGTGTGGTTAGGCTTATGGCAAAAAAATGTACATTAGAAGTACACTCAGAAATTTAAACCAAATATTTAACATATGGATCTCGCTGGGAAATGCTTAAACAATGTGTACCAGAGGAGAAAAAATATTTCAATTAAAATCTTAGCCAGTGAAAATAT
Source organism: Schmidtea mediterranea (assembly GCA_022537955.1). NCBI lineage: Eukaryota > Metazoa > Platyhelminthes > Tricladida > Dugesiidae > Schmidtea > Schmidtea mediterranea. Next base: position 19,886,568 of record CM039679.1, on the reverse strand, counting down.
TCAAAAACATTACTATTTAAAGAGACAATTCTTATCATAGATAAATATCTAACAATTAACATTAAAGATGAAACCAGTGAATTCACCATTCTAATCTCAATTTGACTTTGGTTCAGAATTTATGGTGTTTTTAAAAACACTTTAAAATAATTTTTAAAATTAATTATAATTAAATTAATTTAAGTAAATAAAATTTTTGAAAACTTATTGAAATAAAAATTAGAATACAAAGTGTTAAGTTTCGAATTATTTTAAAATAATTTTATTTATTCAAATTTAATTCAAAACGAAAAAGAAAAATCAGCAATCAGAAAAGCTAAATTCTGAGATTGAAAAGGATTATCAAATAATCGAAGATTTTCTCATTTAACACATATTTTGCTGCAAAGCCTTATCTTGTCATTTACTCGTTTAACAATTCAAAGTTGTGTTGAAATTAAATTTCGTTTTCATTTATCTAGAAGTTTATTTTTTCTATGACTAATATTACTTGTGAATATTTACACTAAAAATATTAGATAAAACATAAAAATATTATCTGTTGATGTTTTTAAAGTTCATTTAATTTTTCAAATTTTTTCTTTCGGAATTTCATAAAAATCTCATTAAATGTAGGAAATAAAATTTTGAATTGAAAATGTAAAGTCCTGATCTTAATATAAAATAATTCATAAAAAAGCTTTAATGTTTTTGAAAATTCTCTTGATGTAGACCATAATGTTGGCTTGATTAAAAATATTTCATTTTGATTTTACCTCAAAAATTCAATTATTTTATTAAAAATAACGTAAATTAATATACATACATTTTGAATGTTTATCGGCCCTTCTACTTCACAGAGCATTCGAAGTGAATCTATGTCTTTTTTTCGACATGCTATATGTATAGCAGCATCTCCAGAATTCTGCAAAAATCAAAAAGAAACTTTTTGATAGTTATAAAAATATTTACATACCTTTTTCTTAATATTAGCCTGAGCTTCACCTTCATGTTCTAATAACTCTTTAACAGTCGAGAGTGACCCAGCTTCGATCGCATACATTAATGGAATAGCTCCGTCCTAAATTTTCCATTGATTAAACTATTTTTTTAATAAGAATATCACAAAAATATAATTTTAAAAAATTGTTTTAAGTTTAATTTTTTAATTTTACTCAAAATTTAAAAACGTACAAATTAAAAAGCCAACATCTTAAAGTATTAGTGGAAACCCATACACGGAAAATAATTTTTGCAACAAGTATACAAGAAATAATTTAAAAGCGGCTATCAAAACTTCATTGAAAAGGAATATTAATTCTAATTTTAAATTTTAAAAAGTAAAATCACATACAGAGAGCATTGACCCAAAACCACGTATAGTTAGAAATCCCTTTGATTCATCATTAAAAAATAAATAAAAAGATACAAAATACAAAAAATAAAAAAAATATGTTCTTCAGAAATAATAAAATTATAATCAGTTATCATCACGAAATACGAAAAATAAATCAAGTTTCCTTCGGTAAATAGTACAGCCAAAAATACTAAGAAATAAACAGGTTTTACAAGCGTTTTTACAATAATGTAAATAAAAAATATATTTACAATATCCATTTGGAAACGAGCATTTTTAGTTGCTTTTAATAACTGAGTTACGATTCCTGGAGGTGCTGGATTCCTGCTACAGGCTAAATGGAGAGGTAAGCACTTGTTATTCTAAAATATAATAAAATCTTAAATTTCGACGATAATTAAAATGATGATAAAGTTTACTTTTAAACAATAATCTGTAAAATTGTGAAAAAAAGAATATTTTTTGTTTTGAAAATTTTTGTCAGTTTAAACAAAAGAAAAAAAGTTTTAAAATATTGGTTCCAGGGTAATTTGTCGCAGGGAAATTCGTCGCGAGATTGGACTAGAAGTAATTGAAATTTAGAGCATCAGGACGTAATTGATATTTAGGCATCAAGTTGTAGTTGAAAATACGTTATGAGGGCAATGAGAAAATATATTCTCCTTTCTCGATCAATACTATTTCTTATTACTATTTCTTGGCATAACTATACAATATTTATTAATATAACACTGTATCCATTATTCTAATGGCAAGCATATTAAACATTTTGTGGTAGTAATTATGTTGTTATAAAACACAAATATACAAAAAACCAGTCTATTAAAATTAATATATTTTATATGTCATTCTCTCATTTGTCTCCATTGAATTGTCCGCGAAGAATGGCTCTAGAACCAATTTATCTTAAGTAATTCACAAGTATAACTTTACTTAATTTCTTTCAAGTCTGAAATATTTCAGACAATAGCATTAAAAGATTTGAAACTTTTCAATATCATATATTTTCTCTCAGGGTATAAATTTTTTTGTTTTATTAAAATTACTTAAATTTTTACTTACACCTCCATATACGTTAGCATCTGCCTTTTTAGATATAAGCAATTTCACTACTTCTTCTTTTGAGAACTTTGCAGCATAGTGTAGAGCATTTCTTCCATCCTGTTAATAAAATTCTGATCACGAATTATTATTATTATTATTATTATTATTATTATTATTATTATTATTATTATTATTATTATTATTATTATTATTATTATTATTATTATTATTATTATTATTATTATTATTATTATTATTATTATTATTATTATTATTATTATTATTATTATTATTATTATTATTATTTATTTTTTTTATTATTATTATTATTATTTTTATTATTATTATTATTATTATTATTATTATTATTATTATTATTATTATTTAAATTTATCATTTATATAAACATAAATTTAATAAGTAACTGTGTAAGCCAATTTTCGCAATGTTTATATTTTATTTTTATTATCATATTTTGTGAATAAACATTGCGTAAATTGGCTTTCAGTTAATGAAAAAAAAAGTATTTTTAAAGTTTATCTAAATCAGCAAAAGTCAGGTAGATATCGAAAAATCAAAATGTTTTTTAAATTACTGATTTTCTTCAAATTTAAATATTAAAAGTTTAGTTCTAAAATATTTTTAATTATTTTTAAATTTTTATAAAAATTCTTTATATAGATTTATTCATATTTAAATGCTGCCAAAATTAAATTTTAAAAAGTTTTAAAATTTTGTTTGAATTTTGTCATTTATTAAAGACATCGTGGGAAAGAAAGATCAAACACATAATGTGCAGAAAGAGAAAAACTTTATGAATTTTGTTTTGTTTAATGAGTGATTAGGATCTTGTTAAGATCGAAATATTTCATATTTTATGAATAAACATTGCAGAAATTGGCTTACACAGTTATGTATTACATATATGTTAAAATAATAATAATAATAATAATAATAATAATAATAATAATAATAATAATAATAATAATAATAATAATAATAATAATAATAATAATAAAATTATAAAATTATATAATGTAGCTATACAAATGTTACCTGTGATATATCATTTACATTATTGACCAATTCCAACAATCTTTCTATAATAACCAATCTGTTATCTTTACAAGCTATCATCAAAAGAGTCTCATCATTTTCCTTAAATAATTTAAACAAAATTTATTTCCAAAAATAATTTAACGTACTATATCTCGGACATTTGGCAAAGGATTCTCCTTATTGTACTCACGAAGCAACTGATCTACGGATGCCCACTCGCCTTTCCTACAGTATTCTATTAATTTTGTAGAGGGATCATCGGCATCAAAAGCAATAAGAATCGGTTCTATTTCTTCTTTAATCGCACCTATAGAAGGTTTAGTAAAATCCTTTGAGGTTGTTTTAGTTTCTTCTCTTGTTTCAATTATTGGACTTCTTTCATAGCTTTTAGAATTATCATTATTATTTGGTTCGATTTTCAGACTTTCAGAAGAGACTCGTTTCCTAAATTCTGACAAATGGGAATTATCTGTCTCTTTATTCAATTTAATCTTTTCCCAATCCATTGCGTCCATTGGTTCTTTCTTATTAGAATTCGACTTAGAAGCTGCTTTATATTTCGAAAACTTGAAACCAATTAAATTATCAATGGCTTTTGATGATTTCGACATGCTCATGGTGATGTCAATGTCCCGTGAATTCCGTCTGACAAGCCTGACATTAGCAGCCTCATTCAAATCTTTAGAACTGTCAAATTGTCTAAAGAACGTTCCAGGTTTGCTTAAGGCATCGTTAGATTTCTCATATTGTCTGACCGATTCATCCTCAATTGCCTTTTTGTAATTGTTGGTGATTTTTTCATCAAATGAATTCTGTGGTTCCGATTTACTAAATTTAGACAAAACTTTTTCATCAAATCTCCGATTGACTTCCATATAATCTGACTCGGTGCCACTTTTGAGTTCTGAAGAATTTCCAAATAAATTTGAATTTTCCTGTTCAAACTTTGACATTTTTAAAGGGAACAAATGAAACCGATTTGAGAATGGAATTATACGAAATGTAAATGTGAAAAAATGTCAAAAGAAATAAGTTGCAGCATAATTTTTTATCCTATCCTGATTTCCGTGGAAAACAATAGAATTAAATTTCACTTCCTCTAAATTCTGTAAATAAGAACCAAAATCGATATAAGTTAGCGAGAGAATATTACATAAAATATTTATCAAGTATAACGAATAAAAGTTAAAATTAAATTATTTTTTGGAAATTTTATATTTATTTAATTATAAATTCTAGTTTAAACTGTATCAATTATAGCATTCAAAAAACACATTTGAATGAATTTATTTTAATTATTTATTTACATTTCAAAAAGAAAAAAATTAATTATCAATATCAATTTTTTATTAAATGATTATTATTAATATTATTATTTTATTATTATTTTAAATTCTTTTCTTTGTCGATAGAGTATAATTTTTTCGTATAGTATAATTTTTTCTGGTTGAAAGTGTTTTATTGCTGCTCATCGTATGGTGTTTTAATAAATTATAAGTTATGTACTTATTTAAAGAAATCTTATTTTAAACAAAATTTGATTTAATTAGAACAAATATTTAGATATATGTGTCACCAGATTTCTAATGAAACTAAACGTAAACAAAAGAATTACATATTTTATATTTTCGCGAAAATTAAGCAAAAACTACTTAGATTTGTATTTTTGAATTTACAAGGGAAGTTTTTAAATTGAATCAAAAATTCTATTTTGAATAGTTTACAATACATATATACTTTTATTGAGTATGATTATTCTACATAAATAATTTTGATTGAGAAATTAAAATTGCGTGTACACTATAAACACAAGTCATTTGATTTCTATTTTCTAATAATATTATATGTATGTATATAATATAGAAACATAAAAATGTTTTAACGTTAAAAAAACAAAAAAGCAAGGGTTACTTGAGAATAAGAAAAAATTTTTATAAGAATTTGTTTGTTAAAATTTATAGAAAAAGTACCTGCAAATTTTACTTTAGTTAGAAGTTACATTATAAAATTCGAATATAGTACGCGCGCGTTATATCCGAATAGAACGCGCATGCGCGTTCTATTCAAATATAACGCGCGCGTACTATATTCGGTGGAAGACTGTAGCATGAAACAAAGTAGCAATTTCCACGATTGAATTTTGACGTGAAATTTTATCGATGGATAGTTAATGGTATTTAAGAGTTGTTTATACATTTTGAAAATAAAAAAAGATGACAGTCATGTTAAAAATTCAATATTTTTAAAGAGAAATTAAATATTTTTTATTTTTACGCATTTGTAATTTAGTTTTAAATAATTAAAATTTAGTAAAATTAGATAAAATTAAATTTTTCTGGCACTACACTAACATTATTATTTTAGATGTATCAAACCAAGTGTATATAAAAGGTGAGGTCGGGCGCCGAAACAGCCCACTTGTTATCCTTTAAGATTTCTTATTTCAGCTGTTAATGATAAAAAATTTTCTTGTTTCTTGTTTTGAAAAATTTATGTAAATATATTTTGTTTCATTACACTTACGCTGTCTCCGTATTTCAAGTAATTCACAGTCCTAACAAATTGATGCTCTTGAGACTAGTGCAATTGCTTGGAAAATTTTATGCTGTGATGCAAAAAACATTTAAAACTTGCAATTAAAGGCGATATTTCCGATCATTATTGCGGGAGAAGGATTCAAAATGAATTAATAAACTTGATGGCTGATAAAGTCAACGGTGTAATTCGAAATAGGGCTTATAAAGCCATTTATTACACTATCAACGCTGATTGCACTCCAGACAATTCTCTCAAAGAACAATTATCGCTTACAATTCGATTTGTTGTTTTATCAGATGATATAGAAGAAATTAAAGAATGCTTTGCCGGATTCGTTCAGGGCCGGCGCTAGAGTATTTGGCACCCTAGGCTAACTAAAAATATGGCGCCTCTAGTTAAGAAACAAACTCAATAATACCTCAATAAACAAAACAAGTAAATGAAAATAAAATAACTGGATTTCATTTATTTATTCAACAAAAAAATATAAAAAAAGAACTATTTAAAATTTGATTTTTCGTGCTTTGAGTTTAGCAAAATCTTCAAGCAGCAACTTCGTGTCTAATAAAGAACTATTTAGCGCCCCATGTAAATTGACGCCATAGGCAGCTGCCGACGTCGCCTATGCCTAAAACCTAAGAGGATTTTGTTTGAAGAACTGTGGAATGCAGACTACTATTTTAATGAATTACATAATAGCACCTTGTATGTAAAAGGTAATGAGATCATTCTGGTTGTTCGAAAAGAATAGCACACTTAGAAACTTTATTCAGTGAAATTGTAAACCTTGTTTGTATTTACGAAAATAAAAGACGGAAATGAAGCCACTATTAGTTGTGTGGCTTTCGTTATTTTATACAATATATTTCCGAAATTCAGCTTCCAATTCGAAGTGTTTAATGCCTTTGCGAATATTCGAAACCCATATGAAACTCTACAAATTTTCGAAAGAAATATGGAAGAAAAAATGTAAAGAAAGGAATTTTTAACTGTCCAAAGTCGACTAAACTTTTTAAGAAGAGTTTTAACTTTGACTTCAAAATAAGAACTGCATGCAATAAATAATAAGAAATTTAGATAGCGCTAAATGAAGAGTATATCAAAATAATAAAACATATCACCGGAAGTATTTCAATAGCTTTTTTACTTTATCCGAACTCGTTTTAGTGTGCTTTAATATTAAACTAGACATAATTTATTTGAGATACCCATAGACCAGAGCTTCTTAAACTTTTGTAATTCACGACCCCATTTATGATTGCGAGTTTCTTGACGACCCCATACAAATATAAAAGAAAAATATATTTATATTTTTTTAAAATTCCTTTAACATCTTCTAATTCATAGTAAATGTTATTCAAGTTATTACAATACTCTTAATAGAAATGCAGGTACAAACAATCTTTCCGAACTAGAAGATTTTATGATATATTTATCTACGATAATTGTTATTTTATCTTTATAACAATAATTTTACAAGTTAAAAAACATTTTCTGTTAAATTGTATTTTTATCTCTCGCGACCCATGGTTTAAGAAGCCCTGCCATAGACGACAAGTAGTTTACCTATTGGTATTGCTACACACCTTTCAAAATGAATAGATCAAATTTCATTGGTCACATTACTCAACCAAAAGACAATCGATATATAAATTGCCATGAAAATAGATACAAGCTTCAAACATTTATGAGAATAAAACCAATACTAATATACTAAACTTCTAGATAAAATAACAATAAAAACATTCACAACTGATGTATTTTAAATATATTGGAAAAGAGATGGGTTACCTCTAAATTTTTATTCATATTTGCTAATATAAGGTGTGAAGACATTAATATAATCAGAAAATTAAAAATATATAAATTATCTGTAAATGAATCTAAATCTCTGAAAGAACTCTTAGCCCTAAGTGTACAAATAAAGACAAAATAATTTATTAAAACAAATTAACTAAATCTAAACAATCATTTATAATGAATATACATTTGCTTTAATATAAGTTTATATTAAAAGGAAAATTATGTTTTTTATTTGGAAAATCATCAACCGTTAGATCACTATTTCCTTCTACGTTCCTTACAGACAAATAACGTCTCACTATGACATTCCAATTTACGACATTTTCTAATTTGTCTTCTTCATTTTTTAAAGCAGCAATGTCGCCCAAAAGATCTAAAATAAATCACAATAATGATTTGAAAAACAATATTATAAGATTCATTGGTGTTTGTTTTCAACCCAATCAAGGACGCGATAACTCGTTCAAAGGGTCCCATATGTAATTTTCTTTTTTCTAAAGTATATATGTATGTATATATATATATATATCACATTTAATTTTATAAAAAATAAAAAAACAGTATGTCAGTAAAAATTGTAAACGAAAAAAAGCCCTTGCTGCGAAATAATAATTATATTGTTGAAAAATCCTCTTCAGTTTCTTTTAAAGAAACTGAAGAGGATTTTTCAACAATATACTTATTACTTCGCAGCAGGGGCTTATTTTGTTATTCACTTATCTGATATATTAATTTATGCTGCTAACAAGGAATCACTGTTTTATTCTTATATATATATATATATATATTTATCATACTCTCAAAAATATGAAACTTTCGTTTTCTATCATTTTCTTTATATAGTGGTCTTTCTGAAAAATATAAAAAATGACGGTTTCAATAAAATTTATTAGTTACTTCTTATTCTGTAGTATATTTTGGTTGAATATATTATAAGCTGTGTTAATAAATTAAATGGAGATGGAATTGGAGAAGTTTTCTTCATATTTCTAATAAGCTTTGCCCGACCATATTTCCATTCGGTATCAGATTCTGCTTGAATTTCTTCATATGTGTTTGCCATCATCGCAATGAGAAGGTTAATTAAAACAATAATTGTAATCATTAAAGCTATCCCAAAGACAGCTCTAGCTAAATATACAGCATATCCTGGAGTAAGGCCTGGATCGGGTAAATCTACCGGAGTGGCTTGACCAAAAAGAGCAAAATAAAGAAAGACAACTTTACTCAAAACACCCGGAACATTACTATAATCACCCGATAGAATAGGCTGAAAGGCCGCTACAAGAATGCATGCAAACGAAAGTAAAAAGATCGCTAAAATAACAACAAATTTGAATAAATCTGTCATCAAATCTCGAATGATAATCGTCCAGGGACCGAATAAATGATGAATGGACAAAAAGTCCAATGTCACTATTGCACACATGAATGTTGCATAAGATAAAAGTTGGTTACGAATGTAAATTAATTCTGGAATTAAAATTGGCATTGGCATGAAGCTCAAAGTTTGCACCATTACAGCAAAAAATCCAAAAAACAAAATGCCATACTTAAGACTGGCAATACTTTTGCGGTCAATGGGGTTTATTAACTCCGAAACAAGTAGTCCACTTAAACAAATTAACAGAAGACATTCCATCCCAGTAACGGTTGCCGTTTGTCTATAGCAAGGATATGCATCTAAAAGTGGTACGTAAAATAAAAGAAAGTTAAATAAACGTGTGAAATTAAATAGAGCATAAATTTCACCAAAGGAGCGGTGAATATCTTTTTACCGACCGGAAGTAAAATAATAAACCAAGACAATGGGAAAATCAAAATCAAATAAAATATAAACAGTTTCCAGTTCGGCCAATTCAAATCTCCATTCCAGACATCGGATAAATATCTCTGGACTAATGGATGAGATATTACTTCTTTTTGTTCCGTTTCTATTAAAATGTCAAGGAATTGAACTCCATAATAATCCACAGATTTCAGTAGTTTATCTGCCCCATTTTCAACAGCCGCCAAAGCGGTCAAATCGGTACACATATCCTGACAGTGTTCAGAAACCGTTATAAGGTCTTTCGAGCGTTCCTTTTCTTTTTTGGATAGTTCTTCAAATTCATTAGATAATTTCGCAGCAATCTCAGCTGGAGCAGGAGACAACAAAATGAACTCTTCGACACTTTTGAAATTGTTCAATTTGCTGCAAATCATGAGATCAAACAAAAACTAAATCTTTTATTTAAAACAATCTTTTGCTTCTTTATATTAATCTCACTTTGTCGTTTTCTATTAATTTTATCGTTGAGTGTTTATTTCGTAGTAAAAAGCTCATGACCTCGGTGTGATTAAAATGTGCCGCCAATATTAAAGGGATTTGGAAGTCATTGGTTTCGGCTTCACACGAAGCTCCTCGCTCCACAAGCAGTTTACAAACCTTTAAATAACCAGATTTTGCCGCATAATGAAGGGGTGTAAATCCCATCTAAATTATATTGTTTAATTAATTTTCATTATTTACATAAACAAAACATTATCTGAAGCATTAATGTCGGCTCCTTGACCAATAAACAATGCCGCCATTTCAATGTGACCATGCGATGATGCAAAATGTAATGCCGTTCGCCCTTTGAAATCTCGCCTCGTAATTTGATTAGAGGATTTTCCGAGTAAAATACTAGTAACATTTGTATGCCCATTTTGAGAAGCAAAATGTAACGGTGTAGTTCCCTGTTGAAAACCTTTAACTTTTAGGCGAATTAAGTAATAATAACATTGTTATTTGTAGCAGAATTGACCTCCACTCCATCGCAATTCAGCAAAAGCCTTACTAAATTTTCATGACCCGATTGAGAAGCCAGATGCAAAGGCGTTAAACCAGACTGGAAAATAAAATAATTTTCTAATAAATTTGTAATTATTAAATTTAATTTCTGTAAATTTTAGTAGATGATATTTTATAGTTCCCATGTCTGGTTTATTGCAACTGAAAATTGCAATATTTAACTAAAGTTAAAAAATACATTTTAAAATTTAAATTATATCTTATATTTCAGGTTTAATTTTATGCCAACGCAAATCAACTTAAATCAAGACAACTTAACACAAGACAAAGAGCCAATCAAACATAAATACGTTTACCGATGTGTTTCGACAGTCTCACAGTCATTATCAGATAAGATAGAAAAAACTATAGATTTTATATATTAATATATAAAATTTTTAAATGTTCTAAAAATGGTGTTAAGGCAAAAATTAGAAGTATTTACTCCAAGACTGCCTTTGTTAACTGTGCCTCGTATAGACTGAATCTCGTAGTAAATGATCTTAATAATGTTGCAGTGATATGAAATACTATTGGTACTATCAAAAAAATTATTACATTTTTTCGTGAAAGCCCAAAAAGGAGGTCCTCAGTCTAAATATTCCACTTGTGTGTGAGACAAAATGAACAAGCAAGTATAAAAGTATTCGGATTTTTTTATTAAATTTGAAGATATTTATTTTCAACTGTAAGAATTTTTATCGCATGCAAGTGGAAATACACGTGGTACTCTGCCATACTGGAACAAGTTACTCAAGCTCTTCAACCTGTTCAAGTTAATCTTTCAGAAGTCCAACTACAAGTTCAAAATCTGCTCAGTTTAAAAGAATTTCACCGAGGTGATTCCGATAACTATTTCAGGGATATTTTTGAGAAAACAATACAACTCGCATTGAAAGTGGATATTGAACTGATTATCCTAGAAAGTGTGGTAGACAAAAGCATCGAGGTAATCCGGAACCATATGTTTTGAAGAGTAATTCAGACAAAAAGTTTACATTCCATATTAGATTCTCTAATTAATTCAATGGAGAGTCGATTTTGTAGAGCCAACAGTGCATAATTAAATTGTGCAAACTAAATCTTCAACAGTTTAGCGATATAATGTCTACTATTAATCAGGTATGCCCCATTGATAATTTTGAAACTGAAATCTTAAGTTGGTTTGATTTTTGGAAAACGCGAGAATACAAAAGTAGTCAAGATTTCATCAACTTGTTACCTTTTACAAAGTTTTATCTGAGTGTCAGGTATGCCTTACTAGTTTTGCTAACGCTACCAGCAACAACATGTACGATGGAGCGACCTTTCAGCACATTGTGTCGTTTAAAAACATGGCTTAGATATACAATGTAGAGACAAAGTGAAATGCAACAAAGAATACTTTATGGACAAAATTCTAGATATTTTTGGATGCGATAAAAGACTAATCCAGTTCTTATTTCAAGAATAAATTTTATTTTAAATTTATGTTGTAATGTTTTTTGTTATATACGTATATTGTGTTAATAAAAAATTTGTTGCTACAGTATGCCCTTCATTACTACAGTGTCCTGTTCGTTCGTTCACCATACAAATACACCACAGTAAATTAAAACTACATTAAAACATTACTAAAGATATTCTCCCCCCATAGAAAATTTTCTGCTGGCGACCATGAAGGTTCATTATTATTTTTTTGTAATTTAAATAATTATTTATTCTTTAAATAAAACATTTAGAAATTTTAAAAACAAATTTATTTAACACGTTGGCGGACAAGCTGGCATATGCTGTCGGTAAACTTTGAAAATATACGGACATGACACAATAATAATTGATGAGATAGATTATTAATAATGACGCAATAATAATTAAAGAAGGTTGAACTTGGTAAAGCTTATGTAAAGCATTTGGGTTATAAAGTTAATTGTGTTGAGTCTTGTTATCTTGAATAAAAATACATGGAATCTATTTATAACTACTTTTGAGGTTCGCAGAATCTTAACTTGATATCTTATGTAAATAAATAAGACTACACTGGTTAGTAAATTGTATTTAATGCAACTGTTACAAAGATGATTACATAATAAAAAATATTATAGTTTCACAATATTTTATGTATGTATCTTTATATGTATATACGTTTATGCGATTGAATGCGTTTTCTGAGCTCGATTTTTATGTCTATAGTCGATAACAACTATGAAATTTTTCTTGGGATAAAACCTTTAGGGTGATTTCACTGAGAATTCTCTCAGTTTATATATTCTAGATTATTTGTGTTTATTGGCACTTAAAGTGTCTTTTTCAAGCACTTAATGACGCCTCGCGTTATTATTATTGTTGTATAATATTTTCTACAAAATCTGATTCATAGTCAAATTTTGTAGAAAATATTATGTCACTTATAAAGAAATCAGAGGTGAAACACAAAAAAGTCCTAATAATATTATTATAGTTGGTGATTATTATTTTAGGTTTTGCACATGTGGTATTTTATATTTTCTGTTATTGTTAGATAGTTGAGTGTCATTTAAATGCTCACAAAAACAAACGTTGATGCATCATGTCAATTTATCAAATAAATAATTAGCATCTGGTGGGCTTAAATACAATTTATTTTTTAATAACTAATTTTATATAATTATTTTAATATATTTGGGGGGGGAAATTTTTTAATTGTTTAATCAAATCCTTAAATCATAACTATTACATTAAAAAGAAAACTTGAAATAAAATAACACAATCAACCCAATAAAAATAAAATTATAATCAATTAATAAACATTATTGTCCAAAGAATTATTTTATTATGAAATGAAAAAGTTTATATTAATTTTCATATTGTATATAATATATCTTTGTAAATGTGAAAATCTTTTTTGTGAATGGTTTTGTCTTATAGAAATTAAATTTTATCTGAGGCCTACAGTTGTTTATAGGATTCTTTCCATCGTTTCGGTTTCTCCCAATCATGGATACCATATTCTTGATTTTTTATCTTTTTTAGCATCTTTATGTCTCGAATGACATTGTGTACACATTTTCCTTTTGATTCTCAAATTATATACAATCCATCCATTTCTGTTTTCTAAGTCAATTTCGGGCTTTTTTTAAATTAATTAAATTATTTTGATAAGTGAATAACAAAATAAGCCCTTGGAACTACTTAAAAAAGAAACTGAAGAGGATTATATAATAATCGGAATTTTTTTCAAAAATATAATTATTACTCAACAGCAAGGGATTATTTTGTTACTCACTTATCTGATATATTAATTTAATTTATGCTGCTACCAAGGAATCATCGTTTTATACTTATTATAAATTATTTTGAGTTGTTATAAGTTTATACTAAGATACTCTAGTTGAAACCCATAACACCTTTTGAAAAAGAAGTTCCAAGGAATCATAAGAATCATAAATTTCTTTTTAGAAAGGCGCAATTTGCATTTTTTCGATCAAATCCGGCCATTGTTGATCATATTTCATTTATTTCAATTATGACTATAGATCAAAAATTTATTTTCCCGATTTTCTATGGATCTTAGTTATTAAATTTACCTCGTTTTTATTGTTTTGCCTCGGCAATCTTGCTGCCTGGCAACAAATGATAATTTTGTTCACTTTAAACAAAAATCATTATATTTGTTTTTATTGTATTCTTAACCACCTGCAAAACTTTTATTTAACTTTTTTATTAACTTTTATTTTTATTTCTTAATTAATTTTGATTTGGTGTTTTTTATAAATTTTAAATATTATAATAAGAATTAATAAAATACATTAATTTTCAAAAACGATATTTTACTGTAAAATAGCAAATCAATATAAAATTGTAATTTTTAAGCTTTGTTAAACAAAAAAGAATTAATAAAAAATATTTTAAAAAAAGATATTTTATTTTAAAATACTAAAGCGACTTATGTGCTACCCTGTTTTACTAAAATACTTACCTCAGTTAAAACATCTTTCATTTGTTCTCCGGTTTTTGGTCGTTCACTTTTAATATTTGCTGGAACATCTGTAAGCATTTCTCCAACGAAATCAATTTGTCCATAATGGGCGGCCACATGAAGGGGAGTCATTCCAGATTTATTAGAAACAACTCGAAAACTTATTTTCGGTTTAAGAACCTCTAGTAAATGAAAGTGGCCATATTTTGCAGCAAGGTGCAAACATGTCATTCCGTCCTGAAATAAATTTATCATCTGGATTTATATCTGAAAATATATTTCAAAAAATTCAATTTTAAATAAAATATAACATTTGTTTTAATCATTAAAATCTTAATCATTACTAAACTTGGTATGTTCTGATACAGTTTACCATTACCGATGAGCATTAACGGTTTATCCTGGTCCCAAGAAGCTATGATGGATAACAAAGCAACTACTTTGCCAAGCCGTTAATTTTACTTTTACCACCAAACAAAACCGTTGTAACCACAATCTCATTGGTTTTTCGCCTAAATAAACTCCAGGAAAGAAAATATTTATGTTCCTTGTTGTTTCAAACAAAAATAAAAGAGGCAATTATGAAATTCGTTTATGTAATAAGTTGGTTACTTAGAAATTTACAGAGAAATATATCCAGTGGTTGTTGAAAAAACGCAAAAATTGTAAACATTAAAAAAAAGATTATCAACTTAATAATTATAGGTGCTTGTCTATTAACTGGGTCTAGGAAATCTCCCCCCGCACAATTCCCATCCCACAAACTAGGAATTTCACCTCCGGAATTCCCCCTTCAAGAAATACAAATAAAAAAAAGCAATCAAAATTAAGTCGAAAAATAATATTTTGTTAGCATAGAAAATTTAATATTAAAAAACTAGCAAATAAATAAAAGCTTACAAAATTGCAACAAAATTGCAACGTTATTCAGGCTTTGCTCTTTTTTGAGGATGTTGAAGAACTTCCAAAGGTTGAAAGGAAATAGCTATTTTTAAATTTTGACTTTGATACCTGTGGAATTTTCAATTTACTACCTAATTTTAATACAGTGTAATATGTTTGGGGGGAATCCGGGGATCCTAGTTCACGAGGGTAATATCCAAGGGGGGAAAATCCATGGGAGGTTTCGGGGGGGGGGTTCCGGGGGGAATGTCCAATGGGAGATTTCTAGATACCCTGTTAATTCTTATTTTGCTAATTTAAATTTTTTAATTTTTTACAGGAAAGAATGAAAATAATTTGTTATAGCGGATATGTTAAATTATTTCATTAACAATCATTAGCCAACAATTAGTGTTCAAACAATTAAATATAACATATTTAGTGTGGAATCATATTAGAATAAATGATTTTGCATTCAGTACTGTAAAAAAATAAAAAGATGGGCTGAATTAACAGAAAAGTACCTAATTATATATTCCTGTGATTGTGAGTAAAATTAGATAAATTTAATTTTTTCTAAATAATAAGACTGAAAAATCCAAAAATATAATATAGTAAGTTTGTGAAAATAATTCAACCAAAAAACTTTAAATTAACATTCGTACATTATTTTCTTCAGCTGGGTTTGCACCGGCATCCAGCAAAACTTTCACCAATTTGTGATGGCCTCCTTCAGCAGCCAAGTGCAATGCAGTCGATCCAGTGCTTTTGTTTTTTAAGCCGTGAATAACGGATTTATTAAATCTCATAAATTCTTTAATGACGGCTAAGCTACCGTTAGCTGCTGCAATATGGCCACACGTCATTCCGTCCTGCATTGAATCATAATTATTAAATTATTATCAATAGCATTTCCACAAAGTCTCAACGTAAAACGTAGAGCAGATTATAAAATACTAAAACGACGAGACATTCATTACTAATGAAATTTTTTACCAGCTAATTTTTAAATGACAAAAAAAACAATAATAATAATAATAATAATAATAATAATAATAATAATAATAATAATAATAATAATAATAATAATAATTATAATAATAATAATAATAATAAATAATAATAATAATAATAATAATTATAATAATAATAATAATAATATAAAAATAATAATAATAATAATAATAAATAATAATAATATATCTGATAAGTGAATAACGAAACAAGCCTTTGCTGCGAAGTAATAATTGTATTTTTGAAAAAAGTTTCGATTCTTAAATAATCCTCTTCAGTTTCTTTTGGAACTACTATATAAAATAAGAAAAATGCCAAAATACTTTATGATTTTCATTAAAATCAACTTTTTTGATTTTTGATTGGTTAAAATTTAACTTTAAAACATTTTAAACCTAAAATTTTAAAGTCTTATGTAAGATGTATATAAATAAGCTTTCCTCTTAAAAACGAAACAATAAAATCCTTTTGTTATTAACTTATCTGATATATTAATTTGTGGTGCTACCAAGGAATCCCCGTTTAGATGTGAAAAACAAAACAAAGTTCTTATAATAATAATAATAATAATAATAATAATAATAATAATAATAATAATAATAATAATAATAATAATAATAATAATAATAATAATAATAATAATAATAATAATAATAATAATAATAATAATAATAATAATAATAGTAATAGTAATAGTAATAATAGTAATAGTAATAAAACTTCAATAATAAGTGTGAAAGAATTTTATGTGAAGCTTTGGTGATGAAATCACAATCCCCTAAAATCAGCAACAAATGTATTACATCATTGTTGTTACTGTTGTTATTTCGTTTATTTGGCTTTCTCGTGTTATTATTATTATTATTATTATTAATAATAATTATTTTTATATCAATTTTAATTTATATATGTAAGTCCACTCTAAATTTGTAAATTATTTCTTAAATGAAAATTTAAAAAATTTTATGGTTCATTATTTTGAATTTTTATTAGTTCATTCACAAAAAAAATGTAATTTAACAGAAACTATTAATATGTTGATTTAGAAATTCGTTCTTATTATGCGAATAAGCATCTTATTAGGCGTATAAGCATCATCACATCGCAGTCTGGGATATCAAGGGATGAACAATTTCAATCTGAAACATTATTATTGTATGAAATGATTTTCAAGGGAAATTGAAAAGAGAATATTTAGTACAAATACCAATTTGACAGGGAAGGGAAATTCAAAATACTAAAGTCAGTTTTTAAAATAATAATTATTTTCTGAAATTTAGATACAACAACAAAACGTTCATAGACAATAATAAAATATACAATATTTGACAAGCAAAACGTTATACATAAAACTTACACTGTCCTAAAATATAGAAATATATTTGTAAAATTAAATTTATTAAAAATTTAATAGAAATTTAAAGGTAAAATAAAAGCAAAGATTAGAGATACATCAAATTTAATAATGTTTTTTCGAAGGGATGTTAACTAGAAGTCTCATAATGTTTAATAGAGAGATACATCGCATAGGTCTCAGAGTAGATAATAGATGTTGATAAGGGATAGCTGTAAAAATTTTAATTCTCACATTCAAACAAAAAGAAATATCGAAAGAATCATTTATAAATATTAGAAGATTCTTTTTAATTTGAGTCAAATACAATTTCAAATTCCCAACGAGAGAAAAATTACTTGTGAAATAATTGATGAATACTTCAATACTCCACTACTAAAGCTTAGTGGATCCATATTTACCATGATGAGCTTGTGCATCAGGACTGGTTAAAGAATCTCAGAGGATTTGAATAAAATTGAAAAATTTCTGGTGAACAAATACCATTTTAGAAATCAAGAACAACAAAGACTCATTGCCAATTTTCTCCGATTTTATTCAAATTGGATTATAAATTGTCATCCAAGAAATAACTAATTCCAAAACCCAATAATTTCAATTGTAGAAAAGACAAAGATCCTGGCATTGATCATTTGACTAAAAAGCATACTCTACCTTTGCATAAAAAATGCTGGTAAATTAAATACTTCCACCTCAATAGATGATCGCTCATCGCACATCAATCTAAAAGAACCATGAAAAAAATATACTTCTATCAAAACGGTACTAGAATCTCAAATGATGATCTATCACAAAAAACCAAGAAAAGGTAATATTACAGATGATCAACCATCGCTATAAAACCAAACTTTCTCTAATCATCTCTCTCTCTCTCAGTACTTTATCCCTTTCCATAATGGGGAGTGGCATCTTGCTAATCGAGACAACCCTGCAATATTGAGATAAATTTCTCCCTTTGATTTATTTCCCGCTTTGCGTTTCCGGAGAATCTTCAATGATTCATTGGTTTTCTTGAATACCTAATTAAATTAATTTGTTTTTTGATTCTCGACCCTTCTAGAGACTTCTCTTAAATTAAAAATTATGAGTTATTTCTTCAAATTTTCATGCACCAGCGGCTTTCAATCCTTCCGAAAAACATTGATTTTTATATTTTTGAATATTTAATTAATTTTAATTGATTTTAACCAATTCCATTTTCTTTTATTTATTTTTAATGAATATTGAAGAACATTTGTTATTTATATAAAGGCCCCCATTTAAAGCAATTGGAACCATTGGTCCCGATCGGGCCCAATGTAACTACAAAATTAACAAATAAATAAAAGATAAATTATAAATTATTCAAATATTTAAAAATATATTTATTTTAAGTTCGCATTGACCGATGAAATTTATTATGGTGTTTATTTATCGGATAGTTGCTTCTAGAGAGAGATCATTTTCCAGGCTAAAACTAAAAAACAACTATCTGAGATCGACAATGACTCAGGATAGATTAAATAGTTTACCAGTTATGTTTATTGAAAGTGAAGAAGCAAGGAAATTGGATTTGCAAACTATTTTAGAAGAATTTACAGAACAAAACTTAGAAATATGTAAATTCATATATTCACGTAACTGTTTTTAATTTTGTGCATTTTTATTTTTTTATTGTATGTAGAGGTTTACCTATCTTATTATGTTGTCATGCAATCAAATTTTTATTGTACCTATATTATTATAGGTTTAATTCGTGTAGTATAAATACAGTTTATATTAACATTTGCGAGATTTTGAAATTTGATGCAAGTCATAATTGATGCAGTGGAATATCGCAGCGTTATACCGTTTCTGGTATTATGCAGTGTTCCCAATGACCAATTTTTCCCAATTTAAGGTGACATATGGCGAGGACTCTCATTCACGCAGAGTAATGCACAAATGGCTTGGCTGTTTAAACATAGGAGACAGTCAGTTTTTGATGACCAAAGAACTTGAAGTCCACGTGGAATTTCTGACAGCATTTAAGAAAAGTGTGAATCTTTACTGCGGGAAGACCGTCGAATCACAATGCGGGCACTGGCTGATGATGTGAATGTGAGCAAAGAAACCATACAAGCAATTTTGCATGAATTTTACTGTTCGTTAAAAATTATGTTCAAATATTCTCACCATATAAATATATTTATGTTATATATAATGGCAACAATTATTGGATCCTTACATGGCTAGCATTGATCAACAATTCAGGTTTAAACCGCAAAAACAACCTAACAACGTCCGAATGATCATTTTTTGCAGCCAAATGTAACGGAGTTTGTCCTCTCTAAATAACAATCTCAAATATTAAGCAATTCAAAAACTTTCAAATTTAAACAAAAGTAATTATATTAAA
Source organism: Schmidtea mediterranea (assembly GCA_022537955.1). Lineage (NCBI taxonomy): Eukaryota > Metazoa > Platyhelminthes > Tricladida > Dugesiidae > Schmidtea > Schmidtea mediterranea. Next base: position 19,866,409 of record CM039679.1, on the reverse strand, counting down.
TTTCCAAAAATAAACTCAAAATTAAAATCCAAATGTTGATTTTACGTTTTGAACTTGAGTTTTTTAACATTACAGGAGCACCGAGACCCAAATGTTTCAGAAATTTGAGTTATTTTTCAGTTTTAGAGTTTTATCTAGAAACACAATGAAATGTGCGGCAAAATCTTTATTTATATAAGTTCACAAAGCCATTAAAATTTGAAAGATTGAAATATTGTAAAGTCAATTTATGATTGGAGCGCACAATAAATACAACTTGGCATTGTGCGCCCAATCAAAAGTGAGCAAATTTAGAAACATGAATGTGAATTTTATATTATTGTAAAGAAATAAAGTAAAAAATATTTAGGTAAATATGCGATATTTTGGATTAGTTTGAATTTCTACATTTAAAATGTCAGTGAAAAATGTGATTCACTTTTTATATTTGAAGAGTGAATGTCAAGATGAAATTCTGTTTACGTCAAATGTGTCCTTTAACTGTTATCATAAACACTTGGTCAATGAATGTAATGATGGAAAAACCCTTGTGGTGGATCTGGAAAAGCCAGAAAGCCTTTATGAGATAATAAAAGGTCGTCATTTATCCTTGTGAAGGATTTATAGATTGAATTCCAGAATTTATGGCTTAAAATTGGAAATGGTCTTGACTTTGAGCTGAAAGACTCCAACGGCCAGAATGGTGATAAAGACGTCACTTATTTTGAAAGTGGGGCAAGTTCATTTGGCTACAACAAACTTTATATTTTCTTCAAACATCTCTAATAAACAATAATGAATAATTCATTTATATTATCTATAACTGCAAAACACAATATTGCCTCAATTTGCAAATTTAAACGTACGATTCTCGGCAAACCATTAAAGAATAGTCAATAGTGTTTGGTTGCCACCAAATATTATTTAGAAAATATTTAGAAACATTCTGTACTTGTTATAGTTCATCTTCCCAGTATTTTATTCTATTTCCCTCAAATTCCTTTTTTATTTTATTATTGAAAGGGCTTCCGCAATAGCAATAAAAATAAATGTAAAAATATTAAACACAAGTAAGGCAACGTAAATTTTGGAAAGATTTATGTCTAGATTGAGACGTTATTTGCTATACTTCATAGATAATCCATAAAGGGTACTGTTCTATAAAATGGGAGTAATGCTCGGAAGTGTAGAATAAATTCAACATTTGACTTGTGGAATTTTCAATCTTGCTTCAAATGATAACTTAATTGTATAATTTGGTTATTAGTACAGAATTTGGTTTAATCAGTCGTACCAAGTAGTTTAGCTCTGTGTTCACGTCTAAGCTGTTTTCACATGTAAACTACACGCATATTATGGAATGCTTTTGTCGAGGTCGCTTTTATTGGGTTACCATTTGAAAGGTATTTATCAAACATAATATAAATTACTCGATGTGTCATATCAACAAAATTATTATATAAAATATAAATACTGAATCAGCAGCTTTCGGGTCTGCCGGATAAATCTTGTGGTATAACAATGAACGACAAACTTCCTTTCGTCCATATTGTGCCGCTAAATGCAAAGGTGTTTTCCGGTTCTAAATGGAAACTATTCATAAAACAAAAGACAATGTTTTGTTTGAATTTTACCAAAGTCAAGGCGTCAACAGTGGCTTTATTTTCATTAATAAGTTTTTCAACCAAATCTTTATACCCATTTTGAGCAGCTAAATGCAATGGAGTCAATCCACCTTTGGATTTTGCGTTAACAAACGCTTTATGTAATAAAAGAACATTTGCTACGTTTTTATGTCCTTTTTCTGCCGCTAAATGAAGAGCTGTCATCCCGTGCTAAATATTTAATAAATTAAATATTAATTAGTAAACATAAAAGGTGCTTTCATATTTATAGACTATAAGAATCAAAATTAGTGATAAATGACATAAAATGACAATAAGTGAAAGGGAAAATAAAATTAGTTGAATTATGTCTAGTAAATAAAAAAGTTTAAACAAAAAACAATTCTCTTTAATGTTTAATATAAAACTATTTATTGTTTTTTGTTTAAACTTTTTTTTACTAAACATAATTAATTGTTTAACTTTTTTATTTACAGAAATATATGGTATATATGTAGTTTTTAAAATTTAATTTATGTAATGTATGTTTAATATAAAAACAGTTTTTAATGTAAGATTTGTTTTTGAGATACACTGGAAGAGTAGATGTGGGGGGCATAAATTATCTTCCTATCACGTGATGGTTAAAAAAATATTTTGAGCCACCACTGTACGCAGGGCGGATCCAGGAATTTTCCATGGAGGGTAATAAAAAAATGCAGTATAGCAATATTTTTATTTTAGTAGGAAACTTACTTTCATTTTAAAAAAATGTGACTCTTCACAAATTGCATATAACATAACAATAATATTTATATTATGTATACATACATACTTAAATAAACATAAAATTACTTTAATATGAAATCTAGTGTCCTATTACCATTATTTACAAACGAATTTATAACATCATCAATTTTTACATCAATATCTCTGTGATTATTTAATAACGCTAAACCTAATAATCTATCTTGGCCTATTCTATTTCTATTGTACGTTTTCAATCTCTTTAAACACGAGAAACTGCCCTCTGCCAAAGCCATGCTCACAAAAAACAAAAAATTAAACGATAATAATGAAAATATTGTTGGATAAATGTCCCTGTCAAGATATAAAAGTGTACCTTCTGAAGTAGAGGATAGTTGCGATGTTTCAGAATGGATGGACTGCTTCAATAATATTGATAATTGAAATTTAATTTTTCTATATCCAAAACATTGGTGAAATTATTGCATATATCATCAATTTTCATTTTCATTTTTTTATGATCTATAGCAGGGGTTCCCAAACTTTTTTCATCGCGGACTCCTTATGTGATGTCTAAAATTTTACGGACCCTAGTCAGTGGTGCAGCCGGGGTTGCAAGTTCAAAAATTTTCAATTTTTTTTAAAAAAATTTGGAAACGAACGAAATAATAATTAAATAATAAAAAAAATAATAACATGAAAGTTCTATGAATACACATAAAAATCATAGGCGGAACCCTGATAAATATGGGTGTTGAGCGTTGAGAAAATTTGAAGTTGATTTTATCATTATTTTTTTCAAGAAAAATAATTTACCTTTTTCTTAAGTTTCTTTTATGTTTTTAAATAAACAAATGTTTTTCATCAAACAAAAAATTAAATATCTAAAGAGCATTATGTTCCGCGGACCACCTCTACCCCGAAAAGCTATATTTTGGCGACCCATGAAAATGATGGTTTTGATAATGGGTATTATTCGTTCGCGATTCTTTTTAATTACTTTTAACCTATCGGTACTAATTAAATAAATGATAAATTTCGAAGGATCGGTACTTTTATAACAGAAAGTGCATTTTAAAATAATAAAGAATAATTTCATAAGTAAAACCCTTTATATAATTGAATAAATTAAATACAAAATTAAAATCCAAAAATAATATATTACATTATATTTAAATTCTGTAAATCAGATGCACTTTTTATTTGTAAATTAGAATGTATTATATCAATTGAACTTCAATTGATAAAATTACCCTGGGCTTGCCATTCCAGATGGTCATATAGCGTTTCACAAAAGAGACAATAAATTCGAAGATGTGAGAATTCGGAAATACTGCTATGGGGGGAGTAATTACTCCATTAACCCACCATCTGAATCCGTAACTGACTGTACGTAGTATGTTGAAAAAAATATCAAAAGTTGTTGGTGATTTTTTTTATTAATTATTTAATAATAACATTAGTTAATAGTGTTGGGTTTTTTTTACTATAACTCGGTTTGCTATCTGACTCCTCGTGTTCAAATTTTGCAAAGAAAATTAACAGAACCGAACACAAGAAACTTTTATTCGTATTCACCACAATAAACACAATCATCAATACGATATATCCTTGCGATATGGTTAACTCTACTCTTTCTCGTACGGACGTTAAATTTAAATTGGTTAATCTTAGTTTTCACTCGCTTTCACTCTGTGATTTCAATTTTTTGTGAATTTTTGTATTTATTTATTCATTTTAAATATAACACTTCATTATTAACTCCAATAAAATTGTTATTTGCATACATTCATTGATATATACTTACATTATGTAAGTTATATAAATATAATTAGAGTTTCTTTTTCAAAATTATTTTAATTAGATTTTTTGGGTCTGAGTTTAGAACACTATCGTTTTTTAAACATCTGTATGTTTATATATATCCATCAAGTTGGCACGTGAATAAACTTATAAATGAAAAAGACTTCCAAAGGTTTTTCAAAGTTTAATGATTGAAAGGTAATTTCATCTCAAATATCCAATTTGTACGTAAGTTACAGTTGTGTTGTGCTAATTTTTTTTTACCGGAACGCGTTATATAAGTATATAGACAGGGCCGATCCTGGGTAGGCGGCCGCTTTGTGCGGTCTCATGTCCCAAATTTAACGACGGGGGGTGATTTTCCATGATAATCCTGGTGGCGACGTTTTTTTTAGGTCTCAATGAGACCTAAAAAAACGTAATAATAATACATATAAAAATTCGTCAAAAATTAGAAACAAAATCAGCAATTCTTTTTAATTTTTTTTCAATACGTCAGTTAATTCTCGTTTTCAGAAATCATCTTTAGTTCCGAAACACGTTCCTGTCCAAAAATAAGTACCGGAACGACGTTCCGGCTCGACAACACCACTGGTAAGTTATACATTATAATCTTCTATTTGACTATTTAATTATTATATTGAATGCATAATAATACTTTCTTTGCAATTCTGGCACTTTACAATTTTCCATTATTTTGCCATGAGTATCTTTTTTTATCTATTTTAACGATTATTTCTATTGTTTTGACCACATAAATATTATTAAGACTATTTTTTACAAATATAGAGTATTTTCAAGCTAAAGCAAGGAAACCAACTAAGTCGATTTCATTAATTATTAAAATCAGAAGCAGTAGAAAAACTTTAGGTTTACTAATGACGTGCTATTCCTCGCGTAGTATTGAAATAAGCATACAATAACAACTGTCCAATTTAAGTCAATTTGTGCTTTTGTAATTTAATAATCGATTGGAGTAAAATTAAATATGAAACATTTTGACTTAAAATAGGTACTCATCACTCAAAAACAAAAACAAAGTTTAATAAGTCTTGTTAAATTTTGTTTTTGTTTTTAAGTGATCAATACCTATTTTAAGTCGAAATTTTTCCTATTTTATGAATAAACATTGCGGAAATTGGCTTTCATAGTTATTTATTAAAATTTGATTTATTATTATTATTATTATTAATATCGTTTTTTAAAATAATAATAATTCTATTTTTTTAAAACAAACTGTACTTCATCGAATACGTCGACTCTTGCATTATTTTTCAGTAATATGCTAACAATTTCATGATGACCATTATGACTTGCAAATAGTAAGGGCGACCAACCATTCTAGAAAACTGATTAAACCTTTTTTTGTAACATAAAACTTTACTTTTGCCTGCTTATTAACCACCAACTGTATTTTATGTTCAAGGAAATTAACTATTTCTAATAATACATCAGAATTTCCAGCAGTCGCGCAATAATGCAAAGGAGTTTCTTCTGTCTAAATGATAAATAAATATATTAAATATACATACATATAAAAATGAAAAAGCAAAGAATAATAGAATCTGTATCGGGAAAACTTGGAGAATGTATGAAGCGTTTTTTAGCAAAAAATGTGAAGATATCACTTTTCCACAAATGAAACATTTATTATATACACAAGGTAATTTTTTAATAGATTTAAATAGTTAAGTCTGTCAAATCAGTCGATTTTATCTGACCATCACCAAATTTCAATACCCCACTTCAGGCCGTTTTGTCTAAAATAAATATTAATTATATTATTAAAATTGAAACTTATGTTTTTTATTTTAATAACAAGAAGTAAAATAGAAAGAAAGACTGACGTTAAGAACCAAGAAGCACTAAAATTCTTAAATTTTTGTGGCCGGTTAGTCATGAGTCATCTAAATAGCTGATGACAAGTCAAAGGCTGCTAAACAGCCTAAACTCTAAAGTTATACTTATGTGTAATATATTTCGGTAAAATATTTGTCTAATCGGACATTTTTTGAATTTTTTAAATAAAAAAATATAAAGTTTATTATTAGTTTTAATACAAAACTGCATATGTTTGATGTTTTTTTTATCTTTATTAAATTGTAGGACATATGATACAAATTATAAACTAAAAGTGTCACTGTATGTATTAAAAATTTATTACAAAATCATTAAAATATGTTTATATTTAGTTACTAAATTACATATTTTGTTTGAATTTTAACATCTCCATCATATTCTAATAACATCTTTATTATATCCGTATCCTCAAAATCAGAATGCTTCCGTTTTTGCACCAATTCTGCTGCAAAATGCACCGCCGTTTCTCCTTCCTTACAGTTACAATTGATGTTATAAAGCAGTTTTTAATGAAAAAATCTTACATTATTTGGCAAGTTCACCAACATCATGGCATCAATTCTTGATTTAGTTTTATTGTAAAAACTGACCAACTCTTGAACGATTAAATAATGGCAATATCTGACACCAATATGCAAAGGACTATTCCCATCTTTACAAATGATTGATGGATCTGCCCCTTCTTGAAGTAGTGATTTTAGCATTTCTAAATTGCCGCTTCTTGATGCAATGTGCAAAGCACTTTCACCATTCTAAAACTGTTAAATAATTTACAAAATTGACTGTTTTACTTTCATTGTTTCATTTACATTTGCACCACTTTTTAACAGCATTTCAGCACATTTTTCTCCATTTTTAGTGGTTGCAGCCACGTGCAACGGAGATTCATCAAGCTAAATATTTCAGCTTTTATTATATGATATTTATAAAAATATTAAGTTAAAAAAGTAGTTTTTATTGAAATAATGTAATTAGTAATAAATGAATCTGAAAAAGGAATTTGAGGTAGTTAGAGGAAAAACATCGAAGTGGAGATTTGCATATTTCTATCTAACCTACATTATTAAGACTTGATAAAAATTGTGTATTTATAGGTATGTATTGAACCAGATGTATTTCGTATTCATTCCATGACTCTGACAGCAAGCTTATAATAAGCATGTGTGTTTGGATTGAGCAGTGCATACATTTCTCGGCTTATAGCATATTGAATTTTGAAATGGTTATTTATTGTTAATTTTTTGTACTAAATATGACGGACGCATGTTTCAATTAACGTCTTAACCTAGTGAGTGTAAGCACTAATATACACGAGTGGTAAAATTACAGAGCTAACGACAGAGGTAATTCTTACAAGAAAAAAAGACTAAATTGTTTTTATTATTTTATTTCACTATAAAGCTAGACTTGGTTGATGTGATATCAAACAAAAACGAAAGAATAAATGCAAACTTTACAAACTTCCATTTGCTTTTTAAAGCAACTAATGTAGTAATTTAAAAGTTACTATTAGTTGTTATTTTTAAGAGAAAATGTAAAATATTATACTATTCCTCCTTTGAAATTGACTTGAGCTCCATATCCAATCAAAGTTTCTACAACTCCAGGATTTCCGTATTTTACAGCAATGTGGAGAGGTGTATATAAATCCTTTAATATTATTAAAAATATAAACGGAATAATAAAATATAAATTTACTTTTGTTCTGGCATTAACATTAGCGCCTTTATCTAATAATGTTTTAACAACGTTTACATGTCCACTTTGTGCAGCTGCGTGAAGGCATACTGATCCAGTCTAAAGGTTTTGTCGAATGTAGCATATTATAATATCATTTTAATTATTATAATTAATCTTCATCCAATTATTATTTGTCAATTTTGGTTTTTAATTATAATTTCCAGGAAACTCAAAAACTTCGGTTTAACGACAACTTTTATCAAGATTTATCATGTTTCCCGATAATTAATTATTTTAAATTACGATTGAAATAATTAATTAATTGGTAACAATAACACATTCAATTAAATATTACGTTGACATCAGTAAAACAATTAATTCAATTTTTATTACTGAAAATAGATGTTTCTGTTATTATTTGAAGATAAATAAATAATATTCATAAGGACAGTGCTTTCTTTAGAGAAAAAAGTAGCCGAAACTTATTTGTATTTGTGTTTATGTCAAAAAATGACGCAGAAATTAGCTACCAAATTATAAAATAAATTTTATAGGACACAAACTATAAAAAATTATAACTCACTTTTATAGCAAATTGCAGAGTTTACATTTGAATGTCTTCCCCTAAGTAACTACAAATCAACATGCTTTGAAGGATTGAAGTGTGTGAGTGGTGGTCCCGATAATCTGATGAATAACAGCGATAAAACGGTTTTGGTTATTAAGGAAGCTCTTGTTGGAGTGATGATCAGATTCATCTGTGAAAATCCTCGTTCGCATTCACTTGAAGAAGTGGGATAGTATGCAGAGCGTGTACCAAATGAAGTAGTTTTTCAAGACATGTTTTTTCTATCACGCATTCACGGAATCCACGAATCATTTTATTTCAGTTTCTCCAAATTTCAGCAGAGGGTTAATGTTTTCTGGCCAATGTTTTTGGTCTAAGATACAATCCCACTTACATAATTATGTGTTTAGATAAAAGGCATTCGGATCAATAGCAGGATCATTTTTGCAATCATTTTTGTGAAGTAAAACTCCATATTTTATAATACGACAAAAAACACAAAAAATGTAACTTTTGCAAATTATTTTATTTAATTTTTAATTTTTTAAAGTATTTTTAAATTATAATTATCTCGTTTATTTTTCAGATTAATTTTTTTAGTTAATTATTTTAATGAAATTTTGAAAGTGAAATTATTTAAAAATTATTTAGATCTATTAGAGCTATCTGTTGATGGAACGGTTTAGGTTTTTGGCAGCTAATATATTTGACTCATAATTTTGTAATAATTTTGTAACGAGAAAAATAAGTTAAAAAATTAAGAAAAATGCGTTCTAAAAATGGCAGGAGTTGTTTTATTTTCAAACAAAATTTACCCTCCATATTTTGAGGGGATACAATTTTAATTTTCGATTCTTCCTTTTGTTTAAATTTATTAAAGTTAAAAATTAAAAGTTTAATTGATGAATGATTAATTAACTGTTGAAATTAATTGTTTATATTAAACAGAATATTTTTATTTACTTTATTTGGCATATGCAAAGGTACCCCACGACGTAAAAGGGACATTGTTGTTTCAGGATGGCCGGAAATAGAGGTCACATGCATTAACGTATTTCCTTCTTTATCCCTTGTCAATACATTACATTTAAATTTGTCAATGAGCAATTCCACTATTTTAGTGTGACCTTTTTCTGCAGCCATATGAAGAGCACTTCTATCCATCTATTAATAAAGAAAATAGTAAAATTCGGTAAATAAAATTACTAACATCATCTAAAACATTAACATCTGCAATTGTGGACTGGATGTATTTTAAAATTGTTTCATCGTTTCCTTCAGCAGCGATGTGTAGAACGGTTTGCCCCATACCCTAAATATCACAAAAGGAATAAATGTCGTATATGACAATCTTTTATTGGTTGTCCAATAAATTTGTGTCATTTTTGCTAGCTTCTTGGCTTTTCATACGAACTGAGCTTATTTGCACCCTTTGATTGTTTTGTTGAAGAAGAGCTTATAAATTTACCTTCCCTAAAATTCTTTTGAAATTGAAAGGACATCTTCTGACTGTCTTGAGAACAGTGAAGCCTTTCTTTATGTATAACAGTAAATCTTTGTGCATGATATTTTTTATTAAACACTATCTTAAACACGTAGACTCGAACCTGTTAGAAAGGTTTTCTATCGTCTATCTAAAGCTTCATAAACCTGAACTTTATAAACAAGAACTTCAAAACAGTATTTAGTCGTGACCAAAATAAAACAATGGCACAAACTTAGTAAACATCCAAACACAGTATTAATATTAAAAAAAATAAAAATAACATTTTTCATGTTTATTTGCGCATTGGCATCGCACAACAAACGAAGAGCTTCGACATCCTTTTTCCGACAAGCGATATGTATTGCGGCATCTCCGGAATACTAAATTGTAATATTCTATAAACAAAAAAATGATAATAATTTTTTATCACCTTTTTCTTAATATTTGTCTGTTGTTCACATTCTGCTTTCAAAAGTTCTTTGATTGTAGAAATAGATCCCGCTTCAATGGCATACATTAATGATATTGCCCCCTCCTAAATATTTTTAAAGTTTATGTTTATAATGAAAACCTTTTGGAAATTTATGCCATATTATACCTTGTCCATTTGAAGTCTTGCACTTTTTGTAGCCTTTAACAAACTAATTACGGTTCCAGATGAAGTTCCGGTCCGACTGCAAGCCAGATGAATTGGTAGACATTTTGTTGACTATTATATATTTTTAATTTGAAATAATTATTAATCATAAAGGTTTGATGACCATTTTTTCGAGTAAGCAATATTATGTAATCCAAATTACTTATAATATGCAAGTTATTAGTGAGATTTTTTGATGTGCATATGGGTGAAATCAGTAAAAATGATGAAGACCTTCTAAAATAGAAAGTTACAGACTTTTAATTTTCTGATAGTTTCTAAAAGGATTAGCACCAAACCTCCAACTGAATACCATGTATACCTCTATGTTAGCCGTGTTTTAAGTTTTTTTCTTTTATTTATCATTTATTTTTATTCTTAAACCTTTTCATCTTAACAAAGAGTTAACAATAAGAGACGCTGAATTGTTTTTCACTTAATTTTATTTCAAATTTCCCCTCATCTCTGAGGTATATGTGTTAAACGGAATTAAATTCAAATCTTCTAACATTTATTTATTTATCACAAAATACAAATTCAAAATTTTTATCAAAACATGAAAATTTAAACAACTAAGGCGAGGTAATTATTAATCATGATATAGCTATCAGTCACAAATATATTTATTTTAATTTAAAAAAAACATTAATATAATTTAATATAAAATGACATGATTTAGTATAAATTTTAATATACAAATGTTACACAAATAGTCATTTCAACTAGCTGATCACATATATAACATTTAAATTATATTATTTTTAAATAGGAGTTTTAGAAATCCTTACAATATGCATTCGGTTATTTACCAACTGTATCATGAATACTCTATCTGTTCTTATGTTAATAAATATATATATTTAAATAATTCTTAATTATTTTGGTATTATCCAATTGTATAGTTTGCACTTTTCCGTACCGCCACGCATGGTTTACAATACTCTAACGGTTAGAACATTGTAAATCATGTATGACGGAGCGGGAAAATACAAACTATACAATTGGATAAAGACCATGAACGACAAATTAATTCTTTCACCATATTTCTCTTATACTTAAATTCACAAAAGGGGAAACCATAGCGACTTCATCTATTTGTTGATACCATTCATTATTGAAAAGAAAATTGACATTTGAAGTAGCAAAAGTCTACGAAATGTCCTTCTATCCAAAATGTGATGTTCAGAAACAATTTCATCCCAAAATGCACAACATAAGGCAATTATATCAACCAAAGGTACATTCGTAAACCAACTGCAAACATCAATCAATACCATAACCTTATTAATTCTTTATCTTTCTAACCATGCAAAGCAAAAAAAAACTCAAAACTATCTTTACATTCAAACTCTGATCGCATTAACGGTTTTAATAATCCATCCAAAAACTTTGCTATTTTATACTGGGCAATACCAACCAACGACAACACTCGTCTCATAGGTACAGCATCTTTATGGAGTTTGGAAGCCTATATATTTTTTCTGGTTGCGATTCTTTTGGACAAATTTATATTTTTTAAATTTATATTTATTAAGTTTGTTCCTAATAAAACCATTAATCATTCTTTGTACAAACTCTTCATCCTTAATAGGAGTGAAAAATGCTGTGCCGAAAATTTTTGAATACCAATATAATTTCTAATTTATAGTCAATCAATAAAAAAATTATATATATATATATATATATATGTGTGTGTGTGTGTGTGTTAACATAAGAACAAATAGAATCTAGCATCTATATTTTTTATCTGTCATAAATAATGGTTATTAAGCTGTCCTATTCTGCTCTATTTTAACTCAATTTGTTAAACGTGCATTAATGTGTTTTTGTAGGTGGACTGAACAGTAGTTATATGTATTATTTTGCTAAACTCTGTACATATTTCAAACACTAATTATCTTACGCCTCCAAATAGGTTAGGATCCGCTTTCTTGGCCAATAATAGTTTAACTACATCTTCAGTTGCAAACTTTGCTGCGTAATGTAACGCAGTTCTGCCGTCCTAAATAATTAAAAGATTTTACAATATACCTATAGGAATCAAAAATATGTATTAGAATATTAGTACATATATAAATTTATTTTTACATCACATAGTTTAAATCTCATTTAACTATTATTATATTTTTGGAAATAGATCACTCACAATAATAAAGTAAAATAAGGTTATAAATGCCTATTGTAAATGTTTTAAATTTATAACTTGAATGAGGAAGCACTGTTTTCATACTTTTACATTATTTTTTATCATAGGCAACTGCCGAAAACCCACAATCTTTTTGGCTCACGATTTAAATTTAACTCAAGATTTAAGCAGCGACATATTAAATATCCGCATTTATGAAAATACGGCGTATTTTACCACTTGCGGTGGAATTATGTGACATGAATGTCGACTGCTATGGCACGTTTGTGTCATCATTGCTAAGTTGGCAGTTCTATCAACAATTTATATATTACATAGCACTCGAGTTATTTTAGATTTCTTGTTAGTTGTTTATTTGTTTTAAATTCTTTTATTTATTAAAATTTCATATTTCAATTTCATTTGTTTAGTATTTATTGTTTTAATTTATTTTATCTTTATAAAATCTTAACGTGTAATGATTAAACTTCTATAAATATCATATTTTTTGTTTAAAACAATTCAATGAATATGTTTCATTTTTAAATCAATATATTGCTTGTATCAAGAAATAAATGTTGAAAGTTAAACAATATGTTATCTTTCCGGAAGTTACCGAAACTATGCATTCAACAAAACAATAATCACCAAGAGAACAACGAGACTTATTATGCGATTCTTTAAAAGTGTTATCGCAGACAAACAATACTGAATAAATTATATTATAATTATATATATACAGGCCCTGTAAGAGGGGGTCAGGAGGGTCATTTTACATAGGCCTCTCTTTACATAGCATCTCCAAAGGCTCGAAAATTATTTTTTTGAAACTTTATTATTAAATTTCGTTTTTGTTTTTTATATTTTGAATTGAATTTTTTATTTAACAGAATGGTACAATTTTTTTATTTTCAGTGGATGCGGCTACATTTATTACCAGACCAGGGCTCCTAAGTGCCTCATACAGTCCCCGTATATATATATATATATATATATATATATATATCAAAGGACATAATTTTACCTTTGCTACATCATTCGGGTTTACACCCATTTCTAATAATCTGTCCACCGCAAGTAATCGGTTGTCTTTACAAGCTAACATTAAAGGAGTTTCATCAGTTTCCTGTTGATCAAAACCATTTAAATTATAATTCATTCAAAATAAATTTACCGGGTCTCTATATTTTGGTAGAGGTTTTTCTTTACTATATGAACGAAGTAGAGCTTCAACATTACCCCATTCACCTTTGAAGCATAAATCCATGAATTTTGCTCTTTGTATTTCTTCCAAAGATTTTGGTTCGATAATTTCAATCGGTTCTTCCAGAATTATATTAATATTCGATTGGGAGATTTCTTTTTTTACTGGATGTTTTTTTACCGGGGTTTTCTTTTTAACGGGTGATTCTTTGGTTATCACTATCGGTAATCGTTCGAATTCATCTATTTTGTTTTTATTTTGTTCTTTATGAGCAAGATCTTCAGCTGTTTTATATGGAGTCAGTTCAGGTATGATGACCAAAGGTTCCGGTTCTTTAATTTCTTTCATTTTTTCATATTGAAATGGATCAATGGCAGCTCTTCTGAAGGTAATTGGACTAAAGCCAGGTTTCATCATTTTCGGTAAATTTGGTGGTTTGAAGTCAATAAGATCATCTATGGCTTTAGATGATTTGGAAAGAGTGGAAGCTATGTCAGCGTCTTCGACGTTTGTTTCAATAATTTTCAAAGCATCATTAACATTTAAAACTTGAGGGTTTTCAAAATCTTTAAAGGCTTTTGTAGAACTGAATAAATCATCTCTGTTTGATTTAACTTTCAGTATAAAATCATTTTTGCATTTGCTTTCACCAGATTCAAATTTACTGTATTCGGATGGAGCATAGTTGCTTTTCTTTTTCTCTTTGATAATAAATTCTTTATCGTTGTTCAAATTTGTAGAGCTTGACTCTGAGGTCTCTTCAGAAGATTGAGTCTTGGAATTTTCAATATCGGTAGTTTCTATTAGTGCTTCATAGTTTATTGTAGGAATTTTATTCATTTTTATTGCGATAAAATTTAAAATCAACTTAAAATTGTATCAGAAATTCATTTTGTTAAATTTAATTGTTATAATGATAAATAAATCAACCAATTAAAACTCGTAGAAATAATACCTTAATTTATAATTATCGTCGACTTACTAATAATAATAATAATAATAATAATAATAATAATAATAATAATAATAATAATAATAATAATAATAATAATAATAATAATAATAATAGCAATAATAATAATAATAATAATAGCAAAAATAATAATAATAATAATAATAATAATAATAATAATAATAATAGTAATAATAATAATAATAATTATAATAATAATAATAATAATAATAATAATAATAATAATAATAATAATAATAATAATAATAATAATAATAATAAGAAGAAGAAGAAGAAGAACAACAACAACAACAACAACAACGACAACAACAACAACAACAACAACAACAACAACAATAACATCAACAAAGTTTAATGACATAAATTAATTGTAGTAAATATAACAATTCATTTCTATATGATGAAAATATAACAAGTAAAGAATTGCATTATAAAGTCAACGAATGTGATTAGAACAATATCGTAAATAGCTATCAAAAGTGTTATGATTTCTAGTTGTGATTTTTCTCCCCAGACTTATTTCCACGGATAGCTAGGTATTTGTTTATAATGTCCGACCAGTTTACAACTTCTTCTAGTTTTTCAGATCCATGTCGTGATGTTTTAGATGCTTCGAGAATATCTAAAATATAGACAAATTAGAAACTTTAAGTTACTTAAAATTTATGTTTAAAAATGCGCTTTTTTGAGGTTTTGATAAAACTGATTATATTATCATTATTTGCTAGGACATGTATAAACTCATTTTTGGAGCAAGATAAGATACTAATGCCTTGATTTTGCATGTACTTTGCTTTAATCTCATTAGGTGCTCTTTCAGCACAAGGTCATATTTAGATAACATCTAGACCATTTCAAGAAAGGTTTTTTTAGTATATGAAAATTCATCTTCATTATAGGCCTAGAATTCCAGATTTTGGTTGGGGAGAAACAATGTAATATAGAGCAACCAGTGCAAGATGTCTCTTCGCATTTTATTCTCTATGTTCATCAATATTTTCGGCGTCAATTGTCTTGTGCAGTCTAAGTCTTGTTGCCAATGTTTTCCATTTTTCAAGGTAATGTAAATACCTTTCGGATGTCTCATGATTACGCACTTTTGGATTCAGTTTCCACCACGTCTGAAACCAAGTCACAAATTTGAGTTTCGGAACTGTAGCATCATCGTTAACGGCACTTTCTCGCATTTAGCAACTCTTTTGATAGCTGGCGATAATTTCTTTTGCTTTTAAATCTTGCCTTGTCACAATTCTGAAAGACCCATCTTTGTTCTAGAGAGAAGCACTTCCTCTTTTGATGATTACAACCCACAAATGATCTAGAATCGGTATATTCCAACAAGAAACATCATCGGTATCATGATTAGAGTCACAGTTACTATCAGTCTACTCACCTGCTACGAATTCATCTATTTCTTTCCCTTGTTTTTCTGTTTTATTTTCTTCTATTTCAACTTTCTTCTCTGCTGAATGCATACTAGCATCAATTATTGGCTAAGGAACTGTGTCTTTGGATAAACCCTTGGCCTCATTACACAATATTGATGCTATAACTTCCAGACTATTATCAAAAACAGCAAATTCAAAACCACCAACATCCAATACAATGACAAAAAACAAAGAGTTTTAAGCACGTGTAGTGGGTAAAACAAACGCTATTATAGGCTATGTTAGACACGAACTAGCTAACTGTGGGACAAAAGTCACATTGTTTCAGCCGCTGAAAAAATGCATAAGAATAATTTCATCGAGTGACATAGAATCATAGGCAGTGATATTTTGCATTTTGATGTCACCCCCTGTGATGGTGTCACCCGGTGCGGTCCACATCCCCCGAACCCCTTACTGACACCACTGAGCGTTGTAATTCAGTTAAAATAGGTATACTAACAATAGTAACAAGCCAATAGCTCATTTACCTGATTTTAATACGATTCTGTTTCGAAAATGCTAGCGTCATTGTTGACTGTTCATCCAGATCTAGCTATGGATCCAACAGAATTTTTCAAAAGTCATTATTTGGCATTATTTTAATTACTATTAACAACGGGTTTTAGACAACTTCATAAATAAAATTATACAAGGTAATCATTTTGAAGTGTTTATGGGGAAAAAAAGTATTGTTGTTTTTGTGTGCCTGAAAATGACAGTTCAACTGTCGAAATATATCGTATAACGTGTGTTTTAATGGTGTTTTTTAAGAAAATCGTTGCCAAACTTATATAATTATTTATTTATAAATCATATGATACAACAGTTTTATGAATACTTGCGGGACCTGAATAACCTTTTCCAGGTCATTAGGATATGATTAAAAATGTTGGGATTTAAGTGTGGTTTATGTAGCCTAACAGTGAAGCTACTGTGCTTTTAATAAGTTATTTTCTATAAATTCTAACCAAAGATATTTTGAAATGGTAAAGTGACAAAAAGATGAAAAAGTCAACTATTTTGAACAATGATGTTTTTAAATATTCTTTGAGAAAAATGTAGATAACGTTATAAACTCTGGTGTATTTAAAAATATTATTTTTTATCAAAAACATAATTTATAGAGGCTTTCGCAGAGATTTTGTTATTCATAGAATAGTAAAGACCAGTTCAATATGCCCACTGGCTGAAGCCGAATAATTTTATTTACTTAATAAAACCTAATTAAAAGTATCACTAAACAAATACTTTCTTAAAACTTTACAAAATAAAAAAATTGTTTAATAATTAAATCAAATAAATAAAAAAATATAATCTTAAAACTTTATATAAAAAACTTAATTAAAAGAATTAAGATATTTTATATTACTTCTAAACATAAGTAATATAGAATTATTATGATCGAGCGTCACTTACAGACTGACAGACAAAAGAGAAATTCTTTGAGAAAAACCAGATTTGTGAGCTGATAAATTTTCAAGAACGAATCGCTTTGAAAAATGAAGATATTATCGTTCTGTTGATAAGGGGTAAAGAGAAAACATTTTTTATATTATTACACTATATTTAACACTTCTGTAATATCTTGTTTTAATGCATTTAATACTATTTTTGAATTGAAAAATTTCAAATTTAACGACATTTTTCAGGGAAAATTTGAGAAATCATGAAAGGTTTTCTTAAATGAAAAAATATATGATTTTATTAAATTTATAATTAATGAAATTCATTCAATTACTGGGTGATACTTGGGATTTTCTTCTCGACTTATGTTCCGGATCATCAACCTCATCTTCCAATAAACTTTCTATCGGTATATCTAAATAAAAAATATCTTTTAATAATATCTATTTGTAAAATGTTTATCAGTAAATTTTAATTTTTTATTATCCTTATCACAATTAATTAATATGTCAATCATAGTTAATAACATTAATTAATAAATAATTAATTAATTACTTATAAAATACATCATTATAAAGTTAACTTAGTAATATTAAACTATTTGTAAAATTTTTATATTTCCCTTTGGTGAAAGTCAATTTTGTTTTACTATTTCAAGCAAGAGATCACTACATTTTTTTTCAAAGTAACCCGACTCTAATTAATAATTACATTAATTACGGATATTCTTAATTAAACCAAATTATTTTGTACAAAACAATATCAAAAAGTAGAAATCTTTCTTATTGCACGCTTGCAGTTTTAAATAGACCCCCCAAAAGAAAAATTTGTTATGAAACTCCACTATTGTAAGTTTCACTGTTTCATCATCATATTATCTAGACGTAAACCTTATTGAAAGTCTTTCCATGTACTTAGGTTCGTCCAAATCAAATTTGCTAAAATAAGAACTAAAGACATTTCATAGTGAAACTATTACAAGTGATTATTAATATATTGGTAAATCGAAGTCCAAAAAAAATAAATCTAGATTAATATATCGATAACTGATTTAAACAACTTAATCTTTGAAATAGTTCAAATAGATCGCGGGAAGTAGAATCTAAGAAAGTCATACAAAAAATACGAGTTATCTCGTCAGGAATGTGTAAATATTGCTGAAATATTCTATAAATAACGTGCAAAAGTTATTTTAAAACTTCTAATAACTTTTTAATGTGTTGATATTTATTTATAAAAATTTTTAATATATTATTTAATATATTTATTTAAAATATAAATTTCGGTTTCAAATTATATCTGAAAATGTGGAATGTTGAAATTTTAAAGCGTCATCTATCAGAATTATTATTTGTTTTAATAATTATAATTTGAAGATTACGAAATTAAATTCAGAATTATTTGATTGAATTAATGTTTTTGGAAATTCTTGATTTATGATTGAAGAATTTAATTATAGAACTCTTATATCATAAAAATATGTTTGAGACTTGTATTTTGGATTTCTTTGAAAAAGCATGCATTCACTTTAACCCTTCAATGTGCACAGTATAAAATTTAAAACGTCATTTTATTTTTCCATTAAATACTAGAATCTAACAAACCGGAGGGTTGAGATAAGATGTCTTATATTTGAAACAGTTTTGGGTATGAAAAATATCCGATTGTGGAGAAAAAATATATTTTTTTTATTTTCTAGAAATACTTGGGCACTTTTGGGTTAAACATGCCAGTAATAGAAAACTACTCGAACCCAATGGATCAACATCTATGTATTTTATATCATATAAAACCAAATAATTACGAATACCAACAATATAATAATTACTTCGCAGCAAGGGCTTATTTATTATTTACTTATCTGATATTTTAATTTAAGCTGCTACAAAGAAATCACCGTTTTATAATCGTCATAATCGTTTCGAAATTTACCATTATCGCATAATTTCAAGCAAAATATCAATTAATTTTAACATCATTATTACAATATTAAAAATAATTCAAAATTAAAAGGAATATATTCAAATATTTTAAACAACTAAAACAACTCGTATTAAAATTAAAACAAAGAGATATATTTTATTCTTACTGATTTCAAGGGCTTTTTTGTTTTTCATCTCTGATTTTTTTATAAGTGACATAATATTTTCTACAAACATTTGACTATGAATCATATTTATTTAGGGTATTCGTAGTCAAACTTTGCAGAAAATATTATGTCACTTACTAATTTCGATTAAAAATTTATTAATTAATATAATAAATTACTTACTTCTTATTTTATAATAAAGTATTGAGGAATAAAGCCAGAATTGATATATTATTATAAATGGTGATGGAACTGGAGTAGTATGTTTCATATTCCTAATTAACTTAGCCCTCCCGAATTTCCATTCAATGTCAGACCGTGCCTGAATTCTTTGATAAGTGTCTGTCATCATTGCTATTAACAAATTGACAAGAACAATGATTATGATCATCAAGGCACATGAAAAAATAAATCTTGCTAATTTATCCGAATACTTCGGAGTGATATCCGGATTTGGTAGGTCATCTGGAGTCACTTGGCCAAACACGGAAAAATAAAGTAAAATAGCCATGTCAATTATATCCTTATTGGTTTCTTCACTATTCGATGTTTTGGACTGAAGAATAATTGGTTGGTACGTTCCAGAAAGCATACAAGCAAAAGCAAACAAAAAGATAATGAAAAACACTAAAAACTTAAAAAGGTCTCTTATTAACTCTCGAACAATAATTGTCCAAGGTCCAAATAGATGATGAAAAGACAGGAAATCTAAACTCACCACAAAACAGAGAAATGTCGATGCTCCTAGAATTTGGTTTCGTATATAAATCATTTCCGGCAGTTCAAGTGTTTTAATGAAATAAGACATAAAATGCACCATAACTGACGCAATTGAAAGAATTAAAATTAAGATTCTTAGAACGGCAACATTACTACGATCGACAGGATTTATCAGCTCCGAAAGAAATAATCCAGTCAACCAAATAAACAGAATCCATTCCAAATGTGTGGGGAAAACCCTTTTCCTATTATACGGTTGATCGTAGGCCACAATAAGCAACAGAATTGTCATAATTATATGAGAAAACAAATAAACAACAAATTTTATTACGGGAGACTTGAAAAGATTTTCCCCTTAGGAAACATAGCATACAACCAGGACACGGGAAATATTAGAATGAAAAACAATAGACAGAATTTCCAAGTCGGCCAATTTAAATTTCCTTTCCAAACAACTGACAAATACTTCTGAACTGACGCATGTGAAATCACTTCTTTTTGTTCTGTCTCAATGAGAATATCAAGAAATTGAATCCCATTTTTATCGTAGGATTTCAACAATTTATCAGCTCCACTTTCATATGCAGCCAAAGCCACGAGATCTGTGCACATGGCTTCGCAATATTTAGATATCATTTGTAAATCTTTCGAACGTTCTTTCTCTTTTCCCGATAAAATGAAGTACAGTTTTGATAGCTTTGCCGCAGTTTCGGCGGGTGCCGGTGAAACATGAATGAATTCTTCAATTGTCTTATAATTGTTTAATTTACTGCAAATCATTAAATCGTAAAGTAGCTGAAAAAAAGTTACAATAAATAAAAATAATAAATAATTGAATTAACTTTGCAATGATATAATTACAAGAAAGCACCAATCAAACGTACGTTGTTATAAAAATTCAAAATGAAAAATCATTTGTCAATTTTTCACTATTTTCAGCAAATATATTCAAAATATAATAAAAACATTTTTATTAATATTTGTTGAAAATAGTAAAAAATTGAAAAATTATTTATTATTAAATTATATTAAATTAACCCTATAAATCGAGCATAACGTTTTTGTAACTTTTCAATAAAACGTATCTAGTACCAAAAATAGAAAGATTTTACAGCCGGCAACAATGTTGACAATATCGTCTTACTTTATTAGTTTAAATGCATACTGGTAGTTACGCATTATGGCCGCAACATTCTTGAACTACTACGTGTTTTACTATGCGGTTTCAAAAATGTTCAAAAATTTAAAATTCAGGCTTTATAGGGTTAATAAAGATAAAAGTGGTATAATTTGTTGAAGTAAAATATATTATGCTTAGTTTTTACTATCCAACCTCATGATCACAGGAAAGCCGTCGAAATCTATTGAAAAAATTTTGTTTGAATGGTGTTTTCTTGTCATAATAATAATTAATTAATTATACTTTATTGTCATTCAGCAAGGTCTCCGTGCAATGTTTGTTGTGGATTAAATAGCTGACAACATCTATATGATTAAATCTGGCAGCAAATATTAAAGGTATTTTAAATTCATTTGTCCGGGCATCACATCGAGATCCACTTTCTACTAAAAGTTTACAGACTGTCAAATGTCCAGATTTTGAAGCATAGTGAAGAGAAGTGAATCCCATCTTAACATTATTTTAATCAAATCGTTTAATTATTTTAATCAAATTGCAAACATTATCTTGCCCATTTATTTCTGCTCCTTGTCCAATGAACAAAGCTACCATTTCAAAATGACCACAAGATGAAGATAAATGAAGAGCAGTCCTTCCTTTAAAATCCTTTTTGTTTATCTGTGCTGGAGATTTACTTAGTAAAAGACTCGCAACGTTTGTGTGGCCATTTTGTGCCGCAAAATGAAGTGGAATAGTTCCCTTGATTATGCATTATAATTTTTAAAAGAAATATCTTACATCTTACGTTATTCTTTGTGACAGAGTCTACTTCAACATCACTATAATTCAGAAGTATTCTAATTAACGTTTCATGGCCGGATTGAGCCGCTAAATGTAACGGAGTTAGCCCAGACTGCAATATGGAAATAAAATAGGAAGTTTATTTCATTAAATTACTTCTGTAAGAACATCTTTAATTTGACCCCCAGTTTTAGGTCGTTCACTTCTAATATTGGATGGTACAAAGTTTAACATTTCCCGGACAAAGTCAATTTGACCATAATGGGCCGCAACATGGATTGGTGTCATTCCAGTTTTAGCTGATACCACTTTTAAACTTATTTTTGTATTTAAATATTTCAATAATTGAATGTGGCCATATTTTGCCGCTACGTGCAAACAAGTCATCCCATCCTATAAAAATATTTCAATAATTTCTAAAAATTAAAAATATTTTATATTTTATTAATTTAAAAATCAGATAGTTAATTATTTATAAAATACTAATGCATAAGCAATTACAGAAATCTTTATAAAATTATTTTGTTTAAATATATGCATAATTATTTGTTGTTTAAATATAACTGACAAAATTGAACGATCAATATTTTTTAAATGAAAACAAAAGAAAATTGATTAAGGTGAAGGATTATAGTCAAAATTTTGAAATATAAAATTTTATGGTAATAGGTAGGTCATACATTTTTCACGTCAAAGAAAATTACTATATGGTATTTGTAACTCAAACCATCCCGGAGTTCAGTAAAACAAATTCGGAATTAAAATTATATTAAAATATTTATTTATTATACACTCGGTTGCACTGAACAACATTTTCTATAATTAAAAAAACAATAAATTAAAATAAAACAGTAGACAATACTTCCGTGTGTTGAAAATATTGTTACGCTGGCTAACACATTCATAATAAGATTTTAACTTATACCAAGGACTCAACTGAGTGGTTATTTGAATTGTCGCATTCAAAATAAATTCAACTTTAGGAAGTATTTCGACACAGTCTTTGCCCGTTCTTTCTTTTAAGGAGATCTGGATAGAATCTCTAATAATTATAATTTGGCGTCCAATTGTTCCATTAGCAGAATGATGATATGGACTTGAATATATTAGATTAATCTGTAAATTAGTTTATCTGCAAATGGTTTTATTAAAGCTGACTCAAATGCTTTTCCTCTGTCACAATGAATACTCTTTGGAGCTCCAAATTTAAAAATCTATTTTTCATTAATTATTGTTGCAATTGTCTTTTCATCTTGCCCAGAAGCTGCATTCAAAGAAATATATTTACTAAATTGGTCTATAATTGCCAAAATATATCTCTTTCTACTCCTAGAAGTTTTCATTGGGCCACAAAAGTAGATAAAAATCGATTCAAATAAATAAACTCCCTTATGTATAATTTGTTTTTCTGCTGTTCGGGTAGTCATAGCTTTTCTTTTTTTGGCAATTTTCTCACTATCCGACTACTTCTTTTATAAATTCTTGTCTGCTTCTCATATCGAATTTCCTAGAAATATATTCGTGAACTTTATTCACTCCAGCATGACACAGAATTCTATGAGTTTACAAAACAAATCTGTTTTTCTTTTATCTGGAATCCATATTTTACCTTTACCTGAATGAATAATGTTATTATATTCTATAAATTTTGTTTCATTCCCCATTAGTATAGCTTTCTTGATATTTTCTATTTCCTTAGAATCTTGCTGCCACAGTTTTCCATTTTCTTGACACATGAGTGATTGAACCTTTGTTTTTAGTTTTTCTGTCCTCTGTTCCTCGTGAATCGTTTGACATTGAAGACATAATATTTATTATATAAAACAAGTGAGAAACTCTTAGGAGGAAATTATTATATAGTAATTATCTTGAGAAAGATACACACATGCATACATAAATCACATAAATCACACCAGTGACATTCAGAAATATATTACATAACCTTCAGTCATATAAATTCAACATACACATACATACATATTATATTATTTAAAATACCTATTATTTACTGTTATCACAGTCAGCGAAATAAATTTTCTCTCACCTCAAATTTGCTATAATAAAACTGCCTCCAAACTTGTGATCAAAATAATCGTTGTGTTTGTTAGAATTAATTTAAATTAGTATATAAAATGAGGAAATTCAATTATATTAATATATAAAATTATACTATACAGTTACTGTATTACATTACAATATAAAGTTAAGGAGAGAATAATTTTCTTAACTGTAGAAAGCTTTAAAAAGAAAATAATCCAAAGAGATTGCCATAAAACTCTGAAGGGCTATTACCGCCGAATTTAAAGAGTTCTCAAAATCGTTGAAAAAAGAAAATGTATTTGACAATAGGAAATCATTTTTGTTGTGATAAAAATGTGTATCAAAGATTCTTTCATTTAATAATAGATAATTATGTTTTTAAATAAATTGATAGATGTAAATTAATTTACATTAAATAAAATATCTATGTAAAATTTCCTAATAAAATGGCTTTGAACTATAAATAGAACACACAATTCAACACACACTACGAAAATGTAATGGAACAAAACTGGATGTATGAGAACGTGATGTACCATTGTCACTTGTGATTAATCCTCATCCCAAATTTTGTTGAAAAGTTTTAATAATTATTGGGAACGCGTGATATGTGAAGCATTGTTGATAAGGCCATTGGATCCAAAGATTAATATGCAAAATGCTGTGACTACGAATATTTTGAATGTTTTTAAATAGTTTACGTATGTTAAATCATGTTTATGTATTGTTTTTTAAAAAAAACTTTTTTTTAATATTATTATAATAATTGAAATTTTAAATTAGATTAATTTTTTTAAAGAAGTTATAATATAAATGAAATTTTAAATTAATTAAAAGTTATTTGAATATATTTTATAAATATTTATTTATTACAAAATTAAATTAATAAAAAATAATTTGTTTAAATTAAATGTTAATTCATAATATTTTTAGTTGGTTTTGAGTACCTGAAGATGATAGTTATGCTATCAAAATATATCGTACGAAAAGTTTTTTATTGGCGTTATCTTTTAATTTGTATATATTATTAGTATATATTTTAATTTAGAAATGAATCGATAAACATAAATTATTATGATAAACCTATCCATACACACACATATTTACAATGATCAAATATTTGAACAGCAATAAAATAAACTAAAAGTAAAATAAAAAAGTGACCATAACATAAAACTTGTGTGAATTACATTATCCTTTAGCAAGCAATGGCTATACAATTAAAAATTTCATCAATTATAAAACTTTGCTTTATTTAAACATAAAAATAAAATTTTGTTAGATAGAAAATAATTGATAGAAATTAATGCGGAAAAATCAGTATAAATAGACGCCAGAATTTCATTTTAAGGAATTTGTTTGCTCTCAATCTAGTAAAGTAAATAGTGGTTTTTAAACGGAAGTACACGGGGTGTTGGCAAATGGTAAGTAGAAAACGCC
Organism: Schmidtea mediterranea; assembly: GCA_022537955.1. Classification (NCBI taxonomy): domain Eukaryota; kingdom Metazoa; phylum Platyhelminthes; order Tricladida; family Dugesiidae; genus Schmidtea; species Schmidtea mediterranea. The sequence continues at coordinate 19,840,699 of CM039679.1, read as the reverse complement.
AAAAGAATTTGATTTATCATGATATGATTCATTATTAGTTTAGTTTTGTTGAGCTTAAATTCAAGAATATGTTTTGTCATTATCTCAATACAAGCTTTAATTATTGTCAAAATTTTATTCAAAGTGCTGTCGGCTGGAGCTAAGAAGACTAATTTTAGTAATGGAGCTCACCTGATTATTGATTTTCAGACACTATGTACATAACCAACATGGTAGTTACCGCGGATACATGGATGGTAGAAAGTAAAATAGTCATCGCATGGAAACCTGATGACAAATCTATCTGAGAATCTTGAAAAGTTAAAACGTAAATGATGAAATGGAAATTAGTCTATTCAACCTCACAGTATAATATACACTATCTTTATACAGGTAGGGGCTTTTATTTATTATTCATTACGTTGTTTGATTTAAAAAGATATATTGAAGGACTAAGGAATCTTTTATTGTACTGGTGAACTTGCAGTCTTGAATTGCGTAAAATCTCGTGTTCTTTGATGACAAGCCAGGCTTAACGTGTTAAAGATTAATTTGTTGTATTGTTTTATTAATATAAAGTTCTGAATTAAATTTATGGAACTTATGTTCAAATGACAGATTTAAAATTAAATTTCAGTCACTTACATTATTTTCTTCCGCAGGATTAGCTCCTGCTTCTAAAAGAGTTTTGACAATGTCGACATGTCCTCCTTCTGCAGCCAAGTGCAACGGAGTTGATCCAGTACTTTTATTTTTAACGCCATGAATAATAAATTTATTAAATTTCATAAATTCTTTAATAACCGATAAACTGCCATTAGAAGCTGCAAGGTGAACACAATTCATTCCTTCCTATAACATAAAGTTTTGATTTTATTTTGTTTAAATTTGAAAGAAAATATTTTTCGTATTGTTATTTAAAATTGATATTTGATCCAGTGACATTTGAAAGGTTTGTTAACCAATTTTAATGCAAATAGAAAAAGAAAATATTATAAAATAATTCTATATTTGTTTTATTAAATGAATTTTAAAAAGAAAGAAACGGGTGAGATAAAAATCAATAACATAAGGAAAAACAAAGGAAGATGTAGTAAAGATCGCAGAAAGAGAAAATGGGAAAGTAAAAATAAAATAAGTAGAATTGGTAAGATAAATAAAAAAACTAATTGTAAAAAAATTACAAAATGTAATAGGGTGTCTCTCCATCAGATACAACCTCTTAAAGTTATGTAAGAATTGCACAATAATATATGTAAGAATATACATTTAATCCCACATTTTTTGTCATTACACAGTAACTACGTAACAGTATATTTATGGCACACATCTGAAATCAGAAATTCTTTTCGTTTTGAAATCCAAGAATTTAAATTTAATTTAGACGATATAAACAAAATCATTATGATATTTATACTATTAAAATCCTACCAAATTAATCGCCACTAAAAGTTCTGGCCTGCACCGTAAAAATAATTTCACCACATCCGTGTGATCATTTTTTGCAGCTAGATGCATCGGAGTCTGTCCCTTCTGTAATAAACGTTTGTTCATATTAAAGTTTCGTTTATTTCAAATTTATTATATTTAAAAATACACCGTATATGTACCATAAGATTATGTTAATATGAAAAAAACATTGCTTTATAATAGTATTATAAATAAATTAAATAAATAATTATTTATTTTATTTATTTAAATTACCATAATAGATCAATCTATTTTCATATTAACATAACCTTTTGGTACTTTTTTATCAAGTGTATATGACTTCTTTGGTCATTTTGTTTTAGACAATTAAAAGAGTAGTGCGAGATATTTTTGACAATCTTAATTCTAAAAATCGTTTATTTTAATTTAACAAAATCACATTCCTGAAAATTTATTGTTACGGTCTAGGACCTAGGTAGTAAATAATAGAAAGAATATTGTTAAAAAGAGATCACGAAATTATATTTTATTTGCAAAATCTTAAAAAGATCTTCTTGTTGGAATTCAAAGAGTTGTTTATAGTAATTATAGTCTAAATATTCTTAGTCCTCTTTATTTTTAACAATATTTTATGCAGTTAGAAAATTAAAACTATCGTTAAAATTGTTTGTTTATGTCTAATTCAGCAGCCATGGTGAGACTGATTTACTATTTGGGTTGTAATATCAACACCAGAAAATCAATAACACACCAACTCCAAATTCAATCTGTTATAAGCATAAAAATGTGGATAATTTTAGAATTTAATTCACATACAGTTAATACAAGAATACAGTCATAACAACTTGAAAAATACATCCTGAGATATTTACAAACAATAAAACATAAAATATCACTAATTTTTTAATTAATTTAGCTGTAGTGTATTAACGAATTTTATTAAATCACGAAATAGTCACGTTAGTGTAACAAACAAATTATCAGCATATAGCAGATCCAATATGGAAATGGTATACTAACCGATACATTTTTCATGCTAAACTGTATATGTATACATTATTGTAGATTTGCATGTTTTCATTGAACAATATATTGCGTTTACAATTTTCTAAACTGGCCTTGCAATACTTGCGTCATGAGTTATTAAGCCGAACAGACTGATCTTAGCTCCAACAATTTCTTCAGAAGAAACATGAGTTACCAACCACTATGTCGATTTCATAATAAGGTTGTTTATATATATGCCGGGGTGAAATCTCAATATTTAAACAGCACTTTTTACATCCCATTTTTAAAAAATCACAAAATTCTTTAAATCATTTTTAAATATCATTTGTAATATTTTATCACCAAATTATTTACTTTTTTTATTTAAGATGTTATTTAGAGGGATTTTGTTTTATTCATGTATTTTTTAGATTTTATAATTTTGTTTGCTTCAATCTTTTTCAAAAGCTTCTCTATGATTGTTTGCTTTTAATATTTAATTTTCTTCATAGATTGGCCATACATTTTTTACATGTTTTTTATTTAAACAAGTTATAACATATCGTAAAAGTCGTTACTTTCAATTTTGTTAATAGTAAAAAAAAGAAATTGCAATTCATACTATATCAACAGCACAAGGTTCTGCAGGATAATTTCTATCATTCAATAAAGATTCACAGACAACTTTTTGTCCGAATTCTGCAGCTAAATGTAATGGTGTTTTTCCATTCTAAAACCGATATTTCTTTATCAAGCAAATAAATATATTATACCAATGTCTTTCCATCTATGGTTGCTTTGTACTTCTTAATTAATAGTTCGACAAGGTCACTAAATCCATTTTGGGCAGCCAAATGCAAAGGTGTTAATCCGCATTTTGATTTTGCATTAACGAAAGATTTATGAGCCAACAATACTTCAGCAACTAAGCGATGTCCTTTCTCTGCCGCCAAGTGAAGGGCTGTCATTCCAAACTGAAATTAAAAATAATAATTATTTATTATAAATTGAATTCTATACATTTGATTTGGTTTATAACTATTGTGACTATTTTGAATTTCAAAACATAAAAATAAATGAGTTAAATTAAAAACAAATTTATTATTATTATTATTTTATATTATTGAAAAAAGTTTCGATTATTTAATAATCGAAACATTTTTCAACAATATAATAATTACTTTGCTTCAAGAGCTTATTTTATTTATTCACTTAATTTATTATTATTATTATTATTATTATTATTATTATTATTATTATTATTATTATTATTATTATTATTATTATTATTATTATTATTATTATTATTATTATTATTATTATTATTATTATTATTATATAAAATATTGTTGACAAAAAACTTACGTCATCAAAAACATCAATTCTAGCATTGTTTTGAAGAAATATTCGGACAGCATCATGATGTCCACAACTACTTGCATATAATAAAGGTGACCAGCCATTCTGCAATTATTTTTATTTAAACATTAAATTACAATGACACAACTAATATAAAAAAGTCTTTTGCATCAATTTTGAACATTATAACCGTTTATATATCATTTTAAAATGAAATAAAATGAATAAAATGAATCAAATAGATATAATAAATAAAATCTTAAGGTAATAAAAATTTAAATGTCGTAGGAAGTAAATTTGTAAAAGTAAAGAGAAAATGTAATAATAAAAAATACTATATAAATTGAAAAGCATTATTTTATAATCGAAAAATTATTTAATATATATTTAGCAGCAAAGGTTTATCTTGTTATTTATTTAAAAATAATAATAATAATAATAATAATAATAATAATAATAATAATAATAATAATAATAATAATAATAATAATAATAATAATAATAATAATAATAATAATAATAATAATAATAATAATAATAATAATAATAATAATAATAATAATAATAATAATAATAATAATAATAATAATAATAATAATAATGATAATGATAATGATAATGATAATAATAAATTAAAATGGTTCGAATGATTGGTAATGAGTATAACAAAAAAGAAGCAAGATTTTTAATTAATATTTTGTTAAATGATGAAAAACAATATTTGTTTAAATAATGTAAATTAAAATTTATATTTTTAAAATTTGTTTTATTTTGTAGATATATCATTTAATTATTTGTGTGAATTTAAAGTGTTTTGTAGATGATTTTTTTTAAATATGCTGAAAGTTGATTTAATTGCAAATATAGTAATATTATGGAAATTACATTTTTTAGTTTATCTTATTCCAGAGTTACAAGGTAATTGAAACTTACTTCAAAATAAATTTATTTCGTCTTAATAAAACAAGCTATAAATCCAAGAAAATCATTCACCTTTGCTTGTTTGTTTGTTTGAATTTTATTTTTTTGGTTTTTGACGATTTCCATCAATACGTCAGAATTACCTGAAGATGCACAATAATGCAAAGGAGTTTCACCTGTCTAAAATAATATCTTGAAGCATAAATTATTATTTGAATTTTATTATAATTTTATTAATATAATAATAAATTAATTTAAAAAAATTTTTCTATAAAAATATCAATTCAAATGTACAAAAAAATGTTTTGTAAGTACAAATTATGAATTACACTTGTTTGAATTGAATAAACTGAATAAATATATAGTATAAAATTAATTTATTTTTTAGAACCATATAATTCTGATTCTTAATGTTATATATATATATAGAGAGAGAGAAAGTGAGAAAGTTATAGATCATTTAAATTGAACAGACAAACCCAACACATAGTTAAATATACATGTAAACTTTCGATATTTATAAATGTTGCATGAAATAGGCATTTTAACATTTTATTTTTTGAAAGTAATAAATTGAAAATTTAAGGGCAAAATTTATTTTGAATTCAATCTTACTAGTCTATGAGTTGTTGAGAAAAATAAGATATATGAAAAATGATGAGATCGAATTTTCTTATAGGTGGTTATTGGTAATACTAAAAGGTTTATTTAGTTTATAAATTATAAAGTGTTTAGAGAGATAAAATTTTAAAAAGTCAATATAAATATTCTCGATTTAACCACAAAACCTGTAAAAACGTGAAAATATTTGGCGAAAAATAAACAAAAATTTAATTTAATTTAAAAATTATTAAAATTTACGTAACACTGAAAATATTCCGAAAAAAATCAAATTTTGATAATTTAATAAAAAACATATTGCTGACGAATTATGATTTATCTATTGGTTTGCACATCAACAACCGTTACAGATGAGTTTATTCATTGCAAACTGGTGCTTAAAAACTTTAAATTTATCCTGAATTGCATACTCTATTACAAACAAACGTTAAACGTTTCGTTTTGGGAGAAGAACAGAAACCCGTAATTTTAAAAGGGTTAAAGTTTGAAATAGTTAATTTCTCTTGAATTTATTTGACGTATAAAGTCAGAATTATTAATAATGAAAGAAAGTGGAAATTTTTGATAATTTGGAAAATTTTAAAAACTGATATCAAAACTAATTGATTCAAAAAGTATATTTAAAATCTTTACAAACTTACAATATTTTAAAATCTCTAAATAATCCACATAAATACATAAAACTAATCACTGCCAACACAGACTGTAAGGAGTTGTAAAACTACTTTTTTTAAATAATATAGTTGAAACAATTACTTGTGTTAAATGTGAAAAGTAAAATTTATGTTAAATTATATCATATTATAATAAATTATAATTAAGTATTTTAAATTAAATTAATTATAATTGTGACCGATATCTATATCAATATTAAGAATTACCGCGCCTCAGTTGTTTAAATTTTCAGATTTGGATAGAAGAAATTGAATTTATATTTTGTAATTAAATAATAAATGTAAGAAAAAGTTTTAAATTTAATTGTGTCTAACATCGACTTTAACAGAGTAGGTAGATGTGTCCCATCTGGCCCACTTTTTGGTACCCCCCCCTCTCACCCCTTCATAAAAAAAATAATAAATTACATAAACAGCAATTATAAAAATAATGAATAAGAACAAAAACGTATATAGGTATACATTTATTAATTCAATGAACAGTTTGATGAACTGTTTGATGAGCGGTTGGATGAGCGGTTAGATATTCTGTTGGATGTGCTGTCGGGTGATCTGGTTGGCATGTTGTGAATGTGTGATTTGATAAACTGTTAGATATTTTGTTGGGTGAGCGGTTGGATGTGCTGTAGGATAAATATGTGAGAAAATATTCTGTTTATTCATTACCATTCGCTATCATCTAATGACCGTATGTCAGGCTTACATTCTTTTCTACCCAAACCCTTTTATCATCTTTGTTTGCTAGTGCATCCTTTGAAGTTTTAAAACTATAGAGTTGGTGATTGTTTATACCAATACAAAATTGAAGCACTGAAAAGGTGGAGTTTTTTTCGTAACAATCTTTGTATGATTTATGTGTTAACTCTGTGTCTTTTAATGTCACTCCTTAGCTTGTAGGAATTTCGATTTTCCTAACACGCTGTAGCATTTTGGTCTAAGGAATACCCACTCATCGTAACCTTCTCCTTTACTTTCATCCTTGAATTTACCGATGACCGAATTTAACTTTTTAGAATAAAGTGGATTAGTAGCTGGATAATTAGAGGTATCCAAAAGATTGTCAATCACCATTTCAGACAAAAGAATATCCAATTTACAATTTTTAATCTCCAAGAAGAAAAAGTCTGTATCACCAGCAACTATATTAATCTCACAGTTAAACTGATGTCGATATTTTTCAAAGTCATTATACTGAAGCTCATACATTCTAAGTTTAGACAAGTCAAGCACCGATTGTCCTATATAACTCGGTCAATCTAAACATACTGAGTCAGGATTTAACAAACCAGCAATTAAATCATCAGCAATTTTGATACTTCTTTGAAAAGTTGGTTTGGAAGCTTTTGTTATCATCTTCTTTTCTGTATTACATAATCTTAAATTCATTCTCATTTTTAAATTTTCGACAGTTTTACCTTACAAACTATTATTCAATAACTTATAATAATTTTTATCTAGTGTATTTATACTTTTTGCTCTTAATTCTGTATTGGTATCAATGTAGTTTTTAAAAATAGGAAACTGTTTGAATCTTACAGCTCTATTTACATGTGTTACCTTTACACCAAGAATCAAGTACAACTTCAACAACCTCCAATGAATAACATAATTCTTTTTACTGTTATGAGTCAACAACAAATTTTCTACTTTAGACCCCACAGGTTTCATTTTTCTGCAGTAATAGGAAAATCATTCAATTTATCGTGAAGATTAGAAGGAATTTCAATATCCACTTCAAGAGTATACCCATAAGACAACGACTCAAGGTTCAAAGACAAACATTCAGATAATATATTCTCAAAACTATCAAGTATCCAACTAAACTCTCCACAAGGTAAAGGTTGACTTAAAGCCCAACCGTATAAATTATTAATATCAATATAAAGTAAATAAGTGTTTTCGTCAGTTTTAACATAGTGTTTATTAACAAAAGTAAGACCACCACGAATACCACCTTCATAAAAATTATAAATTTCCATGTCTTGCAACAGTTCAATTGGTTTATCTAAAGTTATTAACGCAGAACTCACAGACATTCCAGGAATACCGAAATAATTCAAGTATATCATCATATAGTCAAGCAAATTCACACATTTAGTTTTAGTCCAAATTAATTGAGCTTTCTCCTATTCAACTTCACTCACTCCTTCCCAGATTGGAGGCAATTTATAAGTAGTTTCAAAGACCTTTAAACTAGTGGCAAAGTTGTAAGGAAAATTACCTTTTTCATTAACAATGGTACCAGTAAAAACAGATCTCGTTAAAGGTAAACTAAACAAAGTTTTCACAGCCTTAGCTAATAAGTCAATAACAAACTGGTAAGAGTCGATAAAACGTATTCTAAGCTTATCAACATATACCATAAGAGATAAGAATTTTTCACTACTAATTGGAATACATTACAGGTTCCAATTGGGAAATTGATTTATTCCATACTTAAGGATATGATGTAAGTCATACCCCCGTAAATTATGAAAAACTACAGGTAATAATTCTTTGATACTCCTATTAACATTACAACTTTTACATGTAGGACCAATATATTTTCCTGTAAAATGGTCATGATCTCTAACCTTATCTACTATATTCTTATTGCACAAATAACAATATTCGCAATTATCAAATGAATATTTTTTCCTCCTCTTCTTTATAATATGGTAGCACAAATTATTTAATTATTTACATAAATGGTGATTGACAATCTTTTGGATACCTCTAATTATCCAGCTACTAATCCACTTTATTCTAAAAAGTTAAATTCGGTCATCGGTAAATTCAAGGATGAAAGTAAAGGAGAAGGTTACGATGAGTGGGTATTCCTTAGACCAAAATGCTACAGCGTGTTAGGAAAATCGAAATTCCTACAAGCTAAGGAGTGACATTAAAAGACACAGAGTTAACACATAAATCATACAAAGATTGTTACGAGAAAAACTCCACCTTTTCAGTGCCTCAATTTTGTATTGGTATAAACAATCACCAACTCTATAGTTTTAAAACTTCAAAGGATGCACTAACAAACAAAGATGATAAAAGGGTTTGGGTAGAAAAGAATGTAAGCCTGACATACGGTCATTAGATGATAGCGAATGGTAATGAATAAACAGAATATTTTCTCACATATTTATCCTACAGCACATCCAACCGCTCACCCAACAAAATATCTAACAGTTTATCAAATCACACATTCACAACATGCCAACCAGATCACCCGACAGCACATCCAACAGAATATCTAACCGCTCATCCAACCGCTCATCCAACAGTTCATCAAACTGTTCATTGAATTAATAAATGTATACCTATATACGTTTTTGTTCTTATTCATTATTTTTATAATTGCTGTTTATGTAATTTATTATTTTTTTATGAAGGGGTGAGGGGGGGGGTACTAAAAAGTGGGCCAGATGGGACACATCTACCTACTTAATAGCTTATAATGAATGCAACTTCGTTCCTGGTTTCTATCTACGGAATTTTCTATATTATATGACAAAACCCAATTTTAAATGTTTTACTAATTTATCTCTATATGTTATTGAATTTAAATATATATATTTAAAGCAATGTAATATATGTTTATAATATTGTTTTGTCATAATTGACCTTTGATCTTTTATGTCATAATTCACAAAATCTATCAATTGAAAATTAAGGAATAACAAAAAGCTTTCACCGACAGATTTTGTCACGATTTTCATATCTCCTCCATTTTCTAATAATATTTTCATAATTTGAGCTTCACTTATACTCAATTCTTGTTTCATTTGAACTAATTTCGCAGCAAAATGAACTGCTGTTTCTCCTTCCTATTAATAAATTTAATAAAATGACTATTAATTTACCTTTTACATTATTTTTTAGATTGATTAAATTCTTTGCTTTGGTCGTCGAGTGATTTCTTGTTAAAAACTCCAAAATTTCTTTCACACATGCAAAATGTCTATGTTTAACTGCACTGTGCAAAGCACTATTCCCTTCGTTACATTGAGAAAATGGATCCGCTTTTTCATCCAATAACAACTTTAGAATATCTAAATTCCCCAATCTTGATAGAATATGAAGCACTGTTTCTCCGGTCTAAAATACTATTTTTATAATTACTTTTGCCATTCAAAATTTACTTTTATTTTATCATTTACATTTGCACCACTTTTTAATAATGTTTCAATGCAACTTTCACCTCTTTCCATTTTTACTGCAATATGCAAAGGTGATTCTTCCATCTATGGAATAAAATTAGGAAATACTCTATGTTGATAATCATACAATTCCTCCTTTGTTGTTTATTTCAGCTCCATGACCTATGAGTGCTTCCATAACATTGTTGTGCCCATATTGCACTGCAATGTGAAGAGGTGTGAATAAATCCTTAATTAATTATAATAATTTTCATTTAAGGTTTTATTACTTTAGTTTTTGCATTTACATTAGCTCCTTTTTCAAGTAAAGCTCTAACAACTTGAATGTGACCTTTTTGTGCAGCAACATGTAAACATACAGAACCATTCTGTTGATATTTATTTTTAACTATTTAATAATAATAATAATAATAATAATAATAATAATAATAATAATAATAATAATAATAATAATAATAATAATATAAATCTCAACAAGCAGTTAAAAAATTTTTCATTGTTTTTAGAAATTTATTTTAAAAATGTTTGTGAGTTATTAAGTAATTGTCAATAAATATCAAATTTCTATTTAGAAAGATTTTTTTATTATTCAAGCTACGTTTTCAAAACATGGGCATTTCCCTAATGTGAAAGTTTTGCGGATTTAGTTGCATTTGAACCTAAATAAACTGTCAAAATAAATATTTAACAAATAAACAACAGAATAATTACATTACACAAAATATTCCTATGATTATTTCTAACATGCATAAAGAAATAATAATTCTAACAAAAGTGGCTTTTTACATTTAAGATAATTGCAAAAAATCTGAGTAATTATTGCTAACGAATAACTTATGAGGCGTTGTTTATAAGATCTTTAAATCATATAATTAATATTCAAAATGTTCAGTCTACAGTTATTTTGAATGTATTTACATAATTGAAAATGAATTGTGTATATTATGCATTTTACTTAAAGTTATTTTGGATTTTAAAATTATTTTAAAAGGAATGATATTTTTAGGTTTTTTAAATGTGAGGATATTTAGGCATAATTATCGACGGACATAAAATTAAGTTTTAAAATGATTAAAATTAAAAGTAAGATTTAAATTAACTTAAAATAAAATTTTATTACATTTTAATTGTTTTAATTTATATTTTGAATGAAATTAAATTTTAAAATAAAAATAAATCCCGTTGTTAATTTTGTTTAAATACTCGAATGTATAGAAAGATATTTTTGATTTGTAAAATTTTGAATAAATGTTGAACTTTTAATGACTATAAATTTTGAACCAAACTAAGATATTTTCACAACATCTAACATTAACAATTAATTTACAAGTTTATTTTCTTAAAATTAAAATAATTTTATATTTTTTGGTACAATTTGATCACGATTATTATTGGTTAATTTGTTTGAATTTTCTTATTTTCATTTAGTTATTGTTAATGTAATTTCTAACCTCACGAAGACTGATAAATGGTTGAAATATAAAGTGAAATGTTATATAGAATATATATTTGGTGTTTTTCAATTATTAATATTGGTTCTGCAAACGATATTAAATTTTACAGAGTTTCCTTTTTGTCTTTGGGAACATCCGGTTAATAATATAGCTAATTAGGATGAAAGTGGGTTATTTCATAAAACTATATAGTTTTCAGTATTCGCTCTCAAATTGAAAATATAAATAAATAAAGTTTAAAATATTGTATCAAGTACATTTATTTTTCTACATCATATTTACTCCAATACCTTGAAAACATTCCCGCTTTGAAGATTCTAACTGCAATTATTTAAAAATATTACTTTATTAGACATATGTAATGGAACTCCTCTTCGAAGAAAAGCTAATGTAGTTTCTTGAAATCCGAATAATGATGTGACATGGACTAAAGTATTTCCGTCTTTATCTCTCGCAAAAACATTGCACTTGAATTTGTCAATCAGAAATTCCACAATCTTTGTAAAGCCTTTTTCTGCAGCAATATGGAGAGGTGTTCGATCCATCTATGCTTAAAGGTTGAAATTTATGATAGAAAATAAATTATTATACATTATCAACTATATTTGCTGATGCCTTATACGAGTGCAAATATTTCACAATATTCTCATCATTTTCCTCCACACAGATGTGCAAACCTGTTTGACCGAAGCTCTAATTTTAATGTAAATAATAAGCAATATTTAACTGTTTCATTTATTTTTATTTAGTTTTCGATTATGAATGTTATCAATATTGTTCGTGTGAAATGTAAAACACTGATCAAGATAAAAACAACATTTAACTATCTTACATTTTGAATGTCAATTGGCGCTTCGGCGTCACAGAGTAATTTTATTGCATCGAGATCTCTCCTACGGCATGCCGTATGAAAGGCCGTGTCTCCGTTCAACTGATTTATAACAAAATTAACAAAAATGAAAAATAATTATATTGCCTTTCTTTTTTTATTCATCTGAATGTCTGCATCTTTCTCTAGTAATTCCTTTGCGGTTGTTACTGCCCCAACTTCAATGGCGTGAATCAGAGAATTCATGCCTTCCTTAAACAAAGTTTCAGACATGTAAATACAAATTAAAAACAAAAGGAATAATTTCCATGATTATAGAGGTTATACTAATATGATAATATATACAAATTTATAAAGAAAAACAAAATATGAGCCGTCCACGCCGCCACTCATTGCTGAGGTTTGCTATGTTACTTATTTTAATTAGTTAAATTAAAAACTGTTTCGTTCAACAATATTAATTAAATCATTTCTGTGTTTTAGCTACTTTCTAAGAATTATTTGTTTTTGTTGATTGTTTTTAATTTTAAAATCTTGTTTTCCATTTATCTAAGAACGATGAGTTTATTTGGCTGTACGAATTTCTGCAAGCAACTCAATTCAAAAATGTATACTTAATAGCTAATAGTTTCCAATTAATTAAATCCAATTAAATTTTTTACCATTTTTATTTTTAAAAATTCTAACTGCTTCTTTTTAGATTCAGCTGACAAAATTGATATCTGAAATGACCTTGTTTCTTACAATGCTGAAACTTTATACTTGGGTAGTCTCGTTTGATATGACCTATTTCTTGATAGGTATAGCATAATATATTCTGTTTCCTTGTATTCTGTCACAATAAGAATGAATTTATGTCTTATTTTCCGGCTGTTGGAAACGAGTTTGTTGAGTTTCATAGTCATGCTATCGCTGTTGTGGTACGTATATACGTCGTTGTTGATAATTGTATGAAGGTCTTCCATAAAATTATCTTCTATTATTTTGTTCATTGTATTGTTTCTTTTGAATGATATTATTTTTAACTGTTTCTGCATAACTTCTTTGTTCATTTCTGATAGCAATAATTTTTTCTCCCTTTTCTTTTAATATTAGTCCTGGTCGGCATGTTAGATCGTGTTAAAACATCCATTATTAGATACAATTTATTAATATAACAAATTTAAATTCTTCTATTCTAAGGATATTCAAACAATTCTATTTTTAGAATTCTGTATCGTTATTAGATTATTTAAAATTAATTATTTATAAATTTTACTTTTAATATTAACTTTTACAATTAGAATATTATAAATTATTATAATTAGTATTATAATTATATTATAATTCATTTATAAGTAATTTATAATTAATTTATAGTTAATTAATTCTATTCTCTAGAAAATAAACATGACTTTAATTGTTATTTATTGCATAATAATTAATATAGAATATATATATAATACTAATTATAAAAATTTATAATATTCTAATTGTATATATAAAGATAGATAGATAGATAAATTATCTTACGCTATCAATTTGAAGTCGTCCATTTTTAGTAGCCTTTAGCAAAGCTGAAATCAGACCTGGTGGAGGTATTGTACGTCTACATGCCAAATGTAATGGATAATATTTTGTGATCTAAATTTTTAGGATAATAAAACTGATTTTAATATTTTATTAAAATTACTACTAATAATATTCTTATAAATTCTTATTATTTTTATTATTATTAATATTATTATTATTATTTAATACATAATAAAATTTAAAATTAACTCCTATATATTTATTTATTTATTTTTCTTTATGAATTAATATCATTTAAATAAAATAAAAGTTTAAGATTTAGATATAAAAGATTAATAAAATAAAATTTTCTTTGCTACATGAAAACGCTTTGCCTTGAACTGATCATATGTTTGGAAAAATTAATTGTAAAGAATTCATACATAAACATAACGGCTAAAAAAAAAATAAAAGACCTATAATTCAAAAGCCACATTTCTTGGAATTTAGTTGAACGCTATTAATCCTTGCTACTGTAGCGTATGGTCAACTCACATATATGATATTTTAATATGTTCAGGTAAAGTTTACTGTAAATATATGCACCGACTATTACAGGTTATAAAGCAATTAAGCTGTAAGATAATTAAAAATAAAGAAGTTAGGTGCAAAATATAGAATAAAATTTAAAAAAAGGTAAGTAGAATGCATATTGTTATTGAGAATAAGGTGGATCATACTCTATACAATAGAGTCTATAGTAATGCCCAATGTTTCTTGCAAGCTTGAATTTTATTGTTTTATTTTAACGTATTTTATTGTAACTATAGTGTTGATTATAAATTAAAATGAGAATTTTTCTTACATTATCACATATATTGGGATCAGCATTTTTTGATAAAAGCAACTTAACAATTTCTTCTTTTGAATATTTAGCAGAATAATGTAAAGCTGTTAGGCCATCCTAAAGATAATACTAATTTACATAAAGTTTGATTATTAAATTTAATTATTTTTCTTTGATATTAGAATTAATTCAGAAATTTTAAAAAAACTTGATAAAAATAATAATAATAATAATAACAATAATAATAATAACAATAATAATAATAATAATAATAATAATAATAATAATAATAATAATAATAATATTAATAATAATAATAATAATAAAAATAATAATAATAACAAAAAAATGTATTGACTAGGATTCACTATTTTATTTACATTATTAATGATTGATTTAATTTGTTAGTTTAGACCAAATAAATCCAAGTCAAATACGACATTTATTGTGTTTTCATCTATGTCAATTTATTTGGGACTATTGTACATCAATTCGGAATAAATTTATTAATAGTATCTTTGCAAATACAAAGAATCCTTAAATTTTCGAATAATATTTTTTTAATATATTATTTAATAATTGTTTGTAATAAACATATTATTTAGTATATTATTAAATCTTTTTAAATATCTTTTTATCATATTATTATACAGAAATTTTCAAATCATTATTACACATTATTGTTTAAACTATATTGTGTAATATTTTAAAATATAGTTTAAAAATTAAAATAAAACTATTAGAATAAATTTTACTAAACACTAATACGGTCAAATTAGTATCCGGTCATCTCCATATTCAACTGACACATGAAATATACATTTATATTTTTAGCTTGTTTTAGCTTGATTTTAACTCAGTAAGCTTTTGTTTGATTATATCAACTTTTTCCGGTTATTCGAATTTAAATATGAATGAAGTTATTGAACGAAAAATTTGTGTTAAATTTTGTTTTAAAAATAAAATTAAACGCAGAAAATATTAGATCATTTATGTGGTAAGAAAAAATAGTAAAAGCTCTCAAATTTCTCAAAGTTAACCATAAAAAATGTAAAGCCTCCCGAGGGGCTCATGCTTTGCGTTGTAAAACAACCGTTTTAAACGGTACTTTATTTTTTGGAAAATAACATTTATTCATTGATAAACATTTTAGTTAATTTGAAATCAGTTTATTTTTGTCTTCATTTATGAAATCTGTCCAATCGTTTAATAATTGGTCTTTTAGTGCCTCAGACATTAAAATTTAATTTCTTTAAAAAATTAAAAATAAAAAAAAATTTTGTTTGATTATTTACCGACCATTTTTAATTTCCACGCTTTAACTCAAACTAATGCAATCAAGCAACAGCAACAATTCAAGATCAATACTGTCGAGAAGTAGTCGATTTACTTTATTTCAAAACCTCAAAACGTCTGTATCAACTTCAAAGCTGTCAGTTTCAAGTATTATATTGATTTTCTCGTCTGTTTATACCAAAACTACTCCTAGAATAGTGAAGTTAATAGATTTTTATTTGTAATTCGTCTATTTTATATTGTCGGAACCTTCACTTTCAATGTATTCTTATCTGGAATTATCTCATGCATGGCATCATTCGTTCTACTCTCATACTCAAGAACTCAAATCAATCTTTAAGATAGAAATTACTTAAATGGATTGCTTCATTCTTTTATGTTTCTAGAATATATCGAATATTATTCGCATTTGATTTTGTTATCTTTCGATTTTATTAATTCATTTGATTAATTCATTATCTTGACATGTTTCTTATAAAACTTACTTCTTCCCATTTCCCTTGTTCTTGTTCTTTTAGATTCGAATTTTTTTATCATTTATTACGGTCGACTTTTTATATATCGAGTTATTCTTGCAATTAATTAATTAATTAATTGACGATTACTTAATACTAATTTTTAGAATTTTATAACCTCTAATTAATTGATTGTCGAATTTATTTTCCCGTTTGTTTTTTATTTTCTTTCTCCTCAATTTATGTGGTCGATTTTTGTAGAATTTTTGTTTTAATGAACCAGAAATAATTACAATAATAATTTTAATAATTGTTTTCGTTCGATCTATCATTTATATTTTTTTATTAAAATTTGTATTTAAAAATGTTTCATTACTTTTGTCTTTGAATTGACATTGGCGCCCAATTCCAACAAACGATCTACAATTACCAATTTATTCTCTTTACAAGCCAACATCAGAAGCGTTTCTCCGGTATTCTAATTAATACAAGTTAGAAAGCAATAGGAAAAATTACTCCAAAGATTTACTGAATCTTTTATATTAGGAAGAGAATTTTCTTTGCTAAATTGTCGAAGTAATTGTTCAACAGTATTCCATTCGTTTTTCATGGAACAATTCATTATTTTAGATTCCAATGTCTCTTCGTCTAATTTTAATTCGTCTTTTTCTTCTGTTGTTAACCTTCCTATGAAATTCAAATGTTTTTTAGGATCATTTTGATTTTTTTGCTTTTTTGATTTTATTTTTGGTTCGTTTGATTTGGTAGAAGTGGTCAGCGGCATTTGAATGATTGGATCCATGTCTTCATTGTTTTGTTGTTTCTCTTTTGACTTAAAAGATGGGCTGTTTAAATAATTTGAAAAATCTAATTTCGGTAAATTAAGAGGTTGGAAGTCATAAAGTTTATCATTTTCTGTCGAAGGTCTCATCAAGTCAGACTCGGAATCGGATTCACTATTTTTGGTTGTCATCATTTGGAAAATCTCTCCGACATTCATTGAAGCTTTTTTGATGATATTATCTGAAGATTTCATAGCAAATTTGGATTCAGCTTTATTTATTTCATATAAAATGTAGTTTTTATTTTTATCAAGTATTGGATTCTCTTTCAATGAGATTTTCTTTTACGTAATGCAGTTATCTTTTTGATTACTTTGATATTTTTATTTACCTAGAGGTTTGCTCAAACGTCCAATCAGAATCGATTTAAATTGTAAAAAAAACAACAAACAAATAAACTGAAAGTTTCACTTTATTTTGTTACTAATGAAAATTTCTTCTAAACTTATTTTGCAAAACCTTTGAATAATAAATGATTAATATTTTACATTGTAAGAAAATAAAAAAAATTCTAAATATAATCTAAAAATTATATAAATTTTATTTTATTGAAGCTAAAATGTTTTATCAAATAAATGTCTTAGTTTTAATTATAATAAATTTAATTTGTAATAAATTCGCTTATTAAATTTTGTTTTGTTGTGATCTGGATTTATTTTAGGTTTAAATATTTCATATTTAAGTTTATGAATAAACACTGCGGAAATTCGTTAACATGGTTATTTATATAAATTGTATTTATAGAAATGATTCCGTTATCGACAAAAAGTTTTTTTAATTTATTTAAACCAACCCTAGCCAAGCAAAATGTTGAAAATTCAAAATATAGCAAAAACATTTTAAATCTTGTATATATTTATACAGTATATATTCAAATAAATTCATTGGAGTTATTATATCTGTCTTTTTTATGTCCTCTACTCTCACCGGTATTTGGTGATTTGCTTTTTGTAAATCACTTTTGCTGTAATACTTTGAATTGTGTATTCCGTTAATGACGCCATTTATTATTGGTATCACATTTTGTCAGATATCGTGATATAGTTTAATGCTCTAAAGACACTAAATGCACGCCATTCGCCGTTGGTTTTTTTCTTTTAGCATCAAGACTGTTGACCAATTTGAGTTATGTTAGACTATTTTTCTTTACACAAGTTCTGTAAATATACCTTTTGTGATTTGTAATATTTTCCGTTTTTGATGATTGCATGTTCTACAAGGTAATTATCAACTTTTTATTTTGTCGACATTGTTTTTTTACAGATACAACGCCTATATCACAAGGGTTAGGGTCTATTTATATTTCATTGCTGTGATTCAAATGGGTAGGTTTGGCTGTTTGTTTGGATTCGGTATAGTTTGGGACAATTACTTTGTGACAATTACCGTCTAATATAAAGACAAATACTGATTGACTTCAGCTATTGAAAAGTGACAGTCATAGGTTATGTTATTTATTGTTAATTTGAGAATGTGTTTGCCGAAAGTTTTGGCCTACTTTGAAATATTTGAAGAAAAACAGGAAAAAGTGAAATTATTGACACATTGTAAACTAAAAAATTATAATTGTTGCTGCACGCTGTCAATTTCGGTGTTATCATTGGTGACTTTATATGTTTATCTGCCGTTCTTTATCAAAGAGCAAGGGTTGATGAAATTGTATGCTTTTTTTCCAAATTTTGATGGAAATAACTTGGGTGCTGTATGTTGAAGGTTAAATTTTCTTCGTTTGTTTTATCTAATATGTCAGTAATTTCCGAAGGCACTACCGTTTTTTCGAAACCCCCTACTTTTTTTTAAATACCCTCTTTTTATTATAAATTACTTATAAATGAATTATGATATAATTATAATACTAATTATAATAATTTATAATATTCTAATTGTAAAGGTAAATATTAAAAGTAAAATTTATAAATAATTAATTTTAAATAATCTAATAACGATACAGAATTATAAAAATAGAATTGTTTGAATATTCTTAGAATAGAAGCATTTAAATTTGTGACATTAATAAATTGTATCTAATAATGGATGTTTTAACACGATCTAACATGCCGACCAGGAATAAAATTTTAAAAGAAAGGAAAAAAAATTATTGGTGTTAGAAATGAACAAAGAAGTTATGCGGAAACAGTTAAAAATAATATCATTCAAAAGAAACAATACAATGAACAAAATAATAGAAGATAATTTTATGGAAGACCTTCATACGATTACCAACAACGACGTCTATACGTACCACAACAGCGATAGCATGACTATGAAACTCAACAAACTCGTTTCCAACAGCCGAAAAATAAGACATAAATTCATTCATAATGTGGCAGAATACAAGGAAACAGAATATTTTATGCTATACCTGTCAAGAAATGTGTCATATCAAACGAGACTATTTATTTTTTTTCTTATTTTTGTTTAAATCGGTGATTGTGTAATTTCTCAAGAACAAAATTAAATTACGAGTACGTCACTTTTCATAATATTTCTACTTAGAAAGGTTCGCCGTGTTGTAGTGGACCATTACGTACCATAAAGTTTTGTTTAAATTGATTATTATGTAACTTCAAAACCTTTAAAAACCGTTGATCACATCAGCAATTTTAACATTCATCTAGAATTGTTTATCCCTATAGTCGTAATTTTTGACGCTTGTTATAATGTTACTATGACTTTCGCTTTCTTCTCTTCTTTTATGATTAATATTTTCTTTCACTCAATTGTATTCAACAAATATATTTATTTAAACAAATTTCCAAAATATTTTTTCAAATTAGATTTACCAACATTATAAATTTAATAGATAAGATTCAGAACTTTTAAATTTTTTAAAAAATCAAAAGTTATTTATTCGATTCTAAAAAATGGTCAGGAATCACAATGTTTACCTCTAGTACATAACCACGATCTCCATCAAACTCATCTCCTCTCACACATCTATTAATAATATTATCAATTTCGGTATATTTTCTAATCATCTGAACTTTTCAACAGGAAGTTTCTGAGATAAAGCCAATCCATATAAATTGTTAAGTGTGCATGAATGTAATTTTATTCATTACACCCATCCCCCGATTTGCGTCTAGATTGGTTCCAACAAAAGTGAACGCAAATCGAAAAGACGCAAATCGAAACTCATTTTGCCATATATTTGCATACAAAATTCTTGGATCGGTTCCAAAGGAAAAAAAATTAATGAAATTAATATTAAAATTCAGTATTAAATTAAAATAAATTTTATTTCTTACTAGTTCATGATATATTAAATAAATATAAATAATAAAATAAATATAGTAGTTCACTTTATATATAACAAAACAAAAAATTATAATTAAACAAAAAACTTGAATTCAACAAAAAATAACAAATTTTTTGGATTACAATTACAAAATTTATAAGTCAAACACCAACTTATAAAATGATATTGAATAGTCAAATTTTTTTTTTCAAAGGTGCAAATCGAATTTAAGACGTAAATCTAAAAAATGGTGTCATTTTTGGTGAGGGCGCAAATCGAATCGTCGCAAATCGAAACGGCGCAAATCGGGGGATGGGTGTATTTTGAAAAATGAATAACAAGAAAAATGTTTTTGTTGAGAAATTTAAAGAAAGTAATTGAAGATGTACCATAACTATAAGATGTATTTCTTGGTAAATGAAATAGGAATTCTAAATCCTTAAGTTTAATAAGGTGGATTAATTGTCGGGTATTTCCTTATCGAAACTATATCCGGCCAACAAATTGTCTTACATAGTTATTTATTTAAATTTGAATTAATAATAATAATAAAAATAATATGGAAATAATTTTATCTTCGCATAAAACATTTGTTTAAATTTAATTTAAATTTTTTCCCTCAAAAGTTTGAGAATCATTATCAGAATTGATGATGATATTTGAGATCCCACGAATTTCTAAATATTTTCTTGCAATATCCGGCCAATTTACAACTTCTTCTACTTTGTCTGGACCAAATTTGAAAAGACTTGAAGATTCGAGAAGATCTATAAAATATAAATAATAAATTGAAAATAATTAGATAATAGTTTAATCTGGAGCATTTTATTGACTAAAACCATTTTTACAGTTTTAATAATTGAGGCTATTTCAAAGAAAAATGCAGATAATTTGATGAACATAAACTCTAAACTGAAGACATAAATGACACAAAATAAAATTCGGGCATTTAAAAATCTGACCCCCTTCTGTTATCTATATGTGAGTATGATGGTTAACTGCCCTAAATAGTCAACTATACCGTCACATACGATGTCAAGCTTTGATTGACTTTGACATATTACAGGTCAAAATATTTATAATGTTGACTACACAATGAAGGTTTGCAACGTCATGTAATCATGTTGGAATAACCTTGAATATTTATTAATATTATTGTAATTAATAAAAAGTCAAATTAAAATTTCTATTATCCTAAAAACAGACATCATTATTTAATTCAAAAGTGAATCCAAAATACAAAAAATATCATCTTTGTAAGTTACAAAGATGATATAGTGGCCGTTTTATGAGGTTGGCCGAATGTGTCCCTCGTAATTTTAATACTAATTAAAATTTAACCAACAGCTATCATATTATAAAGATACGTTTGGGTTCTTGCATTCCATTTCGAAATTAACTACATGGAAGAAAGAAGATATTTTAAAGTATTGCAAGGATTTAGAAGTTATACTGAGCGATGGTAATCAAAAAGACATTGAAGGTATTCAACGGTCAGAAGAATTAGTATTTATATCAAATTTGCTGAAACTATCAGATGATTCAAACGATGTTTTGAAATATATTTTACAGAATGAGTTAATACCAATCTATCCAAATTTATATATTGCTCTTAAAATATTGTTAACAATTCCAGTAAGCGTTGCTAGCGGAGAAAAGAGTTTTACTCGTCTAAAACTAATAAAAAATTATTTGAGGTCATCCATGACACAAAACAGATTATCTGGACTATCTATTTTGTCTATTGAAAAAATGATATTGCGAGAGCAATAGACAAAGAAGATATTCTACGAGATTTTACAAATCTAAAAGCAAGAAGAAGATTTTAAACTTTGGAATACGGTTACCAGATAAAGGTGTCCAATAACTCCAATTTATATATATACTGTACTGTATTTATTTGGCATAATTGAATAAAGAAAGTTAAAGTTCATTTTCTGTTTGTTTGATGGCCATCGATTTAAAACAAACCCACAAAATTTAAAGTTGTTGATACTATTATTATTCCTTATTTTTTTATTTAATTATGATTACTGTTTGAATAATTTTTTTAATATAAATTTGCTTTTTTGTGTTATATTTAAAAATGAATAATTAGCAAATTTGTGTTTTTTGTTATTTTACTTAATTCTACTCGTGTTAGGGCGGCCAAAAAAACCTTGCCTGTAGTAGCAAAAAGTCTAGGGCCGGCCCTGATTGTAACTTATTTTCTTCCTTATTGACATTATAAATTTGATAATCTTTGAATAAAAATATTCAGCAAGTAAAAAACAAAAGTTGGAAACGATGATAACTTTGTTAAACAATATACTGATTATACTAAAAAATCAACAAGAAAACTTCTTTTGTTTTTTTTGAAACAAATTTAATCTCATTTTATATTTTCAAAAATGATATACATCAAAAAAAAACTGTTTTAAAAATGTTCAATAATGTTTGAAAATTGCAAAACAAACATACAATATTAAAAACTAAGATAAATGAAATACATTAAATTTGGAAATTTGAAAAAAATGAATTTAATAGTTGGTATCACGGAAAATTTTTGTAAATTTTTGTGGCACAAAAAAATTAATGTTGGAAAAACGGCTTTAAAGCGGTGTCGTAACAACGACTTGGCATTGGGGCAGTTGCCAATGGCGTCGGTGCACGCTAGTTCAAAAGGGCGCCGCTAAATTTCTAATTCTTAAATTTTTATTTAAATATATATTTCACTTTTATCTTCGATAACAAAAATAGCTAATAATTAATTATATTTAAATATATTTAATTTAAACCATTATAATATTTTTTTATTATGTTTGTTGCCTTTGTGGGGCTTTTTATTATACAATGCTCAATATGATTTTATTAGAAACACTGCAGTGTAGTCAGCAGTAGTCTGTATTAATGCAACAATATCCAGTTTTATCCACCAATTTATTTAGTAAATAATAAACTGTAAATTAATATAGTTTTTTTGCATTTGTGATATCCACGTTATATGACTCACTGTCAGACTACGTAATTATGGTCATAAGTAAAAGTGTTAAATCAATTTTATGTCAAAATAAATGGCATTTTTTGAAAAATGTTACTTTGTTAGAAAAAATACAAAAAACAATTCAAAAATTTCAAACGTGACAAAAAATATGTCATTTAAAAATAGATCTTCAATGACTATAATGTCACATTTAAAACGAAAATTGAAATCAAAAAAATCTGAAATTGTCAATTTGCAAGGGCGTCAAAAATTAATTAGCTAAGGTCGTCAAAAACCCAGTTACGCACTGCTCTAAAGTAATTTTGTTTTCAATTTAGCCTTTCCGCATTTCGTTCGAAATTGACATCTCTACCATAACTTTACTTTTATTTTTGCATGATATGGAAACAGTGATCCATATTTTACAGTTATAGAATAAACACGACTAAAGAATGTCTAAAAATATAAATATTTAAGTATTTATAAATTGAAAATTGTTTTAATTTGTTCAAAAACAACATTACTTAAATAACAATTAATAATTCTGATAAAATATTTCATATTACCTAATACAAAAGTTACATAAGTTTCTTAATTTTTGCCAGAATACCATAATGTTCAAATTGTTTTTTTTTAAATTAATTATTTAAGGATTATAATTTTTTTTCAAAATAGATTACTTGGATTTAATTCTGACCTTCTCCTTAACCTACTCTCGATTTCGTCCTTTTCATCATCACTGATTTGTGTTATAGGTTTTCCTATTGAATATTATTACTATTATTATTATTATTATTATTATTATTATTATTATTATTATTATTAATTATTATTATTATTATTATTATTATTATTATTATTTTAATTATTATTTTTATTATTAATATTATTATTATTATTATTTTATTATTATTATTATATTACGAAAAATAAAGCTTACGTTTTATCTTATAATACAGCCCTGTAGTCACCAAAATTATAAATTGTGATATAATTATAAATGGGGAAGCAATTGGAGTTGTGTTCTTCATATTCCGAATTAATTTTGCTCTTCCATATTTCCATTCCACATCAGATTGGTCTTGTATTCTCTGGTATGTATCAGACATCATTGCAATTAAAAGATTAATTAAAACAATTATCATCATCAGTAATGCAAATCCGAACACAAATTTTGAGAGTTTGTTTCCATAAGGTGGAGAAAGATTCGGATCCGGCATATCCTCCGGACTAACCAGGCCAAACAAACAAAAATATAGGAGAATTATAACATCAATTATATCAGGTATTACATCTTCTGGTTCCGGTTGTTTAACCGATTGGAAAGTTCCAGCTAGCATACAAGCAAATGCAAATAAAAACACAATGAAAAACACCAAAAATCGAACAAGGTCCCCTATTAAATCTCGAATGATCACGGTCCAAGGTCCAAATAAATGATGAAAAGAAAGAAAATCTAAAGTTACTACAAAACAGAGAAATGTTGCTGCACCAAGTATTTGGTTTCGGATGTAAATCATTTCTGGTAAGTAAGATTCGTTTATAAAACACGAAGAAACGTGGACGAGAATTGCCACACAGGAGAATACTAGTACAAATATTCTTAAAACTGCAATGCTACTTCGGTCAACTGGATTCACGAGTTCTGAAATGAACAATCCCGCCAGCCATATTAAAAGTATCCATTCCAAATAATTTGGTAAAACTTCACTTCTTTCTGCAGGTTTTTCAATCGTTACATAAACCAACAAACCCATTAAGTAAATATGGGAAAACAAATAAACAATAAATTTAATAACGGGTAACTTAAACAAATTCTTTGTTTTGGGCAGCATTGCAGTTAACCACGACAATGGAAAACTTAAGAAAATCATTAACAACAGGAATTTCCAAATCGGCCATTTGATATCACCCCTCCAAACGTTCGACATATATTGATGAACCGAAGGATGAGAGATTACCTCTTTTTGTTCAGTTTCAATAAGTATGTCAAGAAATTGTACTCCGTGTCTATCGTAAGATTTCAATAATTTATCAGCACCCTTCTCGTATGCGGCTAACGCAACGAGGTCGGTGCACATGTTTTCACAATATTCAGAGATAACAGTTAAATCCTTGGATCGTTCTTTTTCTTTTTCTGACAAATAAATAAACAACTTTGACAATTTTGCCGCTATTTCCGCTGGAGCTGGAGAGAGGAGAATGAATTCTTCGATTGTTTTAAAATTATTTATTTTACTACATATCATTATGTCATAGAGAAACTAAACAATAATTCTTAGTGATTATTCCAAGTTATCTTTACCTTGTTATCCGCCATTAACTTTTCCGTCGAATGGTTGTTGTGTAACAAATAACTGACGACTTCCGTGTGATTGCATTTGGCTGCGTATATTAAAGGTACATTAAAATCATTTGTTTGAGCGTTGCACTTTGCCCCACTTTCAACAAGCAATTTGCACACTTTCAAATATCCTGATTTGGCCGCATAATGAAGAGGTGTAAATCCCAGCTGTGTATTAGAGGTGTTCAACAACAAATCCTTTCCAAAAATAAAATTACATTATCTTTATCATTTATATCAGCGCCTTGACCGATTAATAATACAGTTATTTCTAAATGTCCGTGAGAAGATACAAGGTGAAGTGCTGTTCTTCCTTTTCTGTCTTTTTTAGTTAATTGTGTCGCAGATTTACTAAGCAGGAGACTTGTGACGCTTATATGGCCATTGAGTACAGCTAGGTGTAACGGAATAGTGCCCTGTTAAATATAATTATTAAGTTTTCAAATTAACTTCACGCTACGTTAGAATCGGTTGCCGAGTCGACCTCTACCCCGCTATAATTCAGCAATAACCTTACGAGATTTTCATGGCCAGATTGGGAAGCCAAGTGTAAGGCTGTTAGACCTGACTAATATATTTAAAAAAATATTTTTAATAAAAATAAATTCAAAATTCTACACAAATTACATCGGTAAATTGACTTTCGTTGTTTTTTGATTTTGGCAATTTACTTTTGATATGTGCTGGAACTTCGACTAATAATTCTCTAACGAAGTCAATTTGACCATAATGGGAGGCAATATGAAGAGCTGTCATTCCAGTTTTCTTTGATTCGAACATTAAATTTACTTTTGATTTTAGATATTCAAGCAATAGAATGTGACCGTATTTGGCTGCTATATGTAAGCCCGTCATTCCTTCCTAAAGGATTATAATTATTAGGTTATATAATGTGTTATTACTTAATAAAACATTATTAATATAGTCTTTTTTGTGTTCTAAATTACTTCTTAGTTCAGTTTATTTTTCAATGACCATAGTATATAATCAGTGTCATTTAACTGAATATGTGCAGTTTCAGAACATGCTCATTGGTTGTATATGTGCTGACAATGGTAGCAATGCGCTACCATTATGGTAACATAATGGATTATGTGGACCAATAGAAATTCTCCGAATTTGCGCTCATAACAGGTTTTATTTTAGAATTCGTTCTGTTAATTTCAAATTAAATTTGATTTTGAATTTTCGTCAATATTTTAACGAAAATGAATTTTGAGTATCTTTTTTATTAAAATTAATGTTAACACTGATATCAAATGGGGCCTTTCATTATCCAAAACCACTTATTGTGTAAATTTTTTCTGGTGACAAGTACGTAATATTTTCCATGAATTTACTAAACACCAAAATAATACCTTTAGAATTTTATGTTGGTTCTTTTACGAAGTGAAGTTTATAAAGACATACTCTAGAAAACTGAATTAAAAAATATTTACAGATATTAGCAGCTGGGGAAGTTTGTGATAAATTTATGATCTTTATGCTCAATAGTTTGATTTTATTAAACTACAAACCAAATTTGTTATATTTGTATTCTTTTTCATTTTCACAATAGTTATCTTGGTCTTTTATAACGTCTATGTCTTGCAACTGACCAAATTATTCTCCTCTTTGTGTTTATTGCTTCAAAACTGTTTTTTGAAATTTATTTTTTTAGTCAAAGTTTTGGCTCGCAAAATTATTTTTGATTGCACAAATATTAAGGAAAATTACTCATTAAAAGTTTAAAATAAATTAAATATTATGAATCAATTCTGAATAAATGACAGAATAACCTAGATTTTAATAACCATGTCTGTGTTCAACTTTTATTTGTTATAATCCAGTTTTCGTTTATTAATAAATCATTGGTTTAATTGACACAGTTCTGGTTAATGATGTTGCATTTTATCATTATCTTAATACTTAGTGATTTAATAAAACTATGAAATTAAGGTGCATTCTGAAAATTAGAACTTTTTTTCCAAAAATTTGAAAAATAGAACAAAAAGTTACTAAAATTTGAAAGTTAGAACAAAAATTAATAAAACTTTGAAAATTAGAATTTATTTTTATATTTAAAACTAAAAAACAAAATAAAGTGGCAAAGTTTATAATTTTATCTGAAAATAAAGAATGATGCCTTCTACATTGGCATAGTTCATAAGGGCATAGAATGTATAAAATATAAGTTTCAATTTTTAAGTTTTAAATATATTCTAATTTTCAAATACTTTGTTAATTTTTGTTCTAATTTTCTATTTATTATTAAATTTCGTAAAACTGTAATATTATTTCACTTTAGTTTTAATTTTTGAAAATGAATTGATTAACTTCAAAGTATGGCTGTTTTGATTGAAACGTGTGCAACATAGTTAATCCTGCACTGTACTCATTGAAACTCACCGTACTCGAAAGCATATAAATGTAGGAAATATCAAATATTAAAATTTTTCAGGAGAGTGAGTAAGGGACCCATTAACTACATACTAATTATATGAATGAAAAAATATATTATAAACCAAATAAACTGGTAATGTTTATAGAGAGCTTTAAAAAATATAATATAGTAAAAATAATTCGTAAATCTTATTAAAATATTATTTTCTATTTATAAATGCACTTATGCAGCATGAGGTATGCTAATCAAAATATAAAATATTTAATGAAAAGTAAAAATGTGTAGCCAGTGTCAAAGTGAAAGGACAATTTTTGTGCTATTTCTCTTTTCCAGAAGAGATCTTAAGTCTTACTGTTCCATTAACAATGAAATAATTTATTTTTAATTAATTATATTTTTATTAATATTCACATTTATATTGAAAAATGTTACTTTAATTGCTATAGATTCAGTATATATATATATTATTTTCGATGAATTAATACTGGGACCAAAGATAAACAATAGAAACTTGCATTGTTTTCGTCACAAGGATTAGCCCCTGCATCCAGTAAAGTTTTAACAACTTTTAAGTGGCCTCCTTCAATTGCTAAATGCAAAGGTGTTGATCCACTGCTTTTATTTCTTACTTCGTGTATGATGAATTTATTGAATCTCATAAATTCTTTGACCACTGATAAACTTCCTTTTGAGGCTGCCAAGTGAACGCAATTCATACCTTCCTAACAAATTTAAATAAATCAAAAATACATCAAAATTATTTTATACATATGCCTTTTTTTAAATGAAAGTATAGCTATAATAATATTAAATTTTTTTATTTACTTTACGGATATACTCAAATAGTTTAGGGTTATATTATTAAATAGTATCATGAAGTTATTTTGAAGCCATTGATATTAATATTTAGAGGTTTCAAGTTTTTTATTTAATACAAAATTATAAATCTAAAGATAAAATAAGTAGAATTTGGTTTGATTTATTCATCAATTATGAGTCCTTAAAAAATATCTATACACACACACAAATCACAATTGAGGCATGTAAGTTAAAAGTTATTTTTCATTAAATTTATATTTTTTTATTATTTTTAATTTTTTGATATTTTTATATAAATTAAAGCTTATTTAATATGAATTGCAGGTCTCTTATGCTTATCTTTTAAAAATTTAAGATTTATTAAATTTTTATTTAAATATAGATTTTAACTTTCTTAAATGTTTTCATTCACAAATAATTTTGGGAAATTTCATTTATGTAATTGCAATAATTTTCTCACATTACACTGACTTCTATTGATCTTTTTTTATCAATTTCTGAATACTTAAACATATTTAACTTTTAAATTATTATTTCACTTATATTTTACGTTTTTCATTACTTTTCTAAATTTTCTATAATTTCCAGTAATTTATTATCATTTTCCAAATTTCTAACAAGGTTTTAAGCTGGAATTTTACAAAATAAATTATATTTTACATTACTTCTTTTCGCTTTACTCTTACTCATAGAAAGGTAAAGTGCTTGAAATATCCTAAAACGGTGTATTTTTTTATTATGGGATTGTTGTGTACAGTGTATATGTGTTTCTAATTTGTTTTTGTCACCAATAATAAATTTCATCTATTCTCTACTAAATTTAGGCCTATGCATATATATTTTTGTAGATATTTTAAGTAAGCGTACATTTTCACTATATAATTTAATTTTATCTTATAGAAGATTTTAATTTTTGTGGTAATTGATGATAGTTACATCCATCTCATTTTTAACGAATTAATTTCCATCAAGATTTATTTCATAAAGTGCTAATTATATATAAAGATAATTATATATCTTAACTCGCCTTCTTAAGATTTTCTCCACTTCTTCAGTCACTTGATTCTTCTTTCTTTCGTTCTGCCTTGTGAGTGAAGTTCGACTCGAGGATATAGAAACATGACGATTTTGTATGGACCTTCGTACTGCATATCATCTTTCTGTCTGTTATACGGCTCCTTGTGCACTAATACCTCCTTCCTGACTTTTAAAACACGAGCGCCTCTCTTTGTCGTATCCAAAGCTTTCATACTATCTGCCGCTTTATCTGAGTTATATATCGCATTTTCCAGCAGCGCTTCTCTTGATATATCTGTTTGTTTGAAGTTTGAATGTAAACTAACACTTCTCCCATAAATTATCTCAAATGGTGAAAACCCCGTTGCACTCTGTCGACTGCTATTTATGCTGAACTCTATCCTGGATAAAAGTTCATGCCAGTTCTTCTCTTCACACACGCTTACCAATGTTGCAGTAATAAGATCTCTTCCCGTTCTAATGGCTCTTTCAGCTAATCCATTTTATTTATGCTGGTAAGGTGAGCTGAATTCCTGTATGATACCAAGTTTCTGTAATCTCTTTTTTAAAAGTTTTCCTTCGAAATTCCGGCCTCTGTCTGTCAATATGGTCTTTGGTTTTCCGAAAAGATAGATCAAACTGTTATGTATCGCCTTAAAAATTGTCCCTTCATCTTGATTCATGATTGCAGTCAAAGAAATTAGTTTACTAAAACGATCAACCATTACTACCATATATTTTTTTATAGTATTCCTCTCCATATACGCTACATCTATAACAATTTGTTCTAAGAATTCAGAGCTATATCAAGGGATAAATATTTCCTTGGTTCTTGTCTGATCGATCTTCCTCTTAGAGCAGATATCACAATATCGTAGACAAAGCTGCATTGTCTCATGCATTTTTGGCCAGTAGAATATCTTTTCTATATAATGGAATAATTTCTTAACTCCAATATGGCATAATTCTTGATTCAAGGTTGTTGTTAATAAGCCCGCAAAAGTTTCTGGAACTTAAATTAAGATATTATTTTTCTTTTCTACTGTTAATAATCCTCCATCAATTCGTGTATTTTTTACGTTGTATAGAAAACAATTTTTATTTTCCTGTACACATCCATTTTCCAACATCTCTCGTAGCTCTTGAAATTTGATATAATTCTGCTGCTGCTCCAATACTTTTTCCATAGCCTCTGTTCTTTGAATAGTGTATATATATCTGATCTTTGATTCCCCCTCTTTGGCTTCTTTATTTCTTGTTTGACACTGGGTGCAAATCATACCTTTCAATCTTGATAACCCATTTGCATCCCAATAATTATATTATTATTATTATTATTATTATTATTATTATTATTATTATTATTATTATTATTATTATTATTATTATTATTATTATTATTATTATTATTATTATTATTATTATTATTATTATTATTATTATTATTATTATTATTATTATTATTATTATTATTATTATTATTATTATTATTATTATTATTATTATTATTATTATTATTATTATTATTATTATTATTATTATTATTATTATTATTATTATTATTATTATTATTATTATTATTATTATTATTATTATTATTATCATAGGTCGCCATTAAAATTAGTGATATTATTATCATTTATTATTATGGTTATTATCATTATTATTAGTATCATTATTGTTATTATTATTGATAATAGGTATAATTATAGTTATTATCTGGAGGTGTCCGTTGGACGTCAAATATGAGTGTATATGAGTATATATGTAAATCAGAAATAAACAGATTCGAGGACGAATCTAAATTAAAGGGGGAGATATGTTGGGGTTAACAAAATTCACAAAAGTAAAATGGAAAATTAATAAAATTAATAAAAAAATAATAATTAAAAATGCAAAATCAATTAAAAATTTTAAAATAAATATTTATCGCAGGAAACGGATATGGGCGGATGCCAAGTGAAGAGACTTGAAGATAATAAAATTAAATGGAATAAAATTAATAAAATTTCCCGAGCTAATGGGAAGTTCGAGCCAACAGACGATGGAAACCCGGGATAAAAGGGGAACTCGCCACCAATATAATTATTGTAAGTAAATGGAAACCCCGGGAGCCCTGAAGTATCTAATTTAGTTTTAGAAAGAGAGATGTCAAAAATACCAAAACCAATTTTGTTTGCGGAAGACCTAATTTGCGAGATGGGTATAAAAGGGAAAGGCAAATCAACAAAATTGCCAGTTGGTCGAAGAAAATATTTACGAGAGTTCAGCAAAGAAGGTAATAATCTTAGAAGGGAATTCAATCAGCCAAATAAATTAGAGTATTGAGCACCAGGCAGAGACATCTCACTTTGGAAGACGTATCCCTACGTATTGATTTATTGTGAAATTGTGCAGAGTAATTGTGCAGAGTATTGTGAATTGAATCGATTTTTGTGAAGGTTGTGAATAAAGTTGTGATATATAATTTGGAAATAAATCTTATTGTGTTGGGTTAATTGAGTTGATTAAATAAGGACACCAAGGAGTCAGGCCTAAACACCGACTTTATATAAAAACCCAACATATTTGGTGAGCCCGTCGTGATCAAAGTCGATCAAAAGATTGGTTGTAAAACGGATATTGTTCGAAATAATATTGTAGAAGTGATTAAAAGTTATTGGAAAATTTGTGAGTTTGTGAAAATATTGAAAAAGTGAAATATTGTGAATTGGTGAAGAAAAAAAATATATTATTACTAAAATTTATTAGTAAAGTGAAAATTCAAGATTAAAACGAAAGGTAAATTTTATAATTGTAATTGTTTGAAATTTAGACGAGTGAAACCTGTGTTGACCAGATCATTTTACAATTTGAGAAGCCAAAGACAAGTTGAAATCATAATGAGTACTTCAAAAACATTAATAATGATGAAACACCCGTGTCTAATGTTACAACGGGGAATATGAAAAAAAGGTAATGATTATGCGAGTTGCCAAAAACTACCAGTCACTCAATATGAAGGAGATCCTGTGGAATTTTTCGACTTTATGGCGAGTTATTATATGTACGCTACAGTCTACGGATGGAGCCAGTCGATAATGGTACAAAGATTGCCGTTATATTTAAAGGGAGCAGCCAGAGAAGCATGGCAACAAATTGACAAAAAAGCAATAGCCAATGAATGGACAAAATTGAAATATGCGCTGGCAGCAAAATTAATCGGCGGTGATATTAAAAGAATAATGCGACAAAAGTTCTACAACAGAGTGCAGAAGTCAGATAAATCTGTAAGTGAATTTGCCTTCCATTTAACTACTCTTGCAGAAAAGGGTTTTGAAGTGAAACCAGACCAAGCTGATGTTGCAAAGCAAGTAAAGGAGTTGTACCAGGATCAATTCTTGACAGGAGTTAAAAAGGAAATTAAAAAGGTTTTATGTTATGTAGATTTTAATAACTTTGATGAGTTAATTAAGAAAGCAATGAAAGTTGAACTGAATTTGAAAAGTGCACAGACCAAGTCAGAATCGTTTGCAATCATCACCGAAACCTGAGAGATATCAATAAGTCCATTTAGAAATAATCGGCTCCAACAAGCAAGTAGCTCATCACCAAAGTTCAGGCCAAAGTTTGAATCAAATAAAACTATATATTTTCAGAATGACGGAAAAGAAAGTCCAATGGAATGAAAGTTATTGCCAGAGGCTGGGGCACTACGTTAATCAATGTTGGCTCAAAAATAGATCTCAAAAAAGCCCAATTCAAACCCAGTGCTATCATTGCCAAAACGTGGGACATGATAGTAATGCTGGTTCAGGAATAATGTGCAGCGAAGCCCGAAACAAATGTGATCAGATTGGATGAAAGGTAATGGTGAGAAAAGTTTTAATAAAATAAACACAAATGATCAGCGAACTAATGTTAACGCTCAATGCTATAATTGCGCAGAAAAGGGCATATCTCACAAAATTGTTTTGCTAGATCAAGATCTCCATCAACATCACCTTCACCACACAGAGACAAACTAAATCTTCTAGGTCAAATTCTGGTGTCACTCATGCGGAGGTTATGGACATATTGCCAGATCATGCCCAAAGAATGTAAATAAATTTCAGAAGCCAATATTAAAGAAGTCAATTAGATTTCAAGGTGACAAATCGCAGACAGACAATGTAGCTTTTGTGCAACCAGATAATTTCAATGAAAGAATGAAAGAAGAAGTGAGAGAAATGGGTCGACGCTTGGATCGCTTGATGTCAAAGTTCGAATTAGATGATAAATATGATACTCACATGATATATGATTCGCAAGACGAATTGACTGAGAATGAGTTGAAGATAAGAAACATAAAAGATGATTTGCAAAGTGAAAAGGCGGCAATGATTGTTTCCAAAATTCGAAAATTAATCGAAAATAATGAAGTCGTTAACAGAATTGAATCAATTATCTTTGAGTATGAGAAAGTTATAGAGCGTAATTAGTTTGTGTGCAAAGTATTAATATATGAGCCCAAAGCATAAAGATGAGATTAAAGAATTAATGAAAATATTTGGAAAATCGTTCAGAGAAAATAAATGGTTAGATTTTATTTTTGTTGATGTGATTGATGAAATTAATTAAAGTGTAATATGTTGTCGTTGTGAAGTAAATGATTGTGTTGGATAGTGGAGTTAAAATTTAATGATAGATATTTAGAAAATTGATAGATTGTGGGATTATACCGGGAAATACAAATGAGTTACAGGTAGCAGGTATGATTAGTGATAATGTGCTGAGTGAAATTGGTGAAAATGAAATGGCAAAAAAGAGTCAGAGAAAAACTTTAAATGAGTTAAAGGATAGTTTGTGTATTGGAGATGAAAATGAAATAAATAATAAATTAGAACGAATTGAGGAATTGGAATGGGAAACAAAAAGTAACTTAGAAATTGTAGAGGTGATACGACCATTTTTGTATGAAAAAACTAGATATGCTGAAAAGTTGAAGGAGTTAATGAAGAAATTGGACAGAGAGTTGAGAGAGGCTAGAGTTGAATTAAAACAATTTGTAGCAGTTGATTACGAGGTTACGGGGAAAAGGAGTATGTAGAAGAGCATTAGTGCTCAAATGTTAAAAGACTATGAAAGAGAGCTGTTAAAATTATGGGAAAAGATGGAATTATTATATTGAAATATGAAGGTGAAGAACTTGATGATGAATATTTATATGATTGTGGATTTGTATCACAGGCACTAGATGAAGACGGATATTTAAGAATGGATGGAAATGTAGGATATTTAGTAAATCATTTAATAGCGGAAAAAGGGTTGAGATTTGAATGGAATATTAAGTCAGATACCGAGGAAGAAGGAGAAATAAAGGAAAATAAAGAAAACAGGGGCAAAAAGGACGAAGTAATTGAAAATAGAAAAATTAATGAAAATGATAATGCTGATGTTCAAAATGAGTGCAATAGTAAAAATGAGTTTATAGAATTAGAAGGTCAAAATAAGTTTAGCGTATCGGAAAACAAGGTAAACGATAAAGAGAAGGTTAAAACTTTGCATAAGATGAAAAAGTATTTAGTGACATTATGACAGGATGCCAACGAAACGAAAGAAATGTTGAGAGGTCTCATTAAAATAGTGTATCCGATGTTTGAAATAGAAATAAAAGTGGATGATGAACTAAAAAGGATAGTTAAAGAAATGAAAAATCGACTTCCTGACGTTGTTCAGAAGTTTTGCAATGTAGATACGTTTTGTTAGAGAGCAATAATTGAAGACTTAACCAAAGAGAGAATTAATGAGGAAGTAGCGCTAACAAGTTTAACCTATGCTATTTTAGAAATTGGATCTCGTGCGTTTGTAAAATCGGATAGCTTGGATATTAATTGCTG
This sequence comes from Schmidtea mediterranea, assembly GCA_022537955.1. NCBI lineage: Eukaryota > Metazoa > Platyhelminthes > Tricladida > Dugesiidae > Schmidtea > Schmidtea mediterranea. The sequence continues at coordinate 19,804,750 of CM039679.1, read as the reverse complement.
CACGATTAATAACCGAATTTTGAAATCTTGATTGTTCTCACAATAATCTTGTCTTTGATATCGTCGGGGAATCTCTTTTGTAATGAAAAACAGTCTCGGAACCAATGACCTCCTTGCCACATATTAGACATTTATTCCCAAGTAGGTACTCATATCTACTATGTCTCTTTTTCCCACAGCAGAAACAATCACCTACTGTTAATTTTGGAATTAGTGAATGTGGAAGTTTTCTACTTTCATTATACGGTCTTTTTGCTAACGAAACTGTTGGTAGCTTTCTTTCTAGACCATTTAAACTTCTATCGTTTCTAACAAAATGTTCTCTTTGAAATTGTTCTTGTCATCCGTGGTGGTTTTCTGTCTGTTGTATTGATTCGCTTATTGGATATTCTAGAATGTTGGGTTGAACGATAGCCTTGATAGATTCTATTTTATTGCTTTCATTTTTATTCGTTTCAAAAATCTTTTCCAGTGCCTTCGTTTCTTCAATTTTTATTTCTGGTTTTGTTAGTAATATTTCATTTAATCTCGCATTACGTGCTTTATTTTTCGATGAGATTTTGCACAATGTCCTCTTCTTTTCGCCCTGAATTAAGAACTTCAGCTAAAACTTTCCTTAGTCGAATTTCGAATGCGGCAAATCTTTCCTCTCTTTTTGTTCCAAATCTGCCGATTCTCTGATTTTGTCAGTTATTGATTTTGTAATTGTGAATGTATTTAAGAGCCATGTTTTGTCTTTGGCATGTTGTTTCTGATTCTCTGACGTTTCCCCACAATGCTTTAGCTTCTGCTGCTAATAATACATTGAATTTACTTGTCAATCGCATTCCATTTGTCAACAGCCTTTCTTCTATGTCTCTGATACATTCTTCTGTTTATTTCGATCCTCGTCCATCAAAACGTCAAATATTTAATGTAAGCCGATCTTGACATGATTTTTGCAGACGTTTCATTAATGATTTTGCTGTTATTGAAGTTGCGTTAATATTCTTATTTTCGCCAGTTACATCCATCTCATTTTTTAAAGAATTAATTTTCATCAAGATTTATTTAATAAAAGTGCCAAAATAATCAATTATTTAAACACAAGATATCTTATACTATATATATTTTATATTATATATCTTAACTACCATAATTTATGAAATGGGGTATAGAAAAATATTTCAAACTATACCTTCAGAAGTTCAATTCATATTATGAAATAAAAAAATCTTTAAACAAGAAAATATTATAAGGACTTTTTTTGTTTTTCACCTCTTATTTCTTTATAAATGACATAATGTTTTCTACACAATTTCACTGAATCAGATTTATTTAAGGTATTCACAAATTTTCGGCAAAGCCTTTTTCAAGTGAAATATTATTCAAAAATAATTTTGTTATTTAAATTAAAATTTAAAGTTATTGTATATTAAAAATCAATTATATATATATATATATATATATATATATATATATATATATATATATATATATATATATATATATATATATATATATATATATATATAAATTTCTGCTGATCAAATAATGTCTACTTATACTTTAAATTTTTAAGAAACTCAACAAAATCATTGTTTGATTATTTGCAAAATTTAGAACGGAAATGAAGTTTTGAAAAAAATGAATATATTTTTATCAATAAATTTTATTATAGAGAAAATAAAGTTTAAAAAATTTTAAAAATATTCAGTTTACAAAGTAAGAAATTTACAAAGTAAGCAAGGTTATGCAGAATCCTACAGCAAATATTTCTATTATGATAAACTTGGTGGAAGCTACGAAAAGTTTTTAGAAACATTCAGAAGTGACGAATCATTTGAAGTAATTATCAAAAGATCTGAAGAAATAGCTATAAAATTAGGCACTAAATCTGTATTTCTTCAAATTCGGCTTAGCCGAAAGCGACATATTTTTGAATATGAAAGAACCGATACACCAGTAAGTAGAAAATATAAATATAAATTCGATTTTTGAATAAAAATTTCAAAATGCTTGATTCATACAACAAAATATTTGGATTTTTGAGTCATACTGAAAAATTGCGAAGTTTAGATGCAAATGAATTGTTGAATGTTTGTAAACATTTAGAAGTAGCTCTTACAAAACAAAATACAGAAGAATCGGACGTGAACCATGAAGAGTTATTCTCCGAAATAAATTTATTTTAAAGATTTGAAGCTTCGGCGGAATTGAAAGATGCATTTGTTGAGTTATAATTTTATTTGGTTCGGTAGAACTGTTTGCTCTGACTCCACGAACTCTTTAAATGATACTGGAATAACTCAACACAGGAAAACTTTTATTCGATACTAACAATTTTACAACGATTCGAATGTTACTTTTACAATAATGGCAGGAATCCCCACGGGAATCCGCATTTTCAATTAACTACTAAAATATCCTTAACAAGTCTGACTAATTCTTTTTCAATCTCACGAATCTTTATAACTTTTCTGTTACTCGCAATTTTTCAAAATTATTTGTGTCTCTGTTGTTGATTTGAGACTCCCTTATATAGGAAATCTCTCATCAAACAACTAATCTGATTTACGGCAATTTACATTAGATTCCCAGGGAACTAGTTAAACAATTTACTTTCATCTTTTGGCAACTTCGGCCGTTCCCCAGGAGAAGGCTGCGAAATAAATCACATTAGGGAATAATCAGTTCCCTTCGTAATTAAATTTATCCAATTCGGAGAATTTCTCCCTAATTTAATTTATTTGTTTTCGTCATTTTAATTAATTAATTAATTTGTATTTTTTAAATAACTTTTTCTAGGGGTCCCAAATTAATTTTATATTATCATTTTTGTACTCGTCTCGTCAATTGGCATCGGCACATACCCGTTTCACCCGGAAAATATTGATTTTAATTTTTTTGATTATTTTTAATTAATTATTTTATTTTCCCAAATTTTTTTATTTATTATAATAATTTTTGAAAATCACTTAACCCCAACACATTGGACATGTTGAAGGATATCACTGCAAATTCTTTAATAGAAATTTTTCCAAATTTATTTATTGCCATACGCATTTTACTCACTTCTCCTATTTCAGTTGCAAGCACTGAGAGGTCCTTTTACAGGGGTTAAAAATAAATCACGATTATCGGTCTTTAAATCTACATTACAAATAAAACACTTAATAACATCTTCGTTTGTCTTAAAATATGGATGATCATCAATATATACATCGAAGCTACTTCTCTTTTTATTCTTTGCTCCTTCTCTTCGGCTCATTTGAAATTTAATGGTTAATTTAATAAAAAAAACCACATCTATTTTTGAAAAAAAACCCAATAAAGACCTGGAATTATTTAAAATGCAAATATAAAGATATAAAAGTTATTAATTTTTAATTTTACCTTCAAATGTATTGTATAATTATAATTTTAATACCTAAAGTCAAGACAAAGTTAACATTTTATAAATAGTTTTTTTTGGAGCCATTGTCATCAAACATGAATGTCAAAGTGATCTGATTATATGGTTAGTTTATTAAAAATTATTTTTATATCACCTTGACTCAAGACTACCAAAAACATTTGACAAACATATTTTACCATTATGTAAGAATATGAATTTTTAACATCTACTTTAACTTACTAAGTTATTGACCATTAGTAATTCTGGTTTATATCGTAAAAATAGCTTTACAACTTCTGGATGATCATTTTTTGCGGCCAAATGCATTGGAGTTTGGCCTTTCTGATAAAATAATAAAAATTATAAACTACCAAATATTATATTTGAGATAGTTAAGAACTATTATTTTATTTAGTATCCAACAATATAATTTAAAATACGTCTATTAATTTAATATATATGGATATAAATTTTTATTTATTTGATTCTAGCAAAATAATAATTATTTCAAATGTCATAATATTTTCTACAAAATTTGACTATGAATCAAATTTGAAAAAGGCTGTGGCGAAAATTCGTGAATTTCTTAAATAAATCTGATACATAGTCAAATTTTGTAGAAAATATTATGTCACTTATGAAGAAATCAGAGGTGAAAAACAAAAAAAAGTCCCTATAATATTATTTCAAATGTTTTTTTTTATTTATATAAATTTTAATTCTAAATAAATTTTGTTTTTTATCAGCAGCAATTAACTTAAAATAATCACAAAACATTAGTATTGAATTGATAAATAAAATAAATCGCCAATCCAACATATATATTGTACTACAATATATTTCGACAGACTCACTGTCATCGCTGGTAGATAAGAACTTGAAACTAGGGTAGACTGGGGGAAAGTGGACACACTTTCTGCGAATCAGCCGGTGTTAGCGTATGTTATTACTTAGGCTTACTGATTTTTTTGGCAACAATATCTATCTATTAGTAACTTATTTTCTGAAGTATTTTACAGTTTACTCCAAACCTGTCTCATAGAATTTATTTGTCAAAGCCAAAAAATGGAATGGGGTAAAGTGGACACATCATGGGGTAAAGTGGACAGTCCTAGAGAAAAGATAATTAGTAAGCACTAATGAGAAACCGTTTGTCAGTCACTGCAATTATAGCATAAATCTGATGCAAAGCACATTTCACATATCCAATTGTGACAGCCAGGACAACAAAACCAGTCAACTGATGAATTGGAATATTCTTCATCACAAACTACGCAATTGTTACTTGTCCTTGATTCTTTCACTGAGACTTGCTTTGTTTTTTTAGAATGATGTTGACTTGGAATACATCGTTTTGCACGCTTTTTGGGTGGTTGGGGAAGGTAGCCATGTGAGCCATGGTTCACTCCTGAAGACGTTGATGGCACATTTTGAGGTAATGTGCGAAGATGACCTTGGGCAGATCCGTGCATTGGAGATTCAGCATTCGCTTCATTAAATGAGGACTGTGGAGCTTGTCCACTTCCACCAGAAGAATGTGAGTTATTGCGTTGGGATAACTTCATCATCATAGTTGGGGATGTGATGTGAGCGATGTGTTGCTTTAAATGAACTGGATTGGGAGTTTTACGAGGAGAAGGAGCGATGATACGAATTGCAGTCTGAGCTGGAAGGTCATGAGATTCGTGAAGCGTTGACGATTGCTTTGTATCCGTGACGAAGTTTAAAGCCATCTGAAAGTCATTATTCGTTGTTGGATCACGACATGGAAATAGCCCACAATACTGAAACGCATCAACAAGGAGTGACCTTCGTTCAGTACAAGCGGCCCATGTCGGATTGAATACTTTATAAAATTCTTGTCGACAAAGTTGCACTTTGCTATTATTTCTGAGGAATTCAGCTAAATTAGCAGACCCCTTGGACTTCAAACCTTTATTGAAATGAGTGTCAAGTGGCTGAAGGCGGTGGGTACTGTGAGGAGGAAGGCACACTAATTCGATTCCGACTTGATTGCAATACTCAACGGCTTGTGCAGATACATGCGACTTGTGGCCATCTAAGAAGAGGATAGCTTTCTTTCCGATTTCGTGATTGCGATGACATTTCACCAAAAATATCCAAAATAGTGTCAAAGTGTCCACTTTACCCCAATTCAAAAACAACAACTTTAAAAACTTTTTTATCATATGAAACAGTAAAAGTTTGTAAATCTGAACATTTTCATTACAACTTTATATAGCAAATTATCAAATAATACCTTTTCTTGCTGATCCAATGATGAATTACACAATATTGTCTGCTAAAAATGTCAGCGTTTAAAAACACTTGAAATTTCACGAAACTTTTTTTGGGACTTTAATGTGGAAAAACACGACTTAAAAGTTATTTGTTAATTCAATATTGATTAGTTTTAAGTAAAAGGGTATCTATAAGTATATTTTTAGCGCATAAATAGTTGTAGGCTAAAAAATTTCATCGGTAGCATAGATTTCTTTATCAAAGCAAAATTCGCAGAAAGAGTGTCCACTTTCCCCCAGTGTCCACTTTACCCCACTCTACCCTATATAGAATAAATTACTTTTATTTAAACAAATTTCTTCTTTACATTTAAAAAATATTTTACTAAAAATTATAAATTCTGCTTTTATAAAACTAATTTTTTAAAATTTTATAAAACAGTGACTTTAAAAAAAATTTAAAAACTTGTTAATAAAATATTTTAAAATTTTAATCAAAAAAATTTTACATTTATTTTTATCCTACGCTACAAAATTTCGTTTTCTAATATCAATCAATTCCCTGGAATCGACTGTGATTGAGAACTTGAGAGCGTAAACGACAGGCAGTCATTCCAGTGTATCTAAGTAAGACATGAAATCCATTTATAAATACAAAACTCAAACAACAATTGCGTTCATTGATATTAATCAATTCTTTCAGTCGACAGTTATCAAGAACTTATAAATGAAGATGACGGGCAGTCATTCCAATGTATGTGGTATTGCACTCATGACATATATTTATAACCAAAATCTGAACGCCATATAAGTAAGACTTGAAATATATCAATAAACACAAAAGTTTAACTTTCAAATTGATCAAAACAATCACAAAACATTACCATAGATATATATACTACAATATATTTCTGTTTTATAAAATTTTAAAAAATAAGTTTTTTAAACCTTAAGATTTATAAAACTAGAATTTATAATTTATAGTAAAATATTTTTTAAATATAAAAGAAGAAATTTGTTTAAATAAGTTATTTATTCTATTTAGTTACAAATTCATATCTACCTGATGATGACAGTAAATCTGTCGAAATATATTGGATTGACGCTTTATTTTAATTCAAAATAGTTATTTTTTTGTCATAAAATTTCTCAAATAATTTTTACATCTTTTTAATCTATAGTTGAAGAAAATGAATAAATTTTTCTTTATTCTAAAGGTACTTTTAACGAAATTTAATTACTTTAAATATACATTCCAACAATTAATTGTGTAATTTTTCGCCAGTTATCAAAATTCATTCTGAAAAGAATGATTTGCAAAGTGAACATAAATCAAACAGAAGATTTTGTTAAGTTGGGAAATACTTTTTGGTCTCTTCTTTATCAATTATGCTAAATTACTTCCAATCACATGTATCCTCCATTTGAAGTTGAGTATTCATCTCACATTGGAAAGTACACAACATATAATAAACATTTAATATAAGACATATTCATGAAATTTAAAGGTGAATATCCTTAAAATCTGGCTTTTTCGAGGTTATCAAGCTGTCAATAAAATATGTCAAGGTCATCAAATTTGGGATAATTGAATCATTTATTTTTAAAATTTAATTTGATGAATTTAATTTATTTATTTAATTTGTTTTATTTTATTAATTATTTTATTACTATTTCATTTTATTACTAATTTTATTTAATTATTTTTATATATTTTCATTTTTAATTCTTTTATTTAATCATTAATTTATTTTATTTTTTATAATTTTTATGGATTTCATTTTATTATTTTTTTAATTTAAATTCTTATGTTTTTTGATGTCCTTAACATAATTTATATGACATTGTGATAGACATGAATAAGTATTGACTTCATAGTAAATTGGAGTCCTCACAGTATGTTAGTACTTATTTTTATTGTAAAACTTACTTATATGTTAAGCTTGATCACGAATAAATACTATAAATCGTATTATAGTTCTGGCATGCCTAACTTTAACTTAAACTTTAAATTTCAAAATGCGTTTCAGAAGTGTAATAAAAATTAAATATTACACCGAAAACCGAAAATAAAACTATTCGCAATGTTTTGTGGCAATAGTTTCAAATATTGGCATAAAAATAAATTTTAAAAAATTAAAAATATTTATAATAATAAATATAAGATTTGTTAGGATAAATAAATTTATAACAAATAAAAAACGTACCGTATCTGATGCGCTGGGATCAGGGCAACAATATTTATCAAATAACAAAGACTTGCATACATCAATTTGTCCTTGTTCAGCAGCCATATGTAAAGGAGTTTTCCCATTCTACAATTTCCTTTTAAAACAAAACACGTCCTTTCACAAAATTGAATTACCAAAGTTTTCAAATCTACAGCAGCATTATATTTCCTTATTAACAACTCTACAAGATTTTTATGACCGTTTTGAGCAGCCATGTGTAATGGGGTCAACCCGTGTTTGGATTTAGCATTCACAAATGACTTATTTGTCAGTAGAATCTCTGCTACTTCACTGTGGCCTTTTTCGGCTGCCAAGTGTAGAGCTGTCATTCCATACTAAAATTAAATATGTTTCAATTGTAATTCTCCATGCAAATATAACCTACTAATTGCAAAGGGAGTATCCCTAATAAATAATCTTTTTTACACGTTGACGGACAGTCGGAAAAATTAAAGTTTAAAAATAAACGCATCTATTGCTTTGTAACAGTAGAAACACAGGTCCAAACTTTTTCAAACAAAACTTATTTTTAAGAAAACTGTTGCAAATTTCACACGAGGCTTGCCGTAGTATGCTAATAATAACAGCAAAAGCAGTTATTATAAAAACTGTTTAATTCTAGACGGCTATTGACGGAACGGAACTATTACTTGGAGACTATAGCCGCAAGTGACCGTAAATGTATTAATAACCCAAAATCTCGAATAACCGATTGATCAATAATTTTGACTGATAATTTTACATAAACATGTTTATAACCGTTAACCTCATACTACTGTTTTATCAGTCATCCTACGTCTAGCTGCTTGAGAGGTCGGGGATTATTTATAGGAAATTTAGAATAGTCAAATGTTATAAAACTATCAATAACGATATTTTAAATTAAAACTTAGATTTCTTACTTATATTTTATTTATTTTCATTAAATAAAAGCGTATTAATTAATTAATTAACAAAATAAACTTGATGTATTTTGATCACAAAATAAAACTATTTTCCATTCAAAAAAAAACTGTAGAGCTAAAAATACAAAATAAAACTATATTATTTTCAGCTACTTTTTATTGATTCAAACATTTATCACAAATCATTTTAGCATGATTAATACATGTATTTTGAGCGCAACGTATACAACACTGGAATATTCTTCTTTCTGTTTCACATAAATTACATTGAACAGTTTATAAAACTAATTGATTCAGTAAATTGTGATGCTGTCTTCGGTGCTAATTCGGTAATATTAGTGACTCACTAACATCTTCAAAAATGTACTTTTCTGTCGTCCTTCTTTATATTCCAATCTTTAAAAATATTTGTGCATATAAGATACTCCACCAATGCACTGATATCTGAGATATTCTTTAAAAATGTTACAGGTCATCTGTTTGTCTTCCTTTTGCATGTAAGTAAGTTTGTAAGTATTTGGCAATTTTAAAAAGTGACACAAATACTCTTAGCGAAAAACAAACGACAACTAATTCTCGTCGGCTGCTGCAGCCGTTAACGAGGGAATGGCGAAGTTTTTTTTAAAAAATACATGTGAAAGTCGTAAAATATATTTTTTAATGTTTTTTTTCGAGAAGTTTCACATTTATTTATGGTACTAAGAGATAACTTAAGCCATTTTTAATGGTTGTCAATTCTAGAAAAAGATTTAGCTAGATAAGTGGACACGGCTTGGCTGAAAATAATTGAATAAAGATAAGACAATTAAATTCTATTTCTTCACAACATAATCACAAGTGTTAATATATAAGATATTAGATTCACTATTAAATCACGATTATGAAATATGAGATTAGATTCATTAAATGTTCATACATGTAACAACTCGCACACATACTTATATCATGCAATTAATTACTTTAATTATTAATTACTCATCAAGTGTTTTAATATAGCATATGATGAGTAGGTTAAAATAATTCTTTTAATTTTGTAAAAAACATTTAAAATAGATACTAGATCTTTATTTGGACTCATGGACAAAATTTAACAATTTCATGGGATATATCGTTCAATATGAATCAAACCAAGAACATACGACTTGTGTATGTAATGGACTATGAGAATCATATATCTTTTCAAGCGAATGTGAAACCATTCATCAAATGTAATGATAGGTTTCAATTCCTTATGAACTTCTGCAATTTGCCTCAAAATATTCCATATCACTCTTTTTACACTTTTTTGCATATTTCTTACATATTTTAAAAGAAAAAATTATCTTTTACAGTTGATTCTCCCGTTTCTTCAGAAAAATTGTGTTGTATTTTTATTTTTATATTTACATTGTATTACTTTCCCGCAATTTTGAATTAAAAATTTGGATTTTTATTTGGACAGGTTTGTAAAATATTGTCAAACTAAAGACTATAATGGGATAAATTATTTAACACGCACTAGTAATAAAACCAAACTAGAAATAAATTATTGACAACACTGACAAATATTATGGGCAGATGTAAAATTGAAAGTTATATATTTTCATTAAATTTACATTTTTTAAAAGTATTTTTTTAATTTTTAAATGTAAATGACATTTTTGTCCATTATACTTCCATAATTATTAAGAATGCCATGTCATTTATGTTTTATTTTTGTAAAGATAGCATTTAACAAATTTTAATTTAAATACATATTTTTAAATTTCTTCTAAAATGTTTTCTTTCACAAATAATTTCGTGGAATTCTTTTTTATGATGTTGTAATTTTCTCGGCGTTCCGTGACTTCGATCATTCTTTTTTTCTATAAATTTTTGAAATCTAAAAATAAAAAAAATACTTTTTTTGATGATTTCTTCTACATTTTAGTAATTGTAGTAATCTGTTATCATGTCCCGAATTTCTTCAAAGGTTTTAACTTGGAATTTTATTAAATAAATTATAATTTACTTTGCTCCTCTCGTACTCTTAATGTAATAGAGTTATTAAAATATCCTTAAAGTGCATTCTTTTAGAATTACAACGCTTGTAATAAATGATTGTGGCCATAATTTTTGTCATTAATTAAAATAGGTGAATATATGTTTTTATATTTAAATTAATTTTTTTAAATGTTGTTAAACTGCCTGTAATTATGTCAAAGTTGATGAATTCTTATCATAATTATTAGATCCTTGGAAGTCTCCAGCTCTTAGAGGTCATTCAAATACAGAGGTCGGAATTTTTTTATCCAATTTGAAATTAATTCATTGAAAAATATTTTTTTTATTTAAGTACGATATGTTAGTGAAAAACTTAAAATGTAAATGTAAACTGAGTAAAAAAAATTCATTTTTATTATCAATATTTAATTAAAAGAACATTTTTTGGTTGTCATTTCTGATTGCTTTTCATGTTTCAATGACATTAAAACTTTTGAAACTTAAAAATCTGCAGATCTGAGCTTATTTAAACAACTTTGTTTTGAGAATTTAGTATTATTATTAATTATATATTTTAAATTAAATTATTTAGAAAATGAATCGATAATTTTTTTCACGTTTAAAAAATCTAGTATAATTAAATTAATTTTATAAATAATTTAAATAATATAAAATTTATATACATTTTTTGTCATATATTTTTATAAAATACTTTTTATTTGTTAATATTATTTCAAAGTTAATACTTTACTTAAGGACACATATCATCCTTTGTAAAGCCTCCCACATTACACCAATGGTATTATCTAAATAAATACTAAAGTGATCCTTAAAAAGTTTTGCTAATGAAGACTAATCAAGACTAAGAATATTTTATTTTTTTACTTTTTGATATATTTTATTTCGAGAGTTTTTGTATTCTAAAATATAAATAAGGTTTTGATGAAAGATATTTGGTGTGACTTTTCATATACAATCCAAATCAAAACTTCATATAAATATTTATTGAACTTATTTCCATAACATATATCTTAACTGAACTGAAGGGATTTTTGAACTGTTGATAATCAGAAAATTATTTGAATTATTCTGTTAAAACTATTGACGTTTCTTTCTGACATTTTCTGTTTTTAAAATTTCTTGTTTTTCTGGATATTCAAACAAACTTTTTCTTTACTACTTCTCTAGTATTTTTATTTTCTTTTTTATATAATTTAAAATCATATTTTAAATTTATATATTTATTATAAGGACCTTTTTTGTGTTTCACCTCTGATTTCTTTATAAGTAACATAATAATTATACTAATTATGTAGCTAATAATTATAGATATTGATAAAATTCTATTATATAATAAATGTAATTATATTTGAATTGCATGATCAGCACATTTGGGTTTATGACACCTAAATCTGGAATTGTAACACAAAACTATTTATGCTCTACCAAAGATAATTTTGAAAAATTGTCTGTATTATTATTTTGAATATTAAAACAAAGAAACATTTTTATGTCAAGTCAAATCACTGACCTCGTCAAATAAATCTACCCGAGAATCATTTTGTAGTAATATCTCAACGGATTTGTGATGTCCGTTATCGCTTGCAAATAATAATGGAGACCATCCGTTCTATAATATGTAAATAGCAATATATTTTATTATGAATATTTAATTATTTGAAAATTTGTTAATAATATTGAATATAGTTACTCATTTTATCTAAAATAATTTTTAAGTTTTATATAATTATCTACGAAATAAGAATATATTTTGTTTTAATAATATATTTTAAGGAACCTCGCGTTATGAATTAAATTTAATTTAATTATAAAGTTAGATTGCATATTTAAACGTTAAAATTAAAAAAAATGTTAATTTAAATATTTATCACTGGATTATATGGCACAAATTACCATATATGTATGGCCCAAATTATATTATAAAATTAAACACTGATAGCTCTCTTTAAATTCTTTTTAAACAATAAAACAAAACAAATTAATTAATAGTCTGTAAAGAAATTTGGCTTAAGAAATAGAAAATAGATTAAAAGAAGGAAAGATAAAAGATTTTCTTAAGAAATATTTTGTGTATTTAATAAAAATTGGAATTCTTTTTAATATTAAATAAACTAATGAAATTTTTAGTGTTTAAATCCGTCAAAACTTTGTGAATGGCAGAACCATAATTTAAAAGCAAATGAGTTTGGAACTATCCTTTGGTATTTTATCCAAGAAGTCAGACCTTTTATGCCAATAAGGCTTGTTAACGAAATAAGTTATTCACTACCTACGTAGGAAGGAAGACTATATAGCTGCAAGTAGGTTTATGGCTGTCATCATTAAGATTGAGTTTCTTACGTTATACCGAAGACAGGCATAATGCTCAAAACTAATCCTTAGAAATCGCATCAAATTTCATTTTAAAATACTTTATTCTGTTTAGCATTATTCTGTAACCTTTACTCTTGCTTTTTATAATTTTAGAGTTGATTTGAGTAGTTTTAGTAACATTTTTCCTAATTTCGATTTTGGATAAAAATAAATAAGTAGAAATCTGAATGTGAAAATATCTTGTCGAACATTTATGAATTTAGACACCCAATGGCATTTCAAGTATGATGTCAAACAATTTTATTACAAGATTAATTTTTTTACAAAAACTTACTTTAGTTTGTTTATTTACGAAATTATGCATTTCATTTCCATAAAATTGTACTATTTCTGTTAAAATATCGGAATTTCCAGCAGCAGCGCAATAATGCAAAGGAGATTCGTCATTCTAAATTTTCAATAAATAATTAATTAAAACACTCTTGACAACGTCAATATCATTTTGTTGAAATACTTTTTTAGGCTATTGTGTAAAACCCTAGATTTTTTAAATTAATTAATTTATTTATTTATTTATTTTAAATTTATTTTGTAACATGCATAAAGATTCATACAAATAACATATAATATATGTCAAGGTTTTTGATATATTGGTTGAACATTTCAATTTGGAATACTATCATTAAATACTTATTTATTTATTTTTTTTTAACAAGTCTAGGGTAGTGTTCTACATAATAGCCCTTTTTAATAATAACACTAAATATATCTCAAGGAAATTATCGTCATCATCAGTTAGCCATCATAATCGGATTTGCCTTGTACGTTAAAGAATTATGATGAAACATTTATGATTAATGAGTTTATTAAATAATATCAATAAAATTGTTTCTGATTAAATGTTAATCTTTGGGAATTGCGATTTAATCCCCAACGCCTCACATAAATTTATTCCTCACTTATTATTAAAGTTTTTATAATTGCAAATATGTCACAATTTTCTGACTTTTGAAAAGTGAAAAAAAGATGATAATAATTAGAAATATGAAATAAACAGTTTATAGATTTGCAAATAATTCTTCAAATATGACCTACGTCCATAAAAGAAATGAAACGATTTCTTTTAATACATTTTTTGTTATGAATTTCACACACAGTTTTACTTTTTTTACATATTTGCCATCGTAGTTTTATTAATTACTGGCAGCACTGTATTTTAAATGCTGCAAGTTATGCGATATCTATATGAATAAATAAATTGCATTATTTTAATCCAAGATTTTTCTTGACAAATAAGTCATATTTTATTACATCCATGTTTGTTATTTTGATGTCTCCTCCGTTTTCTAATAATAATTTTATAATATCAACATCTTCTGACTCTGAATGCAATAAATCCTTTCCCAACTTTACTGCAAAATGCATTGAAGTTTCTCCATTCTATTCAACAATTGTTATGTAATTAATTATATAATTATCTTACTTTGTTTAACTGATTAATAATGTTCTTCAGATCATATCTATTCATATTTTTGTTTATGAATTTTACGAATTCTTTTACCACATGAAAATGGCAATTTTTAACTGCTACATGAAAAGAGCTGTTTCCTTCATTGCACTGGATTATTGGACAAGCACCTTCATTGAATAAGGACTTTACCATTTCTAGGTTCCCCATTTTTGATACTACATGAAGAACCGTTTCTCCTGTCTAATTATAGAATGAAATGGGTTTTAGTGACACTTTCTTTACTTTCATAACAGCATTCACATTAGCACCACTCTTTAATAACATTTCAAAACAGTTATCTCCTGATTTTGAGACTGCTGCAATGTGTAATGGGAATTCGTCAAACTAAATAATTAAAATTATATAAATAAGCCTTAAATATTAGTACCAGTCCTCCTTTGCAGTTTGCTTCAGCTCCATACCCGATTAAAATTTCGACCACTCCTGGATGTCCATATTTGACTGCAATGTGAAGAGGTGTGTAGAGATCCTTAAAAGAAGGTGTTTTCAAATGAGTATTATAATGAAAACTTAAATGGTACTTTTGTTCTTGCATTTACATTAGCACCTTTTTCCAATAACGCTCTTACGACATTAATATGGCCTTGTTGAGCAGCTGTATGTAAACAAACAGATCCATTCTTAAAACATACAATATTACAATTGTCAAAATTTTATGTACTTATTGAAAATAAATTGAAATTCAAACTTATTGTGAAATTCTAGTAATATAGTTGCGACATAATAATAATAATAATAATAATAATAATAATAATAATAATAATAATAATAATAATAATAATAATAATAATAATAATAATAATAATAATAATAATAATAATAATAATGTTCAGAACACGACCTAATGAACATATGATGTAAATCACTTAAAAACGACTGTGCCAAAAATTTGTGAATGTCAATAAATCATCTGATTCATAATCAAACAATAAAACATTTTTTGTCATTACAAAATGAAAACCTATCAGAGGTGATACTAGAAAAAAATTCTTTCATTATTATTATTATTATTATTATTATTATTATTATTATTATTATTATTATTATTATTATTATTATTATTATTATTATAAATTGAAATACGTCAACTATATATTCTATATAACATTTCACTATATATTTCGACCGTTTATCAGTCTTCTTCAGGCTAGAAATCACATTAACAATGACTAAATGAAAATAAGAAAATTTAAAAAAGCTTGTTTAAATTTTCATAATTTAATTTAGTTATTGTTAATGTGATTGGTAGTGTACGCTTATTTTATCATTTACTTATTTAACATATAATTTATGCTGCTAACTAGAAACCATTATAATATTTGTATTTATCAGTAGAAATCATGGCCGGCTCAAAAAAAATATTGATGAAACGCCATGTTATTTTGTGGGAAGCGGGTTAAGAATGTGTTCAAGCACTAGTAAATTTTAAAGTCTTAAAAAATGTTCCAAGATTTGAAGTAAAAAAAGCGAGAGGTAGCAATATACAATGATAGATCTATGAATACAGTAGCAAAATAATACTAATATATACAAAACTCTTAGAATGACGGTCATAGTTGATCCAAAACTTGCAAGTTAACTTTTTTATAGTTGAAACTATGATTATAATAAATTAAAATGAATTTAAATTGTGTTTTTATTTGATAATTTAAATTAAATCATGATTTTTGTTTAATTTAATATTATCATAATTTTAATAATTTTAGAGACAAAATTATTCTTTCAAAACTCACATCTTGATTACAAACTCCTTGAAGTTTTTAAGAAACATATACAATATATCTAATGTTATAGATTGTTAAAAGATCTTCGTTTATTTCCGCGCAGAAATTAATAAGAAAATGGTAGAAGGATTTTAATGTTTATTTTTTTCTTTTAATTAAATTTCTTTTAGAATTTTTTTATCTTCATTTTCTTTCAGACAATCGACTTATATAATACGAAAAAAATTCATTTATAGTAAGAAGCAAAAAAAGATTAAGGAGATCTTTAAATTAATTTTGAAAAAAAACATTTAAAAAATAAAATTTTAATTTGTTTAAAACATTTATTCAAATTTTTCTGTTGATGAATATTTGGTTAAATTAACATGAAATTATTTGACTTTTAATATTATGGCTTGATAACATTTAAAGTAATTGCAAATAACTATCAAATTACATTTTGGTTCAACTGATAAAATTAAAACAAATAATAAATGCAAATGTTTAAATATTAAAATGTCTATACAATTTACTGATCTTTATTGTAATTATTATAATTATATATTAATTATTATTGGTGTTGGTATTGCTATTATTTTATTATTTTATTATCAAACTGATATCCAAATATATAAAAATCTTCACATTTGTTTCTATAAAAAATGAAAACTTTAAAAATTAATAAAATCGTTATTTTAAAATTTAATTAAATAAACAAAATGAATTACATGATTATATGAATTTCAAATATATGAATTTCAGGTTTTTGGAGCGTATTATTCATCATTTTAATGAATCGGCAATAAAAGAATAAGGGGGTGAAAGGAGTCTTTTAAAAATAATAATAATAATAATAATAATAATAATAATAATAATAATAATAATAATAATAATAATAATAATAATAATAATAATAATAATAATAATAATAATAATAATATTAATAATAATAATAATAATATTAATAATAATAATAATATTAATAATAATATTAATAATAATAATAATAATAATAATATTAATAATAATATTAATAATAATATTAATAATAATAATAATAATAATAATAATAATAATAATAATAATAATAATAATAATAATAATAATAATAATAATAATAATAATAATAATAATAATAATAATAATAATAATAATAATAATAATAATAATAATAATAATAATAATGTAATTTAATTTAATCAAAAATTAATTTTTTTAATTAGAGGCTAAAATATAAGAATCCAGTGAGTCTTTATGGAAACAAACCTTTTTAGTGAAGTAAGTAAAATTTAATTTAACAATTATGACAATGTTGAAAGTTAAAAATTAAAAAATCATAATTTTCAAAGTAAATGAAGAAAAGTAACATCAAGTAAGGCAAATGGAATTTTATGAAAAATTCTACTCAGCAAATTATAACTATCGTCAATTAAAAAAGAAAACTAAGCAAATTGAAGGAATAAATAATAATATTTAGGAACCGTCAGAGTCAAAAATTTGCGCGAAATAAAAAACAAAATATTTATCAATAGTCTGTAAAAGAAATGAGCAGTTCTTTCGTAAAATATTGAGCTTTTGTCATCTAATAATAAAAATTAAAGGTTTTTGATTAATGTTCAAAGCTACAGCCTTTACTGCACAATATTTTAATTTGATTTTATTTATAACATCTTGTCGTAAATAAAGCACATGGAAATGTTTACGAGACACATAAAAGTTCACTTTATTTGGCATGTGCAAAGGAACTCCTCGGCGAAGAAATGACATAGTTGTTTCTTCGAATCCACACATTGATGTAATATGCATTAAAGTGTTTCCATCTTTGTCCCTAGTCAAAATGTTGCTTTTATATTTATCGATAAGGAACTCCACAAGTTTCGTGTTTCCTTTTACTGCTGCCATGTATATGGCACCTCGGTCCTTCTGTATTCAAGATTTTATGCACATAACGTTTTACAAAAGGACTCACATTATCTAATATATTTGCATTGGCTTTATTATTATATAAATACTTTAAGACTAGTTCGCTGTTTTCTTCGGCACAAATGTGTAAAGGAGTTTGTCCTAAATTCTAATTTAGTTATATAAAAAAACGTTAACCGACAGATTCCACTTACATTTTGTGCATTTATTGCCGCTCCAGCTTCACAAAGTAGTCGGGCAGATTCTAAGTCATTCTTCCGGCATGCTATATGGAGAGCATTGTCACCAGATTCCTTTATTTCAGAAATTTAATATTATGAGTTAATGTAACTCTTTACTTTTCGTTTCATATTAATTTGAGCATCGACATCTTTTTCTAAAAGCTCCTTAATAGTCATAATTAAACCATTCTCCACTGCAAACATAAGTGGAATTGAACCATTCTAAATGTTAACATGATAATAATTGAGAACTGGATCAAAATTCTCCAGCGTTTCCCAACTGTACATACGCAAAGATATTGTAAAAGAACTTTTTTTTGCTAAAACTATTAAATTTATTAAAATTGAGTAAATTCAGGGGACGTAATCAAGCATTAATAGATTGTTTTACTGATTAAGTTTTTCCATTCTTATTTCAGGATTTGAAATTTCAAATTATGAATATTGGTCATAAAGGGATAAATTCATGAAAGAAGGTAAATTTTAATGAAACCTAAAAGGTTTCTGCCGATGAATAAAACTATCCAGAATTAAATTTATCAATATGTAGTTAATTAAATTTTTACCTTATATTTTGCAATACTTCTATTATTAATATATATATATAAGAATTTTCAAAATTTCTTAAAATTATTAATTATAAAATATGTAGTTTGTGTAAAATTAGAAATTATTTAAATCCCTGATTAATGTTGATTGTGTTACTCGCAAGAATTCTTATTAAAAATTCTTATCAAAAAGTTTTCTCAAGCGTATATTCAAAAAATCATTTATTACAATTGAAAGAGAAGACCAACAAAATTCATAAAGAAATCGACTGCATCTTCGGTGAAAGCACGGTTTGCCTCAGAACATGCTCCAACTGAATAGCCACATTTGATATTTAACCATTAATTAATTCCAGTAAAACACAACAAATGTTTTGATAGAAAAATATATTACAAATAAAAATACAATTGAATTTGATAAAAATTCAAAAATACTTCAAAACCGGAAAGCTTTTAAAAACACTTAATCTTCCAAAAATTCACAAAAAACTCGATTAAAGCTCGATAACAAAAACCAATTAGTCTAAAAATCAATTGACTAGCGTATGTGTGCGCACACAAATCCATCAAAAAAAACTATTTTTATATTTTATATTGATCTTATTGGTTAACATCAATATATAATATAAAAAAATGATATTTTGGGGACTATTTATCTTAATAAAAAATAAATAATTATCTATATCACTTGAAAAATGCTGTGTCGAAAATTCGTGAATATCAATAAAACATCTGATTCATAATCAAACAATGAAAAATATTCTTTTTGTCATTGCAAAATGAAAAGCAATCACAGGTGAAAACTAGAAAAATTTTTCCAATTTTTCAAAAATAGTTAACATTTCCTGTGATTATAACTACGAAAACTGTTATTAACCTTCCATTCTAATTTTTACATATAATGTTAATAAATCAGTATAAATTAAATTCTTTAGTATATATACTTTCAATTATATAATTCAAACTTTATCTTTTTGAAGTCTTCCATTTCTAGTAACTTTTAGTAGATTGCTGATCAATCCAGACGGTACCACAGTACGATTGCATGCTAAATGCAATGGAAGATATTTGTTGGTCTGTAATTAATATAACTTATAATAATAATAATTATAATATGAAATGATAGCAGCATAAATTAAATGTTAAACAAGTAAATGGCAAGATAATCCATTGTTTCATAATATGTGTTTAGTAAGAGAAAGTTTTCAAGTATATAAAAATGCTTTTCAGTTGTTATTATCTTATTATTATTTAATTTATATTTCATAATTGAAAATTTTCTCTCACTTGATACATATTTTGCAGCAAATACTTATTTTTTTTAATTTACACAATAGAAAAATAAAATAAAATCGTCAGGTTAATATAAAATAGTTAAAACATGAAAAATTAGTCTGGTATATCATCAAACATTTTTGCATTGTAGTATTTGGAGTGTTATATAGTTTGTAAAAAGATGATAAATAAGCAGTAGTGTTTTGTGGATTGTTGTGGATTTTTCAATATTATTACTGATTTATGTTGTTTGAACTTATTACTGACATTCAAATTCTGCTTGGTTGTGAATATATATTTCATGTGTGTAATGTCACATACATTGGAATGACTACCGTCATATCCGTTCTCAAGTTCTTGATCATAGTCGACTGAAGGAATTGATTAATATTTATTTTGTTGTTTTTGAAGTGATACATTTAAGTAAATAACTATATTATGTATGATTGTATAAAATTTATTGAAATTATAATTTATATAAATTTTATAATATATTTTTATAATATATATCTATTTAATTCTTTTGTTTATAACTTGAATAAATAATTACCTTTATATCTTTTTTAAAATATATTATTAATTTTGAATTTTTTTAAATTATTTTATAGCTATGTAGGATTTCCCTACCTCATTTTCATGAAAAATAAGTCAAATTAAGTGTTAGAATGTGAAATTACACATATTTTAGATCGGGTCATTTTTGAAATCACAAAATTTAGAAATAGAAGAGTCAAATATTTTGAATATTACATTTTCAAAGATGTTGGCATCTGCTTTTTTTGAAAGAAGCAATTTTACAATTTCATAATTTGAATATTTTGCTGCATAATGAAGAGCATTCCGACCATCCTAAAAATAAAAATGACTTAAACTTTAAGGTTTTCTTTATGAATTTAATAGTAATAGTATTTTGTTCATTAAAATTAACAAAATAAAAATAAAATAAGAATAAAAATCAATTAAATAAAAATCTAAAATGTATAGGGAGGTTGAATTTTTTATTAACGGACAACATAATTCGTATGATTTTGAACAAAATCTATGTGAGAAGACAGAAATCATCAAAGGTAAATAAAAATAAATGAAATATTTTTCATTATTCCACAGTTTAATTAATAAAACCACAATTTCAATATAAAGGTTTTAAATTTTAAAAACGTAAGAGTTAAGTGTTAGAAATTTTAAAAAGGTTTAACAGAAAAAGACTGAAAAAATTATTCAGAAATAAAATTTTAAAAAATGAAAAATTTTACTATTTGGCTGAATTTTTATAATTATTTAAAATTTAATTTTAGTCATAGATCTGTTTGATAAAATTTAAATTATAGTCTCTTGTGTTTGTTTGGATACTGAAGGTTGATGAATATTTATGAAGTAGTAAGATGTGTCCCAGTCAGATACAACACCCTAAGTGTTTAATTTTGTCTTTGGCTCTCATTTAAGTAGTGATATGTGTACCATCTGGCTCACTTTTTAGATTAGTGTTTAATTTTGTCTTTGACTCTCATTTAAGTAGTGATATGTGTACCATCTGGCTCACTTATTAGATTATAAAAAGTAATATTATGTATTTCATTTATTGACTTAATAAATTTTTATTAATTTATATATTTTAATCATTTATTTATTTTAAATAATTATTTATTTAATTTATTTATTATTTAATTATTTTTAATTTTATTTATTTATTAATTAATTTTATTATTAATTTTATTATTTTTTTTTATTACAATCATTTTTATTATTATTTTTATTTATTTTACACATTATTTTATATCCAAATTTTTATTACGAATATAAGAATAAATAATTAACATCATAAATCAATATATATTTATTAAATAAATGCAACAATGATAATTACAAGTATGCCAATGATAAGTTTGATAAATATTTTGATGATCAATACAATGAACATTTTGATGGTCAGTATGATGAGTAGCTTGATGATCGTTTTGATTAGTAGTTTCATAACTGATTTGAAAAAGCAGGCCTTGCAGAGTTTGAATACTATTCTGTAAATTTATTGATATTCTCTATCATATAATGACCATATGCCAGACTTTCATTCTTTCCAACCCAAATCCTTTTATCATCACTATTTGTAAGTCCAACTTCAGTTGTTTTGAAACTATACAACTGATGGTTGCTGAAGCCTATTCAAAATTGAGACACTGTAGGTATTTTTATGCCATTATAACAGTCGCGACAAGACTGGTGTTTTATGTCTGTATTTTTCAATGTTACCCCCTTTGCTTTTGTTGTACAAGTATTACCTAATAAACTGTAACATTTTGGTTTGAGAAATATCCACTATTTGTATCCTATACCCTTACTCTCGTCTTTAAATTTTCCAAAGACACAGTCTAACTTTTTATTATACAATGGGTGATTTATATCATAATTAGACGTATCTATTAGATTATCTGAAATCATTGCAGGTAAATGCTTATCTAATTTGCAATTTTTAATTTCTAAGAAGGAATCTGTATTTCCAGCGACAATGTTGATACTGCAATTGAACTGATTTCGATATTTTGCCAGTTCTACATATTGAAGTTCATACACTCAAAATTTTGATATGTCGTAAACTGTTTGACCAATGTAACTTGGTCTATCTAAACATATTGAATCTTTATCCAGTATGACTGCACTTAAATCATTCGCAATTTTGATGGTTTTTTGGAAAGTTGGCTTCCATCATTATGTAATCATTTTTGCTGATTATTACACAATCTTAAATTCATTCTTTTCTTTGGGTTTTCTACAGTCTTACCATATAGACTAATGTTGAGTAACTTATAATAATTTTTATCAACTGTGATTGTTGATTCTCTGAGTTTGATGTTAGTATCGACATAGTTTTTGAAAATAGGTTCTTGTTTAAATCTGATAGCCCGATGAATATTGACAACTTGCACACCTAATAATAAAAATTTTGAGCAATTGCCAATGCACTACATAATTTTGCTTTGGATTATGCGTTAAGAGTAATTTCTCTACTTTCGAAACACATGTCTTTTCTGCTGCGATATATTTCAATGATAAATTATTTCATCAAGTTGTAACAAATTAGAAAATATTATAGTTAATTATAGCAACGTACTTAAATATTACAACAATTAATAAAATATTTCATTAAATTGCAACGAAGTAAGAAAACATTGTGGTCAATTGTATTGAAAATATAAATTATTTAATCAAATTACAGTCAAATTATAACATATTTCTTCGAAATTTAACAAATAATTTTGTCAAATTGAATCAAATTTTTAAAACATTACAGTGGATTAAACATTATAACAAATTATTTTAACAAAATTATTTCATTGTACACTACATCTTACCATGTAAAATCCATAAAATATATAATTCACAACAAATCGTGTATTTCGCACACACAACACACTATTTCAAATTTCTGATCAAGACACATTATAAAGAATTAAATTTTACAACAAAACACGTGTGTAGCGCACATATTACACTATTTGAAATTTCAAATAAAGCCATCTTGTAGAGAATTTAATTCTGCCTATGCATTGTTTGACTAAAAAACGGTAGATACCTTCACTTTACATATAAAATGGTTAGAAGAAAAAACGGGATAGTAAGTAGTAATGTGCAATCCTGATAATTGAAAAACTAAAGGTCACCTAATGGATTTTCAAAAAAATTTCGAGGACCCGCGCCCCCGTAGTTTATGTATGTGTAAAGTAAATTTTTAGAATATTCAAGATAATAAAAACAAGTTTGCATTTTTTGTTTATAATGATGAGCAATATAACCCAGGATTTTTTAGGATACTCGGTCAAATCTCTACCAGTCAAATCCATTCTGCAAATTATATGAAGCAGCGCAAGGCCTGCCGTACGCCCAGACGCATCGAAAGAGAGAACTAATTGCATTTAATTCATTCTGAGTGTATTGAAGAACATTTCTTCACCATCCGCTAACGAAGTTGCGTTGGTTGTAGCAATAGACTTAAATTTTCCAAATGCATCTTCATCGCATCGTTCATTGCCATAACTAATAAATCCATTCTTCGAGTTAAACCATTTAACGTGTCCGATATATTGAGATTAAGCCATGATTAATATTTTTAATTATAAAAGGAATTAAACGAATTAGAAAATAATTCAAAATTCCAAGATAAAAGGTTCATATCTGAACAAAATTCTAAATGTCATAAAAAACCAAAATGTCTTTATCAAAATTCAAAAAATTACCAATTCCAAACGTGATAATAAAACTTCAAGAATCTCGAAAACCAAAAAATAATTTCTCAAAATTCTAATCGATTCCGCCCAAAAAACCAAATCATAAACTATTTAAAAGTACTCATATCTGTGTGACCACGCAAATCCAACAAAACTATCACGCACACAGACGCGACAAAATTCGCAATACAACACAAAGGTTACATAATAATTAGATGTCATTATGTAATAATTGGCATTTGACCCTTGTGGTCTTAGTCGCCCAATAGTGATTTTATAACACGCTTGTGGCGTGTGTACATATTTCGCTGCTAGATAACAACTAATGCGGCACATGCCAAAGGTCGAGGTCAAAGACTAATTTTACTACTTTATAACTTAAGAAATTAATAACTACAATATGGATTCAACTGATATACGTTAATTTAACATCGTATAAAAGCTTGATTTATTAACTAAACCTCATTTAAATAATAAATTACAGTATAGATTTGAATTTGAACATTAATAAATTAAACTATTAACTTTGAACATTAATAAATTAAAAATCCAATTAAAAACATTTTTAAATGAAACATTAACACTATTAAATGCAAAGACCATATGAATCTTCATACGCTCCTGCTTCTCATAGACATTAAGGGCTCTTATCGTTATTTTAAACCAACGTGTAGTTTAGTTATTAAAAGCCCTTAATATTTATGTTTTCTTTTTAACAAGTGTATTTCAAGATCTTATAAATATAAAACATGACCAAACGTATTTATTTTCACAATATTTGGTTATAAGTGGCTAAAAGAGCCAATGAAGGTTTATAGCTGATAATAATTAAGATTTTACTATGAAGATAATAACTTTTACTTTAAATAGAGAAACTATAATAATAATACAAGATGTGAAATATTAAATATGTTAATTATATAATTGAAATATGATATTTTCCGTTAGTTAGCAAATCACAATGGGAAGTGTGGAGACTTTACAGGATGTCATTATATTAAGATGAAATTATAACTGATTGTATTAGTTACATAAATGCAAAATAATAAATAATTTTATTTAACAGTTGTAAATAAATTCGTATTTAATAATTTAATATACATATCACTTATTTACAAATAGTCATTTATTTTTGTTATAATCATGTTTGCATTAATCTTATTATTATTATTATTATTATTATTATTATTATTATTATTATTATTATTATTATTATTATTATTATTATTATTATTATTATTATTATTATTATTATTATTATTACTGTAAAACAAAATAGTGATCATTAGTTGTAAAAAAGAAAAAAGAAAATAAATGTATCGTTTGATATCAATAGAATTATGAATATTTATTCGGAATATTATAATTAGATGGAAAATAGTAAATGAAATAGTAAATTAATTGTGTAAATAATCAATTTATTATTAATGATGTTGATAATTTATAAAATTTATTAAACTTTTCAAAATATGTTGTATAAATAAATCCGAAGTTCAAATTGTTACGTATACTGAAAATATATTAAAAATAATAAATGTTGATTGTGATTTTGGGGAATTCATTGTCTCACATAAATATTTAAATTATACCAAGTGTCATGAAATTAATTAACTTATTTCAATTTTTTATAAAATGGTTATTGAAATACTGGAATATTTTTGTAAATAAATAATTGCTGTATATTACTTTATCCTTCATTCTGAAAGACTTTAAAAAGTCTAATTTAGAAATATTTATCATGGTTATCATTCTTTTCTGTAGAATTTGGGAACATCTTCCATATCTATATAAAGATTCTTATTTCGGTTAAAACCCTGAGAATAGGGAGCTGGTGTTCTAAAACAATCCTAGCGTTTTTTTTATCGAGACCCTTGTGAGGTATTTTCAGCAGAAAATTGAATATTTCGGATTGTTTTACGGAGAGATTAAAATGAATTTAAATAATTTAAAAAAGATAAAATAAGTTTTTATTAGTAAAATTTTTAAAATAGATTGGCATAATTAGCTTTGATTAAAATTTAAATATTGAATCTCTCTGATAAATTTTGAATTATTTGGTACGATGCGTGAAAGTTTGTTTAAATAACAAATGTGTTTCCCTTTATCATTTCTCGTCTTTTTGTTTCTGGTATCTATATTTTGTTTTGATTCAGTGTAGATAATATTTCCTTTTAACATATATTTATTATTTCTACTTTTATCAATTTGATTTTTTATTTCTTGTATCTCTGCATTATCTCTCTGTCATTTCCCTCCATTATTAATAGTCAACAGTGTTAACAATCTAATTTTCAATCGCCCTGATTTTGGATTTTCATAGTTCATCAAACATTGGACATATTTTCCGCATGTATTTCTAGACAGCATATCTGCTCTGTACCTTTTTTGAATTCCATTTTTTATGTCCAAACTTCTCAAATAATTTATAAAAGTTTGGAATTATGCGGTTATAGGCTTTTTTGTTGTTAACATAAAAGTTACTGTTTTATGATCAGTGCGCAACACAAATCGCTTACCATATAGATAATTGTTGAAGTGACGACTGAGATAATATATAGCTAAGAGTTATTTTCGTGTGATAAAATATCCTCTTTCGTGGGTACTCATTGCATAGGATCCATGTGCACATAGATACATGTCCATGTCATTTTTCATTCTTTTGTGATAATACGGCCCCAAACGTATAAAAGCTTGCGTCTGTATCTAATATGAATTCTTTCTTGAAATCGGGAAATACGATAATTAGTTCTGTGATTAACGCTATTTACATTTCTTCGAAAGCTTTCTCACATTGCTCAGTCCACATTATTTTATTCACTATTTTTCCCACATATGCTTTCTATGACTCTTGATTTTATTGCATATTCCTTAATATATCTTCGAATATTATACACTTATGTGTCCTAAAAACTTTATTTCACTCTTTAATAACTGACACTTTCCGGGTTAATTTTTAATTTTGCTTCCATTATTTTCACTAGAACTTTTCCGAACACCTTATAATGCTCTTAGATTGTTTTCATAAAAATTAAAATATCATCTAAATATACTATAACTCTTTCTTTCCATAATGTATCTAGAATTTCTTCTACGTACGAAATGGAGAAACCTTTTCTTTCAGTTATCTTATTAAGCTGTTTAAAATCTAAACAAAGTCTGATCTCTTTTTTTATCTTTTTTCCATAATAACGGTGTATTCCAAGGCGAATTACATTTTCTTATGATATTATTATTTTATAGATTCTTTATTGTATCCTTTGTTTATTTTCTCTTTTAAAATGATAGGTTGTCTTCTGGGTTTTATAACAATCAGTCCCAATTGGTGATAAATTTATGTTCAATTAAATCAGTGCATTCAATATCCCAGTTATTAGCCATGAAAACCCCTTTATTCTTTTCCACAACCCCTAACATCATTTTATTTTCGTTTAATCTTAAAATTTCTATTGTTTTTTGAAGTCTATCGTTATCTGTAATATTTTCCCCAAACTTTGCTTCTATTTCGCATATAAATTCATCATAACCTTCTTCATTCTGTTTAACATAGCTTAACTCAATTACAAACTCTTTCTGAAATTCAACTCCACCAATTATATCCGGAACAATATTTTTAACTATTAAAAATGTTATTTTTCTTTCAATATTGCCAATTCTAACATCAATGCATGTTTTTCCAATTGTCTCTAATTTACTGTCATTCGCACATCTTAACATTTCATCTGTTTTTATAATTTTGACATTTAATAATTTATCCATCACTGTTTATACCATTACATTTACTCTGGCTCCTGTATCTAGTAAGCATCCCATTTTATATCCTTGAATCTCAAGAGTTGTACTCAATCTACCTTGCATTTTGTCATTACTCAGCCGTGATCATTTCCATTCATCTTTAGTGAAAAATATTTTGTTCCTCTAATATTTCACTAATCCACCCAATTTCATTTCTCTCTAATAAACCCTCTTGACTTTTTCACCTAACATTTTACTATTATCTTCTAAGTTTTTAAATCCGTTAAACTCTTCGCGGCTCTTAGACATATCAATCTTATTATTTATTAAAATCTTTTTTTGTCAGTAGCGGAATCATTTATATAAATAAAATTTAAATAAATAACTATGTTAGCCAATTTCCGCAATATTTATTCTGTTGTACGTACAGGAGTTTTAAACTAAGGTATTATTCATCTCACTGATCTGACCTTCACTTGCAGGTTCTAGGGATAATTTACCTGATACGTCTCACGATTTTAATAACCATTGCGCACCCATTACTGAAATCATGTTGGAACTGTTGTTGGGCCAGAACGTAAACGGCCTTGGAAAATGTTTAAATGGATCAGAAACACACACGCAAAAATAACACGCAATTTAAATAAACCCACTGAAACATCAAGTAAACCCGATAAAATCTGAGAAATAAAAGAATTAAATATAAATTAATAAACATAAAAATAAATTAAAATATTAACAAAATGCACCAAGATTCGCACGATACTTACACAAATATAACAAGAAAACACAACAAATTCGACGAAATTGAAAAAATCAATTAAAGTTCATTAAAATGAAATTTAAATCGAAAAATTTGAATTAGTAAAAATTCAATAAAAATTATAAATAAAAAATTATAAAAATAAATCGAAAAATAATAAAAATAAATAATAGAATTTGCTAGAAAATAACAAGGTCGAATTTTGTTTTACCGCATCAAATTTCACACGTCATACAAATAGGTATATATACTGATCCATTTTCACATTTAACTTAACCATTTTTGAAAAAAAACCATTTTAACCAATTTTGAAAATTGTGAATCGTTTGTAAAACCATTTTTCAAACCATTTTAACCAGTTTAGAAATTTGTGAATCGTTTTTAAAACCATTTTTCAAACTATTTTAGTAACCATTTTTCAAACCAGTTTAGAACTATTTGAAAACCACTTCGAGAATTTGTTTTAACTATTTTTGAAAATTGTTTGAAGCTATTTCGAATTTGCAGTTGTTATTCTAGGTGAGAAATATTTATGTTGGAGCCCTCTTTCCACACCACGTTCATAGCATCTCTGTAGAGCTCTGCTTGACGGCGGTGTGGGGAGAGAGGCATTTATGTTTTCTATTATGATATTTTGTGTATGAAAATTTTGGAATGGTCATGAAGGGTAATTCTGTTATTTTGTCCTAATTAATAAATATTATTAATATATTTAAATTGTTCTACATATATCTAACTTATTTTATATGCTTTTATAAATTTTAATGTCGAAATTTTTCCGGCCCACAGCCGACACATAACGCAAGTAATTAAAATCTACATAGTACAGAGGCATGTAAGTGCGTGGAAAATCGCCAATGATATGTACCCGTGAGGACTCAGCGTGCGCAACGCAGCGGTCGTAACGTCAATATTATCCCTATAGCTGAAGCGAGAAATAAGGAAGAAGTCTCTGGCTGCTTCCTCGTTTCTCAATTCTGTAAAATCGACCTAAAATTATATTACATACGGCTTAAAATCACCACACCGAGTAGTCCAGTGGGCACTCAATAAATATAATATGAACACAATATGCGCCTAAGGCTTAATAAAGGGAAAGGACACGGGGATAAAACAAATTAAATCGTTGATATACCTAAAACTATTGATATGCGAAATAAAATGGATTAAACATTTATAAAGAAATCATTTGATTAAATGCTGAAAACTATTGATTAAAATGAATAAATTGTTGATTAAAGATCCAAATTTTCATTGATTAAAGCAAAGGAAAAGTATTAAAACAAAGTAATCGTTTGGTTAAATGTTGAAAACTATTGATAAAAATAAAATAATCTGTTGATTAATGATCCAAAACTTCATCGATTAAATAAAAAGAGAAACGTTAGGAATTAGAGATTTATTATAAAGTAATCGTTTAGTTAATTGCTAAAAATTATTCATTGATTAAATAAAAGGAAAAATTACGAATTGAAAATAAAGCACTCATTTGGTTAAATGTCGAAAACGAGCGATAATAATAAAATAATTCGTTGATTAATAGTTCAAACTCATTGCGTAATAAACGGAGCTTTTCCTTTGATTTAATTAGATGGATTAAAATATATAAATTCCTCACTTAAAAACTTAGCAATTCAGAATAAAATGGGGTATAAAATATTGTTCACTAACCAAAATAAAAATAAAGTCGGATTAAAATGAAGAAATCGTGATTAAAAGAACTAAAATAAATGAATCAACAAATAAATACCAATCCTTTATTGAATAAAAATTGACAAACACCCAAGCTAACACTATGGTTAAAGGGCAGGGATAAAATCGAAACTGATCCGAATTAGAAACGTGAACCGATTAATTTATTAGGAAACGAAATAATATTAGATTTAACTTGATGATAGCCATTTAGTTTAGAAAGATTTTCTTGATATCTGACGAATATCCTGACGCCAAACGAACGACTATAAAGTTAATAAATACACCAACAAAATCACAAGAAATTAACTTACGACGCGCTTAAAATCCGATATAGTCCAACTTAGACGAATAAATATATCAAATGATGAATATCAAAGTGATGCTTGATAAGGAGTCCCATCATTAGAAAGTCTACGCGCACTCCACAACCGAAAATCGCACTAGGTCGATGTTAGGAGTAGCCGATCGATAACTAAAATTAACTTGAGGGAATCAACCGGAAACCGGAAACCTACCTTGAATGAATTTAACATCCGCTCGATCGAAGGGATTGACGTTTCCGCCAACATCGTCCTGACAGGATGTGACTAAATTGAATATCGTCAAATTAAGTACAACCTGTAAACTTTAACTCTGTTTCGAATAAACATCAGCATCATAGAATAGCGGATTTTAGAATTAGTTTAATCAATATCGATGTTATATATTAGTAAATTGTAACTTTATGTTAATTAATATGGCTTTTATATATTTAATAAATTTCAGAATTAATCCCAAACAGCAGCAGGTAGTTGGTAAACCTTAAATCAACCTCAATATCTGATAACATCGCGGATCCTTCGAGTTTTGAAACCGATTTTTAACAGATAGTATCACTAAGTACTTAGTAAATTTTAAATGAATCTTAATTAGTAGTAATTCCATCCACTAGACAAATCCTAACTTAACAAACATTAATGCCTGATAGATAGTGGATTTTCGACTCACCCATCTGCTTAACACTAAAAATATTATCTAACACGTTCTAATTATTACCATCATTAACAAGAGTTATATGGGAGTGCCGTGAGGAGTAACCAACAGAATACATCACACCAGGAACGCACAGATAAATAACCTTAGTCGTTTCGAGTTGCAATAATAATCAAACTAGTAGAGTTTAATCGGTCTAAGAGCAATAATATAATCAACGTTTAGTCTAGTATCAGTATAAGCAGACGACTTAATCGAATTTGATAACGATAACGGTTTAGATATGCCTATCGACCAAATTACCACGCAAGTAGCTGAGGAACCACACCCAGGAGAGGTACCAACAGTTGCCGCGACTACCGAACAACTTCCACCCCGGTGGTCACACCCGACTACTTGGCGATTGTTGGGTCTCGAATCCGATCCTTGTGGACTCGCCGGACAACAATACCCGGCTGAAGAAATATATGATCACGCCAGAAATCTCCTCACCTTCTGGGAACGAGTACAAGAGCAAGTGGACCT
This sequence comes from Schmidtea mediterranea, assembly GCA_022537955.1. Lineage (NCBI taxonomy): Eukaryota > Metazoa > Platyhelminthes > Tricladida > Dugesiidae > Schmidtea > Schmidtea mediterranea. Next base: position 19,772,594 of record CM039679.1, on the reverse strand, counting down.
CAATGTGGTCAAAGCCCGGATGTACCTCACGAACGTGGAGGAGGACATCCGCGTCGGGCTCATCGCGGAGGCATACCCACCTCACCCAGTCCGCGATACCCGACGGCCCTATACAGTGGCGGCTCTGAAGAGGAGTTTAGAGAGAGAATTCCCTGAAGAAGAACTATAGTAATGACGAAGTGTTGTAGAAATTGATTTAAATATTAAGTGTTATTGTTGTTTCTTATTCGTTATTATATCTCATAGATAAACTAGCTTCATACAATTTGCCTAATTAAATAATAAGACTTTGATTTAATGAAGACCATAATGAATTTAACTGCTCTCCTATTATAGTGATGTCCTCCCTACAACTTCTACAAGCGGAACTGGAACGAGCAAGACAATCGAACGCAGAGTTACTCGCCCAAATCCTTCAATTAACTCGAGAGGCTCAACAGTTAAAAGCAACCTGGGTTGATCCAACAAAAATGAGAGCTGTATACCACCGACTCACGGCGGCACAGAAAGGATGGATAGAGGAGCGGCAGCTCAATCAGAGCCTGCGCACTCAAATTCGGGGACTCGAAGTCGCCCTAGCGGTATGCCGGGAAGGTGAAGCGGTAACTTACCCGCTCATCTTCGCCCCAACCCAAATGCCGCAGACAACCACCAAGCCAACAGAACAACCCATCAATAATCGTCGACCGGGACATAAGGAACGTGCCCGACGTCGAGCGACGCAACTCCAAAACGTCAAACAGTAGATAGTCCACATGTGATTGATTCAAATAGAGTAGTTTTAGTCTTAGTTGAGTCGTTTCTTTTGGAATTGTATGTCAGTATTGTCACAAGTAACCTTATTACGTCTCAGTTTGCTACAGTCAATCAAGAACGGATCCTGAATAGTATGGGGGACAGAGCAAAGCGAGCATAGGTCTTCTATCGACAGCTCGTGAACCCGAGGATTGTCCGAGCAACTACAGTACTAGCACATGGTACTCAATTTTTGCGGGCAATCCACCACTTGAACACATTACCAACGTTGCCTAGCAACGGGTGCCAAGTGGATCAGCATCATTTTGTATGGCGTTACGAGGGCAACTAGAAGGGTAAGCAAGATTTGAAACCCTGTAACCCACCACTGTGCACAATAGCCGAATGCCATTCGAGCAGGTGAGCGTTGCTACCAACACTACTCCTCGAAGGACCTTCGTCTTCCCGGATCATTAGCTGCCGTTAGAAGGACTTACGCTACTACCTATTATCCCATATCTAATCCCTACCCTTCGCCGCGACTATGCGGAGGAAATCATGGGGAATGGTTATATTTCAATTTTTTATCCGCGAAGTTTTTCGATGCTCACTATTGTCCGATACCTCACCTCTCGTAAGATGAAATTGGGTAGTGAAATTCTTAACAACAAAAACAAAACCAAAAAAAAATAAACTAAGATAGATTACGAATAGATTATATTGAGCGTCATACATATTTACATCGTTTTACAGCACAACCAACAAGGAACATCAAAATCACAAGGCTACTAGTGTACATTTTTGTCTGCCAGCGGGAGTCACACTTTTCATCTCAGTCTTCATCACGTCAATGTCCGTCGGCAGACGCCTTCTTTTCGCCGGCCGATACGGCGGAGAATTCACTTGGTAGTTACCCCCAGCACTCGTGGAGGGTCCCGCGATTTCACATGGAGATACCATATGGGACGCTTCACCTGTAAGAATGGCTATCTCGTCAGAATCCAACCCCAGTCGATCAAGGGCTCGCACTACCTGAGGCGATTCAAGATCCTCATCCACCAGATTGATGTGGATGGATCTGGGAGGAGACGCGAAGATGACTCGAGGGGCGTAGCAGATGTCTGGGTCGAACCCCGGAATCTCGAACTCCCGATAAGGGGGCGGCAAATCGTTGATCTGGTAAGAGTCGTCAACGGGCTCTGCTTCTCGAAAGAGCTCCTCTTCTCGGCGCCGGTGGCGAGCTGTGGTAGCAACAGAGTTCGCCGTGGTTTCTGCTGGCGGAGGATTTAGAGTGGGTGGAGAAAAGATAGCTGATGAAGCTGGGAGGTCTTCGGTGTTGGGGAGATGATGAGCCGGAATGATGTTGAGTTGGCTGGCCCCGGACGCTCCCTGGGACGTGAGCCCGGAGCTCCACGTCCGTGAAGGCTCGTCGGAGCGCCGTTGATTGTTCGCGTATCAGCAGCCGTTGGCTGCGCGACTCGGCGATTAGTTCGTCACGCGCTTGGGTGAGCCGGATGATCTTTTGTCTTAATTCTCTCACGGTTTCTGGTGGGGCCCAAGTACCTTTTATTCTTTCATATTTAACTCTGAGCTCGTTGTGCTGCTGCTTCAAGTCCTCATATTGGTGTCGAACGGCCACTATGGATTGGGGAAGTCGGGGAATCCTCGGGAGGTTGTTCAATCCTGGATTATTATTGCTGCTCATTCTAAAGGAGAAAAATAAAAAGGAAATTAAAAATTGAAAATTATTGAGAGGTGGGGTATGCAGACAGAGTATTACGGGAAGGGACTTTGAACATTTATTGAGTAAGTTGTCTCATATTCTTACTAGCTTCCCACCCTGACCTCCATTTTGTAATGACAAAGATATCGGATATTCAAAATTAGTGTATGGTAAGTATTTTAGGCTAATGTTGTTGTAACCCGAAAGGTACTCGAAATTCACTACAATATCGTATGGTGTATATTTTAATTAAAAAACTTTATAGTAGGTTAGTCGGATTTTATATAGTAAGTACTGGAATTAATAATTTATAATACTGAAATTATTTAAATGTAACTAAAGCCCTGTATAATATACATTTTTAACTAAACGTTTTTATAGTAGGTTGATCGGATTTTAGTATTATGATTAATAGAAATTTTTATGCTAAGATTATCCAAAGGTGACTGAAGCCCCGTATAATGGGTGTTTTAACTAACAATTCTATAATAAGCGAGTCGAGTTCCTTGTGGATCGAACATTTGAAATTATAACTTTTTGACATTAACAATACTTAGGATTGAATGAAGTGTCAAGTACTATAGATTTTAATTAACATTTCTATTTACCAGTAAATCGAAATTATTGTGCATTAGCAATTCGGGATAATAGTTTTATACCACCAAAACAAACTAGTTCAGAATTAAGTAAAACGTTATATATTAAATGTGTTAATTAAAGATTTTAGGATAATTCAAATGTAAGTAGAAGTGAAGGTGAACATTTAAATCATTAATGATATTTATCAAAACTGGTAGGTAAAGGTAACCAGATATTAATCTTTACTACATTTATTCTGAAGGTAATTAATAAGTATTTAATAAAAGCCATCTTAATAAGTTAAAATTACTTACAGCGGTTTCTAGTAACTCGAGAAGATTCCGATAAGTTTGATTGCAGATTTTTGGTGATATTATCAGAAAATTTTATCGATTGGTGTATTGTGCTAACAAATTGGTAAGTAACGATTTAGCACTTCATGCATGGGTAGGTACACTTTTATTGATTGCTATTTTATATTGTCGGATTTTGTCAACCGTGATTCTTCGTTGTCAATCTACTAGATTTTCATTTTTGCTAAATCACTAGAAGATCGTTATCCTCCTCCCCTATTTGCTAGGATCTACGCGGAATTTATATCTATGACATCGACAATCCTTATAAACGATCTTTGACCCCTGTTCTTGCTCCATCTGTGTCAGTTAATGTTTTTACGCCTATTCTATTGCGGAATTTCTCTCTCATGGTGTCAGGTCAGATTCAAATGGAATGCTATTGTTTGTTAAATCTATGTCAGTTAATTTCTTTGAACCTATTATATCGTGGAATTTCTCTCTCATTGAGTTGCATCAGATTCAAGAAAAATTGGAATGTTATTGCTGCACTTCCCTACTGCAGAATATCTTGCCAATGATGAGAAAGTTTTTAAATTGATTCTTATTCATTTTGACATTTATTTAAATAAATTTTTATGCTTTTGTCTCATTTTCTACATTAGTTTAGTTTTGATACAAATCTTTACTATTATTGTCTAAAACCTATCCTTGCTACCCGTTTCTTATTCATTAATTAGTCCGGAAAAAAAATTCTTTGATCAACCTGTGATTCTTCTTAATCTTCCCTTAACTAAAATTTCTCGCACTTCCCTAGATTTTAAAACGACTCGCTCCGGCCACTTTTCAGCAGCCGCCTCGAGTATACAACGGCGCCCTGCGTAGCGGTCCTGTGCACAAGGCCAGACCCGACTGCGGACTGCCGAGGGGTTCACGAGGCATGACCCACGAGCTCAACTAAGGGTTTTCACCCACTAGCCGGCACGAGATCCGTCCCATGAACCGTCTATTGCAATACTATATATATATAATTTAACGGGTTCGGACTATAAATGTAGATATGATATTATCGAATGATTTAACAAAACATTACACATCATAAAGTTTTAATTAAGCATAAAATTTACATTAACATAATAAGCAGAAAACATAAACAAAAATCCTTACGTTCTATTTGAAATCAATAATATCGTAGAATTCAAAATTTTTGGTTAAAAGCATAAGTTAAAAATAATGAAATTCATCACTGTATATATACTAATTTCATGCGTGTGTGCGACCAATAGGCGATTTTTCGCCATTTTTAGGGCTTTTTCAATTATTTTATTACTTTATATTATTAAACGATAACGCCAATAAAAAACCTTTCGTACGATATATTTCGATAGCACAGCTATCATCTTCAGGTACTCAAAACCCAACTAAAAATATTGTGAATTAACATTTAATTTAAACAAATTATTTTTCATTAATTTAATTTTTTAATAAATAAATATTTTTAAAAATATATTTTAAATTAATTTTAAATTTTAAATTTTTTACTTATATTCTAATTTTTAAAAATTAATGTAATTTAAAATTTTTCAATTATTTTAATAATATTAAAAAAACAAACATGATTTAACATACGTAAACTATTTAAAAACATTCAAAACATTCGTAGTCACAGCACTCTGCACATTAATCTTTGGATCCAATGACCTTATCAGCAATGCTTCACATATCACTCGTTCCAATAACTATTAAAACTCTCAACAAAATTCTAAAATCAGACATTCCGATATCACTTTGACAGCCTCTATTGTGTTCACTAATATTGGTCAAACCCTTCAATCGACAATGCTCTAGAACTCGAGTCCAGAGATGACGGGAAGTCTCTCCAATGTATGTGGCATTACACCCATTACATGTAAATTGATAAACGAGATCAGAACACAATCCAACCGAGTTACTTTATATTATGTTTGAATTTTACTTTTATCACTATTTTCTTGTAATATTATTTTTAGCCCTTTTTATTTGTTTTCTGGCCGCCACTTCTGCCTGTGTTTTTTCTAAACCTTATTTTGCAAGGTTTTGGCAGTTTATTTTATTTCTTCGTATGTCTCTTTTTGCTTCTGTAGGCATTTTCCGAACTTTAATTAATTATTAGTTTATTTAATTTTTGTTATATTTTTAATTTGTTTTTAATTAATATGTTTTTCATTGATTTTTGGTATCTTTGTGTGGTGCATGTTTATGTACAGTGATTCGTTCCATTACTTCCACTCTTTGACTTTAATTTTTAATTTTTATTTTTTGTTTAAATTGTGGCTCTGAGCCCAACAATTCATAAAATATGAAATATGTCTACCGATAAACGGCCCTGATCACTCATAACCAAAATTTAACTAGACTTTCGCTTTTTCCTCTTCTTCTCTGATATTTTCTTTCACTTAAATTAATTAAAATATCAGAGAAGAAAAGAAAGCAAAAGTCTAGTTAAATTTTGGTTATTAGTGATCAGGGTTGTTTATCTGTCGAAATATTTCATATTTTATGAATAAACATTGCGGAAATTGGCTAACATTGTTATTTATTTTAATTTTATTTATATGACCAATATCTATATCAATATCCAGCTTACCTAGTAATTGTTCCGATCATCGCCTCCGTGTCGAAGAGTGTACTTTTAAGTGCTGAATGCCTTCATACTTGTCTTATGTATCATCTGAATACTCTGGTGGTGTCGTATCATCATTAAATTAAATAGCTGCGACTGCTCTTCTCGGAAAATCGTTCGAATTGCATAATAATTACCATTTCTCAAGTGTGAATTAGTTTGAAATTACCTTCTTTCCAAATTTGTATAACAATCACATTCCTTGTATCCACGTAAGTGACATCTTTGAATCTTTGAGCAGTCTCGGCGTATGTGACCTACCACTCCGCATGAAAAACACGTCATTTGCTTTTTTGTTTGGCATTCTCGACTAATGTGACCAGTTTTTTTGCATGTCCAGCATTCAAATTGTTGGTTATTGACGTTTCGTTGCTTAAAATTATTATTTCCATTTATCAATCCTCTTATCAACATATCTGTAGCTTCTGTTGTTTTGAACAGCCGGTGAAACCTTTAAAAGATTAACATGGTCCATAATCTTGTTTACCTTTTCTAATTTCCTTATTGTTGCTTTTATTTCTTCTGTTTTCAAATCTTTCATCTCGATATCTTTTTTAACTTCTTGATCTCTTACACAATTCGTGAGAAGGCATTTTACTATTCCTTCTTCATCCCATTTGTGCGCGATTAATTTGTATATCATCTTTTTTATTTTCTCTAAAATATTCAGCTGAGTCTGATCCTCGTTCATAGTTCAAAGCTTCTTTTCAATTCACCATTAAAGATGTTGGTTTTGAGAACGCATATCGAAGTTTCTCTTCCATAGTTTTTCCTTCGGCTGCTTCATAATATTCCATTATAGATCTATCTAGTATTGCTGTTATTAAAATTACTTGTATCTTAATTGTGGCGCAGAAGAACCTTTGACAATCCTTGATAAAATTTTCTAAATCATCTCCTTTATTAATAAATCCGTGGTCGTGGTCACCATGTTAGACGAAATTAAATTCAAATCTTCTACTAACATTTATTTTTAAATTAAAAAATGCAAATTTAAAATTTTCTCTCCAAATCTGAAAAATTTAAACAAACTGAGGCGTGGTAATTATTAATATTGTTATCGGTCACAAATATAATTAATTTAATTTAAAACACTTTAATATAATTTACTATAATATGATATTATTTAATATAAATTTTAATATATATATTTAACAGAAATAGTTATTTCAACTAGCTGATCACATTTAAACTATATTATTTTTAAATAGAAGTTATAGGACTCCTTACAGTCAGTCCAGAAAAAAAAATTCTCAAGTCATATATCTTTGGGACATACTACTCAATTTCCTCAACTTCTATTGTCTGAAAAGAAATTAAGATAAAGAAAATTGAAAAATAATTTTAAAACCCATTTCATTGAAATAAATATGGAAATGTTTCAAGTTTGGCACATTTTTTCTTTTCGACACTCAAATCACATTTACCAACGAGACAGGAAAAATTTGGATGAAAAAAAATATTTTCCCTGCTTACAAGAAATGTGAAACTGAATTCAATGAAAATTATTATCCGACTTGCAAGATATTATTTACTAAATTTGTTTTGCGGTTTACTTTTAGTTGAAAATCTGCGACTTGTCGTGTGTTTAATATCATCATTCGCTATTTGTTTTGATAAAATCTGATGTCGTTTATCAAAATAAATTTCCTGATGCTTTTCGTTTTTCATCATTAAAAAGAATAAAAAAGAAAATAGAAATTATTACAGTTTTGCTTATTATTCGTTATAAATATGCGTGTCACTAGAATTCTAGGACCCGGAAGACAAAGCACCATTTATGGGGCCCTATCACCAGAAATATTTTACCACATGAAAATAATTATTTTTCCTATTCTAGTTTAGCAAATTCTCAAATTTCAAGTCTGTGGCTTTTTGTAGTGATTGGGAGTGAATAAATAATTTTTATAGAAAAAATTCTAAAAAGGAAAGAAAGTTAAAATTTTGAATTTAATTTTGGATTTTTTTTCGAATTGATTCTAGAAATTCTACCTATTTATTTATTATGATGATACTTTCCCTTTTTTCAGCTTCGGTAATATTCGAAAAATAATTTGATCTACTATTTTAACACTTAAAACTGAAACATTTTTGTGATAAAAATATCTATTTATGATGAAGTTATCCATCTATGTAACTTTAATAATATTTTTTTAATTAAAAATTAACGTTATTTATCAGTGTCTTACAAACAGTGTGCTGCAAAAATTTTCAAATTGGCATTAGATTTTATGATAATAAATTGTTCAAAATAAGAAACGTGAACGGCTGCAGATGATTGATGGTGAGATACAAATCTATTTTTAATTTAATTTTTAAATTTTATTATATTTTTTTGTTATTAAAAACTTTTTAAAGACAAAAAAGTTTCAAATTTGTTAATTACAAAAATGTATTAGTATCATGATATTTTTACTTTCATATTTTTACACTTATAATTCTTCCCACTTTAATAAGGTTACCATTGAATAAAACACAGGTAAGGTAATAATTTTTTATAAATTAACGATAAATACAGTAAAATTAATATGACTTTTTTCAATATCAAATGAATGCAATATTATTTTTATTACTTCATCCAAGAAAATAAGACAGGTTTTCCATTTGGCCGCCTTCGAGGGCGTACTTAAGACACATTATTAAATCTAAGAAAACTCATTAAACCAAGCATATCTAACTCGTGACGTGGGGGTTATAAGCAGCCCAGACAACAAATGTAATGATTATGAAAATACTGAGTAAAAACTAAAATTCAAAGGAAATGTTCAATGTAATTTAAGAAAGAAATATTTTCTATTTACATACGTAAAACCCATATATTTATTTATGTCTTAAATATTTATAATCTCTGTTGGGTTATTATTATTGAAAGTCGGTCCCCTCTGACTCCTCGTGTCCTTTTCGAATCAAATAAGCAAACCCAACACAGAATAATTTTATTTGCACTTTATCACAATTACAACTCAATCCGATTTATTTCAATGTTTTGTAATCACAATTTCACTAATTTATTTGCACCTTTCAACCACTGTATAAATTTGATTATCTTAGGGTAGGTTATCCAATGGATAATCACCCTTTCTGATAGATAACTTTGACTTTACTTGGGTTTAGATTCTTCTACTGACCTAGTTACACTACTCGTTTACGTCGATCCCTGGTCATTTTGTGTTTTCCCTTTTCGTTTTATACGCCGGCTCAGCCTGTTTTCCGACGATTGTCAACAACATTTGCTACATTATTAAATTATTAAAAATAATTACTTCCCACAGACCACCTTAGCCGACATTTGTCAACAACGTTCGCTCCATTACTAAATTACAAATTAGGAAATAATTACCTCTCCATAAATCAGTAGCGCCCATTTAAGCCAATTTACCCTTTTATATTATTCCGTCTACACGTCGGGTTTTCCTCAACTCTCGGGTTTTCCTCATCTCTCGGATTTCCCTCATCTCTCGGGTTTCCCATTGCCTCGGGCTTCCCATTAGTAATTAATTTTTTTAATTAATTTCTTTTTTTGTCTTATATTATTTTCTAGGGACCCCTCACTAAATTTTTATTATTTCTGGACTCGTATCTCAATTTGGCGTTCAACCATACCAATTTCCCCCGATCAATACTACTTTCGAATTTTTGTAAATTTTTTAATTAATGTTGCACTTTTATCATTTTGGTGTTTTATTGATTTTACTGTGCTTTTTTCGTAATACCCCAACATCTCTTTTAAATTTATTCATAAGAATAACAACAAAAAGCAAAGATTGATCACTACTCAACAAACCGTTGTATACATGCATACATATTTCTATTAATTTGAAAATGAATATATGCATTTCTATTACATTTATAGAATTATAGATAGGTAGAATGTAAAGTATAAAGTAATAGTTGTTTATTGACAGAACTTACATTCTTTTAACTTATAAAAGACAATATTATATCTTTTGTCTTAATAGTATTGTTTGTAAAATCTAAAAAAGTGTAAAAATGATAGTGCAGTTAAGGCATGGGTTGAATTTGATAAACCTTAGACCATAGAACTAAAAGTCAAATAAAAGTTTTAAAAAAGACATACATAGTTTAAAAATTGTATTTATCCCAAGAATAATCACAATAATTATACTTTCTGTGCTATGCTATAGAATAAATAGTATATACTGACTATAATAATTTGTAATTAATATATATAAAGATTTCAATTGTTTCACTCTTTTCATATATATATTTTGCTAAACACAATTTTTTTAGAAAATTGTTTTTAATTTTGTAAATCTGAAGTCATTTTTAAAAGCGTCTTATAATAATAATAATAATAATAATAATAATAAATAATAATAATAATAATAATAATAATAATAATAATAATAATAATAATAATAATAATAAATAATAATAATAATAATAATAAAAAAAAAAAAAAAAAAAAAAAAAAAAAAAAAAAAAAAAAAAAAAAAAAAAAAAAAAAAATAATAATAATAATAATAATAATAATAATAATAATAATAATAAATAATAATAATAATAATAATAATAATAATAATAATAAATAATAATAATAATAAATAATAATAATAATAATAATAATAAAAAAAAAAAAAAAAAAAAAAAAAAAAAATAATAAATAAAAAAATAATAATAATATAATAATAATAATAATAATAATAATAATAATAATATAATAATAATAATAATAATAATAATAATAATAATAATAATAATAATAATAATAATAATAATAATAATAATAATTAATAATAATAATAACAATAATAATAATAATAATAGAATAATGAGCTATAAATATAAGTATTACAGAAATTAATTAATTGCATTAAAACAATTTAAATATTTATTCTGTATAAAAATGCATTTATAATCAAAATTTTCTCTTTTTTGTTTATTTTTAATATTTCTTTTAAATGTTAATAAAATAATTTTAAATCTTTTACCATAGATTTTGCATTGACATTAACTTCAATATCTAAAAGCCTTTCAACTATAACCAAACGATTTTCTCGGCATGCAAACATTAGGGGGGTCTCTCCAGTTTCCTATTATAAATGTTAAATTTCCAATTTTTAAATCTCTTGAATTCTAACATGATTTTTGTAATTCGTCAAACAGCTTTCTTTTTTAAATGTTCGAAGCAATTGTTCACATGTTACCCATTGGTTTTTCATGCATAACTCCATGAAATAGTTTTCCTCAGACTTATACTCGTTTGGAATTTCATCAGTTTTCAACAAAATTTCTGAAGATCTATCTGGGATATTGTAAGAAACCGATTGTTCGTCAGCACATTTCTCCACGAAAGGTCTGTGTTCAGAGAAATAATCAAAATCGTCATTTGGATTATTTTCGTGGCAAGGAGTAAAGTATGGAGTAATGAGTAAAGGTTTTGGTTCTTCCTTAACTTGAATTTTCGTATAATCTAATGGATCTATAACCTCACGGGTTTCGATATTGTCGGGAAATTCTTGTAAATTTATGATTTGCATATTAAGAGGTTGACATTGAATAGAATCCATTATTTTCGACGGATTAAAAATCTTTTCTTTTGCTTCTGGATACGTTATCAATTTTTCCAAACCATCAGCAACATTGAATTGGTTTGGTTTCGGATAGTAATTGACTGAATTGAATGGAATAGAATCCTTTTTGATTTCAATATCATCATTATGAAGATGAAATGTTTCCATTAAATTTCCGGGAGAAAGACCAGGAATCATTTCAAAGTTTTCTTGAATTGAATCATTATTGGAATAATCTTTGGAATTGTTTCTTTCTTCAATATTCATATCGTTATTTTCAAACGAACCAGTAGCTGGGATTTGATAATATTTTTTAATAAATACAAATTTAACTAGTAATATCCTCATAAGTTTCGATTTTAAGTCGCTTGTTAAATAAAATTATCCAATCATAAGACAGGAAATGTCAAATAAAACAAATTATGTTTAACCTCACACCGGTAAAAACAAATAATAACCATAGTAGTTATTTTCGTAAATATTCATTTACCTTAAATATTAAAAAAATATTTTTAAAAAATTCTATTGTTATTTTTATAAATTTTGTTATATTTTATTCATAAATTATCTAAATTTTATTTGATTTAATTTATTTCATTTTTTAGAATTACTTAGACTTTACTTGAAATAAAATTAATATTAAAATTCAAAATAAAAATAGAATTAAAAAATAATTCATTTAAACCAATCAATAAAATATTAAATGTATTCATTTAAACAAATCAATTAAAAATTAAATTCATTCATTGAAACAAAATTTTAAAGATCGCTTCATTTAAACAAAAAAAATAATCCTCTAGGTGGCTTGAAAAATATTAAATAAAAACCTAATAAATAAAATGATATCGAAAACATTTTTTAGAAATTAAACTTTGCATTTATACTTAAGTTGAGTTACATAACCGTATCTAATTATAAGGACCTCGATAAAATGATTTCAAAATATGACTTCAATGACGTCATAAAATTGTATTCAAAAGTTTCACTCCCAAACGATTAAATTGTAATAAGCTACAAGATACTCTGGTTTGAAGTTTCGGTTCTTTTCTAGAAACTTCTTCAAAAAACAAAAACTTCTTTCAACTGAGGTTGATATACTCTGAGCTTCTTTCGACAATAAATACATATACGGATAAATTTCAGTTCTAGTACAATTGATAATGTGAAACATTTTATTTATGTTATATTGCATTGTCAAATATTCCTTTATCTTGTATAAGTCAGAGAACAATTTCGAATTTTTCCTCAAAGCATAGCCAGCCGAAATAAAACACGATAACTTGCTTTAATTTTCGAATTTCGTAAACAAAATTGATTTTAATGCAATTTTATTAAAACTTTCTAAATTTTGATCATTTTTTTACAAAATGACTTAAAAAATTGAGATGCAAAAATGAGTTTTTAAGGACTCTAACGCCTGAAATCTAGAAACCCAATAAATTCCCTAATTTTTTAGCATACGCATTCGTAAAACTTTGTTTTCATTTAATCGACACGAACTCGACAAAATTAGCCTGTTTTACTTTACAGTTTTCTTTGTTTTTAAATATTCTAGCTTTAACTTTTTATTATGCCCTAATTTTTCATAGATAGTCCTCATCTCATGTATAGTTCACACAAATAAAACTCATAACTTTTGTTTAAATCTATCAAAGGGTTTTTTACTTATATATTTAAATTCAAAAGTTTTTCCAAAACATGTGAAATCATTAAATTGTGTTTGAATTGATCTGTGACTATCCTACAGAAGAATTCAATGACGAGTTGACTGAAATTGAATCTGATTAAGAAGTGCCTGAAAACTTGGATTTATCTAATTTAATAGATGATTTCAACACTGAATCTGATGAAGACTTCAACGGTTTTAATTAACATTATTTTGCAAATTTTATAAAATATAATTAGTTTCATTTGTATTTTGATTATTGAAATAAAATTTGATTTCTATAGATAAGCCGCACATCATTTATAAGCCGCTGCAACTATTTTTCCAAACTTTTCACTTATTTTCATAGATAGTCCGCGCACTATATATGAAAAATTAGGGTTATTAATTATAAATATAATAGTCTGTCAATTATCTGAAAAATTAAAACAAAGCGTGCTTTTAAAATACGATAAAACCATAAAAATAAATGCATAAATTTCTTTGAATTGTATAAAACGGAAATAATATTATTAGTTTATGTAATAATCATAAAATGTAAACTGAATTCAAATTTTTAAATTATAATTTCGATTTGTCCCAGATTATGTACAATTATGTACAATTCAAAATAAATTTCATTCGTTGACAGTTTCCATTGGCAATACACACATCGAGGCACACATACTGTAATGATTGTGTGTATGAGAATAATTTTTAATCCGAACAAAATTTGATGAATCATCTAATCAAATTCATTGGTTTCCAAGAGGTTTGTGTGCATTGTGTGAGGTTGATGCGGTTGTAAAGAAATTAAGGTTTACAGTTAAGGTTCATAAATTGAAAGTCCATGTAGTGCGTGTTTATGTGAAAAAAATTTGTATCAGAACTATTGCAAATGCTCTGATGAATAATAAAGATTGAATTTTAATTTTATAACTGATTATTAGAATATTGTTAATAAAATCGCAATAAATCGAAACCCAATACTCTTTATTCTACACTTAAATTTATGTTTGAAAAAACGGCATTTTATCAATACAAATACATGAAACCCTCGTTTCAAACTATTTAAGGTTGTATCAATTATATATCTATAGCACACTCAAAATACGCTTTATAAGTCACCTAGTTTCGCACAATGCGATTTGTATAATCTGGTACTTCTGTGGAACCGAAATACCGTGTTAAACGAAAGTTATCGAGAATAAATAATAAAATGCTTCTTGTTATTCTAAATCTTTTAAGAATTAAGAGGAATGAAATTCAGAAGATTAAGAAATAAAGAAGATTAAAATCAAAGTACATTGAAATACAATGAATACACCTCAGGTTTGCAATACAAGAAGTAAAATAAGGTGTTAATTATTGTTCGGACGGATTAAAAGAAAGTTCTAAATTTTAAAGCTAATCATGATTTTAATTGTTATATAAGTTTGGTTAAATTACAAAAAGACAACGTTGTGGACCACGTGTTTGAGACCCCTGATCTACACAATAATTTTATTAATATCACAGCTCAAAAATCTTCCGAATTCTGTCAATACAACTCAATTGGCTTGGTCCAAAGTATAAGTTTCCCAAAGATCGACCGCCTCGTTCAATATGATATAAACTGATCTAATTCACTTCACCTGGAAATTTCTCAATATTAATCTCTTTCAATTTTCGCTTTAAGACTCAATTGCCATTTAAGGGAGAAGAGAATTCCTTTAATAAGAAATAATCCTATGGTCATAATCTCTGATCGAATTATTTCTTAAAAAAAAAAATTTAGAAAATCTGTTTACTTCACCTGACCTTTTCAGGCTGACATCTCGCATTTCAAGCTTATCGATTTTGCTCATAATTGGACTAATTTGTTTTTTACAATTAATTAATTAGTTTGTATGTCTTTGATAACTTTGCTAAGTGGACCACAATCGATTTTGGATTTCTATATTTGTACTCCTCTCATCATTTGTCATGCGCCCAAATCCGTTTCTCTCGAAAAGTATTAATATTTACTTTTTTAAATATTTAAGTTAATTAATTTTTGGACATCTCTTTGTATTTAGTTTTACATTTTAACTCAGTAGCATAAATCTGGCATTGCATTCTTTGAAAGAACCATACAGAAATTTCTGCGAGTCTCACCTTTCGATTTCAAGGAAAAAAATATTTCATTTACTAATACAAATTTAAACTAAACTATCAACTATTGAGAAAATTTGATTAAAAACATAAATTTAACAAACTGCTCCCCGGAGTGAGTTCTTCAGTCGCAGTTAATAAACCTCTTTTAACTCCATAACTCAGAAATTTATTAATAAAAAACATAAATGAAATCAATTAGTATAGAAACACATTAAATTTGAACTTTTAAGTCATTGTTTTCCATTTTCTCGACTAATTGTTATATTTAGCATATAAATGTGACAATTTCAACGCGATTTTGTTCTTAACTTAAATACTGACATACATTTCTATTTACACTTGTTTCAGTTCATTAAAAACTCCTATAATAAAATGAAAAATCAATAAAGTTATAATATAGGAAAATACATACTTACCCGTATCTGCATGTAATTTGTTCAACTGAATAAAAACTTATATTATAGAAAGGAAGGAATTAGAAAAAAAATTTTTTTAACGTAAAAACATAATACATAGTAAATAATGCATGCAAACTTTCAAAATGTAGAAATGTTCAGTTCAATAAAAACTCTATATTAAACTATTTTTAGTGACTTTTTAGACAAGTTTTGTTTTAAATTAAAGCCGAAAATTTTTGAAAAAATACCAATAATTCTACTTTGAGTTGTAGAGAATATTAAGAAATAATTTCGTAAGATTTTTCATGAAATTCAATCAATTTAATATTTTTACAACTTTTCAGATATTTCAAAAATATCCATCAAAACTCTAGGTTTTTGAGCTTTTACCTCTTTTGCAATTTACCAGGAGCAGTGGAACCAGAACCTTCAAATGAAGAGTTTAAGAAATACGGAAAACATAAGTTTTCCTATAACTTAAGTTTAAAAAAATTTTTTTATATAAAGTATAAAAATCATAATCATTAATACCATTGAAAATGGGGAAGATTTTTATAAATTGTGGAAATTAACGGAAATTTCCAAAGCCTCATAAAATCAATTATTATCAAAAATTTGGATTCGTCAAAAGGTAAAAATTATGGCAGCCAAAACAAATTTCCAAGAAACCGAGGAATGGTTTATTCCAATATAGAAACTTTTTAACAATAAATTTTACTTTAATAAATTTTAGTTTTCAATTAATCGGACTTACATTTATTCGAAAATAATTCCATTAATTTACATAAATTGGCATAAATTCCTAAAAAAAATAATTAAAACTAAATTCATAATAAATGATGATTAAAAGTATTATTTAAGAGCTTGAATAATAATCTCATAAATATGTTGGGCCAGTACTGGATTTCGTTTAAATGAATTGGAAATAGCACGCAAATATATAACATGCAGATTTAAAATCAGACCCATAAACATCAATTCAACAACCTTAAAATGTGAGAAAGATATTATTAAAATATAAAATCAAAACATAAAAATAAATTAAAATAATCACAAAGTGCACCAAGATTAGCATGAAACTAACATAAAAATAACAAAATAACATAAAGATCTGACCGAAAAATGACAATTTTCGTAAAAGCAAAGAATTAATGGGAAAATTGAATCAAAATAAATTAATTTTAATTGGAAAGAATTCAATTAAAAATTTAAGAAAGAAATTGTCAAATTAAAGCAAGAAAAATAATAAAAATTAAAGTTAGATAACAAATAATTTCAAGGTCAAATTTTGTTTTATTACACTAAATTTAACACGCAAGGTTAGGGTCACAGAACAGGTTTATATACCAATTCATTTTCACAGAATTTTGACGAAAGCAAACTTTTCATAAGGTGTGCAAACTTTTGTGAGCAAATTCTAGTGGAAAATTATCGACAATTTTTCCATATTGCTTTTCAAGCAACCTCAAGTAAGCTCTACTTGAACGCGTGTATAGGGAAATATTTTATGAATGATGATAGTTAATATGATGCCAACAATGTCTTATGAAATATATAGTTTGACAGAAAGCGTTCTACTATGTCGAAATTTTTCCGGCCCACAGCCGAAACATCACCGCAATTCATTAAAATCTATATACCTATCGAGCTGTGTAAATGCGGTTCATTTACCAATATCTCGTGCCCGTGAAGGTTCTGGCGTGCGTAACGCAGGAACCCAAACGTCAATACATACCGTTCATAAGGGAAGATGGAAGGTGGAGGGGTAGTCTTTTGGCTTCTTTATCGTCATTCATCTCCCAAAAACTCGACCTAAAATCACGGTACTCATCGGCTCAAAATCATATACACCGAGTAGTCCAGTGGCACTTGTAATATCGTAACATTGACATATCTAACCCTAAGATCAAATAAAGGTGAGTGTGGGAAAAGAGCAGAGAATCGTTGCGACGTCGAAAATCAAACATCAAAATGAATAATTTAAAATTGAAACTCCGAGTTGGAAGCCTTAATATTGATAAGGTTAACGTTGAAAATCAATCATAAAATTGAATAATCGAAAATAAAACTCCTAATTAAAAGCCCTAATATCGATAACGTTAATGTTGAAAATCAATCTTAAAAAGTAATTAATAAAATGAATAATACCCTGAATTAAAGACCTTAATAACGATAGTGTTAACTTAAAATGAATGATTTGACATATCGACCAGAATTATCAGCCTGTAGTAAGGTAGGGACATTCAATGACGAAAAAATAAAGTAGATGGATCACTAAAACCCCAAATAACGGTAAGTAATAAATTAGATAAAAGTATTGTTTAACGATCTCAATAGGTGGTGTGAGGGTCTTGTAAATAACCAAAAACGTTGACGTGCATGTTACGGAGATGCGAGTTTGAATAGAGAGATAAGCTAAACGAAATTGAGTTAGTGAAATAAAATAACAGTAATCTATAAATTATAGACGAATCTTTGATCGATTCGTCCCGGATTACGGTGCGTTTCCCAGTACGAACGGCAGCCAGATGCCGACAAGCTATGTGGGACGCGGGATTATCGATCTCCCCCGTGAGGGAATCCAGAGAGGGTCGTCTTAACGACTGTGAGGAAGTAGAATTACCATATGTGGCGATCAAGAGAGAGCCAGGCCGAAATCCAGCCCGCGAAGCCAGACAACGAGCAGAATTCATCCTTGCTCGCCTCAAAATTCACCAGCAGCAAACAAACTGGCAAGTGACTATGGCTAGCTGACGGGATAATTTCCAGCACCGATGGCTACGCTCCATCTTACGGAGTGTCATATGAATTGGATGATCCCGCTCTGGCAGATCCTACAACACCCATGAATTTAGTAATACCAAAAAAATTGTTACCAGGGAACATGCAAGACTCTGACGGTAGTCCTACTAAACGACAAGAGCATTCTTATGCTCGGGATCGGTCCAGATTCGATTCGGACTCATATCTGAGAAACCAGACGAGAAGATAAGAAGCTTGTACGATAAAATAAATTTTAATTATAATCTCTTAGTTCTTTGATTATCAATTGTAAAATGTAATTCTGAATTCTTGAAAACGGACGAAAATGGTGAATTATGACGGTTTAGCTAGTACATTTAGGTAGAGACCCAGTAGATCTTTGAATAGTCAACCCTAGACAAACAATAATACACCAATATAACAGCAAATAATGAGAATTTAAAAACCAAAGCTGTGTAATTGTTGACGAATAATTTAATTTTAGATACAGATTCTCTCAGGACTCTAAGAAAAGAGTTAATAAAATCACGAAGGGAGAACTCGGAGCTCCACCGTCAGTTACTTCAAATGACTCGTGAGATTCAGAAGATCCGTGCATCGTGGGTGGAACCCTCAAAAGTAAAAGAAATCTACCAGCGATTGACCACCGCACAGCGTGGATGGGAGAAAGAAAAACAACTAAGACAAACCCAGAAAACGCAGATACGCAGTTTGGAAGTGGCACTGTCGGCTTGCTAAGAGGACAACGCGGTGACATACCCACTGGTGTTCGCGCCAGCCCAACTAGCGTACAAAGAGGCGACAAGCGCCACTAAACCAGCAGCAGCTAAGCGTGCCCAGCGACGCCCAGGGAAGGCTGAACGAGCGATACGCCGAGCGCAACAAATCGGAAACCAAGATTGAAATTTGGCTGGCTTAACAAAATAGTTGTGTGATGATAAATAAACTATTCTTGTCATTATTTTAAAAGTTAAATAATTGATTTGGTAAATAGAGCTTTTCAATTGAAATTATGTGAGTGGGGTTTGCGTAATAATTAGTCTTCGAAAGTATCGGATACAGACGGAAGGGACAGAACTAAGAAATCGCACATAGACCTTCTATCGGTAGTGCGTTGGACCCACCATGAGGCCGAGCCTTAGCAGTTCTCCAGTAGAGCTCACCTTTGGCGGTATCATAACGAGTGGTTACGGTTCCAACGTTGCCAAGCAACGGGTAACCATTGGAGGGCGGAAAGCATTGCATGTAAAGGGGTCAAGGTTTGAAATCACTAACCCCACAAATATACGAGATCGCAATCCAAGTCCTAAAATATACTTAATTAAAAAATTTACCTGTCAGCCATTTTAAAAATGGCTAATTCATAAACTTATAATAATTGTACATGGTTGTTCATTAAAACTTCTATTATAGAAGTTTTTAATGAACTGAATCAGGTGTATTATTATTTATCATGCATTTCATTTTATTTATGTGCTAAATGCTAATTGAATGTATGAGTATAACACCAAAAATAAACCCGTTGTAAACGTAATTTTAAAGTAACTTTAAGTCGATGCTTATGACATAGGATATTCGGATCAAAATATATTATATCTGTAGTTATAAAATTATTATTATTATTATTATTATTGGTTTTATTTTATACAAGTCAGTTTAATTCTCTGACTCCTCATGCTCTTACTTTGCAATGAAACCAGTAATACCCAACACAATGACATTTATTCGAATTCAATACAATTAATACACTTGTCAATTCAATCGCTTCGTTTTAATATTGTCTTCGATTTTCACAAATAACAAAATAATCAAATTAGTTCCCAGCAAAGATTACCTAAAGTATTTTAGTTACTATAATTGATGACCTCTGGTCCTTCTGTTAACTAAGAACAAAACTAATTTTTTTCATTGATTTCTTTTCTGGTTTTCCTCGTTAGTGAGACTTAAATATTAAAAATTAAAATTTTAAAAACAAACATTTTTACTAATCTTAAATCTTTCGGATCATGTTCCTTTGACCATCTTTTTTGAACATGTCCCTTTGACCATGTGAAAGAAAAATTATCTGAAATAAATTTTTGAATCAATTGCTAAATCAATAAAAATTTTAAGAAAATTAACAAGTCTCTAAATTTTTTTAAGAAAAGATGGTCAAAGGGACATGATCCTTATTATTATAACTATTAATAGTAATTATTAATTTACAATAAATTTAATTTAAAAATCAATTCCCCTCTCAAGCATACTTACTACGTGTAAATTAAATAAATAATTAAAACATAATTCAAACTTAAAATAAATTCATAAAAATATTCATTTTGTGATAGTACACCAAGCCACTTTTAGAAAAATCACCTATAATATAAAACAAAAATCAATAAATTTATAGCATATAAACATACCAACTCACATTGAGGTTGTTTGTAAAATAGTCACTGAGACAAACCCTACATTATAGAAAATCAAAAAGTGATAGAGAAATAAAATAATGCACACTAACACAACCTATAATAAAACATGCATGTAAACTTTTAACACGTAGCCTTCAGAAATTGAAAAAAACCCTTATAATAAATTAATTTATAGACATTTTTGACATATTTTTAGAAAGAAAAATGGCGGAAAATATTTTTAATTTAAATTTTGAGATTTTTGCTAGGAAATTTCGATTAAATGAGGATTCATCTTCATAAGATTTACACTTAAAACTAAAATTTATTTAATATTTCTGACATTTCTGACGAAAAAATCAAAATCTGAGATCCGAAAAAGCATAAATTGTAAATTATATTAGTAAATTTTAAATAATAATTATAAATTCAATTATTTTGTGTACATATTCGAAGATTTTTTTCAAAAGATTTATAAAAAATATAATTATTTCATGCAATTAATAATTTTTATAACTTCAAAAATAATTTAACTCACTTTTTTTGAATAATTTCCGAAAAATAAGTTATCATAAAATAAATCATTTCCTGAATATTTATAATCATTATTAATAATAATAATATACATGAGCTTGTAGATCAAAAGTTATAATTATAAGTTTGAATAGTGATTTAATTTCCTTGTAAAATTATAATTCAACTCTTAAAACTTTATAACTTTAAAAAATATCTTACTTTTCAGCCATTTCAGAAATGGCTGAAATCCATTAAATTTTCACAAAAAATAAATTCCAATAAGTTGATTTATGTTTCAACTTGCATTATAGCGGAATTTATCTGAACTTCGCTTGGTGTAAACACAAAAGAATTCAATGCTTTCAGTTCTGCGGGTGGATGTGTTTGCGTGATGTATGCTTAAGGCATGATTTCTGAAAATGAGATTCAATACATTTGCTATATTATTAAATTATTAAAAATAATTACTTCCCACAGACCACCTTAGCCGACATTTGTCAACAACGTTTGCACCATTACTAAATTACAAATTGGGAAATAATTACCTCTCCATAAATCAGTGGCGCCCATTTAATATTGTTTAAGCCAATTTACCCTTTTATATTATTCCGTCTACACGTCGGGTTTTCCTCATCTCTCGGATTTCCCTCATCTCTCGGGTTTCCCATTGCCTCGGGCTTCCCATTAACTCGGGCTAACCATTAGTAATTAATTTTTTTAATTAATTTCTTTTTTTGTCTTATATTATTTCCTAGGGACCCCTCACTAAATTTATATTATTATTTCTGGACTCGTATCTCAATTTGGCGTTCAACCATATCAATTTCCCCCGATCAATACTACTTTCGAATTTTTGTAAATTTTTTAATTAATGTTGCACTGTTATCATTTTGGTGTTTTATTGACTTTACTGTGCTTTTTTCGTAATACCCCAACAGATGGCTTTCAGAGATAAACCTATATTCTCATGGAACAATAACTCATAAGCACCATTTTTTTGATCCAGTGACAGGTATTCACACTCAGCATGTGGAAAGTCTTAATAATAAGATAAAATTAGATATTAAGAACCAGAAAAGAATTAGAAGAACTCATAGAGAACAATTTTTAAACTTTTTAATGTTTATAGATCATAATAAAAAGGAAGCGTTTTTTGAGATGTTAAAATTGCTTAGGATTTAATAAAAAATTATGCTAACTTGAATTTTTACTATATTTACTTGATTTTGTATTTAATTTATTTCAGATAATTAATCTTTCAGGTGGTCAAAGGGACATGTTCAAAAACAAGATGGTCAAAGGGACATGATCCAATAATAATAATAAAAATAAATATATTGCAATCACTATGAAAATGTTTGAAAAAACGCTTGGGAAAAATAATTATGTCAAATCTAATTAAATGGCGTCATTTGTACATTGATAGGTTAAACGAGCATTAAAATTCTAAATCTAGTGTTGTACGTATTAAAGTTTGAGTTTCAACACCTCAAAATAACGTTTATCTGACATTTCATTGAATGTTACTGTTTATAAGGTCGAAATAAGTTTGTAAACTATGCCAGTTGCTAATCTTAATTTACAAATATACTAGATGAATATCATTAACAGTGAACAGTAAATGCAATTTTGACACCATTTATGGTTGACACAGCATAAAATAGGTTTTTTTGAAAGTTTCTCATTTAAAAATCGCAATATTTCACATTGGATTACAATGAGGAAATTGGTTCTAGGAAAATATTTTAACAATAAACAAATATTTTTAAAAATATCTGCTCAACAATTGTCGAAAAATTTTGATTTTTTAAAAGTATTTTTCACTGAAAATTTGATTTGAAATTTGTTAATTTTTTTGTAACTTTATTTTAAATTTGGCTTCAATTCAATTTTATAAATTAACCTAAATAATTATGTAATTTTTAACATTTTTAATTATCTAAATGAAACAAACTGAAATAGAAAGTATGTCAGATGAATTATTTCATAAAATAAATTAATATTAGACAAACGATCAATTCCTATACATTTTTTGGAGTTAGTAATCCACTACTATATTGATTTCTACAATGCATACATGAATTAAACAAGTGACGATATTTGTACGTTGCATGTGTGCCGAATACACACAGTAAGAGAGAAAAATGAAACAACAAATAAGACGGCATTAAATAAGTGACGTCATAAATTTATTCATTCACTTTTAATTTGTATTTTTTGAAACTATACAAATGCTGTCAGAAAATGAGCGCATTGATGGCTCATGGGAGCTAACAATTTCTATTACAGATATTCAAAACGAAGTTAAAGTTCGAGTTCGAGGCGATGTTCACATTGGAGGGGTTATGCATAAAGCTGTGGAAAATCTACAAAGAAAGCAAGATTGGTCAGATCACATGCTTTGGTGGCCAGATAAAAATATTTGGCTCTCACATACTCGAACTACTTTAGACCAATATGGAGTTCAGTCTAATTCAAAATTGGAATTAATCAAAGTTCATAATGATCTCATTGTAATGCTGCCATCAATGCATCAAGTTACAGTTCCAGTAAATTTTTCCGCTGATATTTTTTCTGTTGTTATCAGAATTTGCAAAGAATTTGGTATTCGATTTCCGGAAGAATTATCTTTACAAATACCTTTAGTTAAAGAAGACTTAAAATCTAATCATACCTTAACTATGATGAAAAGCAAAATTTTCGCTATTCAAAGTAGTGAAAATAAATCCTCACCCAAAGAATTACCGACTCCAGAGCCTTTGTCTCCAACGAGTAATTACAATACTTTGAAATATCCATTTGGTACTTTAAATCATAACACGGGAACTTTATCACCAATGAGCACGTTTAATAAAAGTCTATCTTCCCAAATTCCACAGTCCTGCAATTCTTTAGTCATAGAAGGACCAGAATTTTCTGAATGCATGAAAATGCCAGCTAAATCGGTGTTTGAAAATAATATGCTATTCCAGCCGAAAAATTTGATACAAAAAGCCAGGTTAAATTCTACTTGGCTTGATTCATCAAGATCATTAATGGAACAAGGAATAAATGCAGACTTCAAAAAGCCGCTGTATTTTCGATTTAAATTTCATCTCTTTTACGATCTTAATACTAAATATGATGCCGTTAGAATTCATCAACTTTTCGAGCAAGCCAAATGGGATTTGATTTCCTCGAGTTTAGATGTCACAGAAGATGAGATGGTCGTTTTCGTTGCTTTGCAGCTACAAGCGGAATTACAGACTGAGATTTCCACAGAAGATCAAAATATGACAGTTAAACCTACTGACAATGTCGATGCTAACAACGTTACCGAAGACGAAGTGGATTTAATGATATCTGAATTAGAAGAAATGTGTTTAGGAGACCAATCGAAAGTCGATGGTCAATTAGTTCAAGAACCACGATTAGAAGGAAGTCTTCGAGTATATAGGACGAACAAATTGGGAATGAAAAGCCAGAAACGATTGTGGTGTGTCTTACAAAAACAGAAATTGAATTTCTATGTCAGCAAAGACGAACTCAATCAACCAATCAATGAGATTCTCGTGTCCAGTTGTCAAATGAAAGCAGAGGTGAATGTTTCAGCGAATAAGTTCTTCATTAAAATCACCACTTCTAATCGAGAGGAATTCAAATTTCAATTCGATAATAAAGATGACTACTCGAACTGGATGGCAGCATTAAGATTGGTTGCTCGCAGGAAAACTCTAACAAATAAAGTCTTATTCCAAAAGGAAATCGAAAACATAATGGAAGTACTCAGATTACAAACTCCAGCACCGCAGGCGGTATTAACAAAAGAAGACCTAAATAACCGATTGAAAGACCTGAATGATTACATGCCTGAAAAGCTCATTAAAAAAGCCAAATCCAAAGATTACCTTCGTAGCCGTATTGGTGAATCGCATGCCAATGTTCGGTTGTTGAGTGTTCTCGACGCAAAACACAAATATATTCAAGCCTGGCAAAGATTGGAGAATTTCGGAATAACTTATGTGATTGTGAAATTCGATACCTGCAATAAAGAAGAAATCATTGGGATCGCTTTCAACAGGATTATGATTATCAATCCGAACTCCGGCGATGTCAATGGGACGCATTATTTCAGCGACATGAGAAGTTGGAACATTAATTGGGATGCGGAAAAAGTCATTTTGGATTTCAAAGCCACCAAACTGGTTTTCAAGCCCCTGTCGACAAATTGCAAAACGGTTATCGAGTTTATCGGTGGATATGTCTTCCTTAATCAAAGAAATCCCGATAAGAATCAGGAATTGAACGTGAAACTTTTCCACAAATTAACCGGAGTTATTTCATAGGGATTAAGGCAGTGGAGACTTGAGAAAAGTTTATCAGTCATTTATATATATAATTAATAGAGTTATTATAATAATCAATTTGTTTTATAACAGTTTTTTTAATTGAAAATAAATGAATATTTCTGTCTCAACAATGTAGGATTTTATATGAGAGGGACTAATCACTTTTTTTGTTGTTTTTTTAGTTTTATATTGACTTTTAATAACTGAATGGGAAATGCATGTTTTGTATATTTTACGGGCAATAATTTTTTATATTCATGGACATTTTTTATTGTTTAACTATTCTGATAGAGATCGCTTCTGTTTTTGGTCGTGCATAATTACGTCATATTATTCAAGTCACATATATTTGTTTGTCAGTATACATAAGTAATATAAATAAATGAGCTGTTGATTTGTGTGTGTGTACAAATGTATACAAAATTTGATTACAGACCAAAATATTTTTGGTTTTTATTTTTGCTTTTAATTCAAATATAAACAATATTTTATTATTAAGTTTTCATTTAAGTCTGTCGATTATACTTAGTTTGAATTATTTTTGTAGAATTAAATGTGCTTTTATGGTGGAGGTAAAATTACTAGATGAATTTTAAGTGGAATCAGAAATTTCGATTTTTATTTGAATTTTATTTTGATATTGTATGCTACTCAAATTAATGAGTAGTAAATTCAATTCGCAATTTTTTGTTAAATATATCTGAGAAATAAAAAATTTAGTTTGAATTTTACTTAAAATTTTAAAGTATTTGGTAAAGCTAAAATTAAATAAATTGATATATTATTTATTAAAATTTCTTGAATTAATTAACGAGACTTTAACAATTTTATTTTATTTGACTGTTAAAGCAGTTTAGTAAATTGGTGAAAGGACAGAAGGCAAAGAAAATTCTATAAAAATATATTGAAAATAAATTATATTTTATAACATAAAATTTATTTCATAGGAAAATCATTTACGAGTATACATTACTCAAAAGTGGCTGGTAAAAGTATCAACTCATTTATCTGAGGATTTTCGTTTTAACTTCTAGCTCACCTTATCTTGTCTATTCATCTGTATGAATAATGTAAGAATTAGTTACATTTTGACAAAAGTTATAAACTGCATCAAAATAGCTCTTTAAAAAATTGGCTATTGGTGGGTTTCTGGGAGTTGATGTTTAAAACTATATGGTTGTTACCAAGACAACCCCATATAAATGTATTTCGCTTACCACTCGGCACCCGTTGCTAAGCAACGTTGGAACTGTGTTCGAGTGGGTAGATAGTCCGCAAAAAGTGAGCACTATTGCTAAGGCTATAATTGACCGGACGATCTCTGGGTCCAACGAGCTGCCGATAGGAGGCCTGTGCTCGATTTCGTTTTTTAGGTCCCTTTATACCGTTAATTTCATCATTCGTTTCCATAGTCTCTATGTAAACTTCTCATTCACGTATTCCAATGTTCTCATACTACTTCATGCGTCCTAACACTCATCAGATCCTCTAATTAACGTTTAATCAACTGACGTTTAAGCAACAACAAACATATATTTCATAAACGAAGTGACACATTTCGGTATGTCAATTACGTACTGTTTGATATTCGAGCGGCTCGGCGCTTAGCTCGTTCTTTACGCCCGGGCCGGTAGCCGCTAGACTTCGGCGTGATCTTCGGGCCTGCTGTTGCCTCTCGGTACGCCAGTTGAGCAGGAGCGAAGACGAGGGGATATGTCACTGCCGCTCCTTCTTGGCAGGCTGACACTGCCACCTCCAGCCCTTTATCTGGGTCCTCAGGCTTTGATTTAACTGCCTTTCTTCTGACCAGCCCTTTTGCGCGGCTGTCAGCCTTTGATAAAGTGCTTTCACCTTGACAGGTTCTATCTATTTGGCTCGGATTCGTTGCATTTCATTGGATAGCTGCAATAGCTGAGCCCGGAGACTTTCGTTAGCTCTCCGTTTATAGTCCAATTCACGTTGTAGTGTCCTTGCTGGCTCCATATCTGTAAAGTAAATTTACTATGTAATATTACTCTGATTCAGTATAATTAATGGGTTATAATCACAACTGATTTTGGTTCGCCGAGTGTGATTTTATTGATACTATGAGTTGAACAAACACAGAAAAATTGACTAAGACAATCATTTTATTAAACTAAAAGTAGGTTCTATTATGTATTAGCGTCGAAGATTGTTATTTTCGGTCCTTCTATGATGCCGAAAAGGATTATACCTTACACCCGTCCGAGCATAGGGATGCTCCTGATGTTTCTCAGCAGTTTCCTCGGCCCTTCGTATTTTCCTATAGAGGCCTCGTTGCGGAAGAACTGCACCCAGGGGCTCCGCTCTGATGTTCAATCGTCCGTCGTCTAGGTCGAAGGAGTTGTGTGGCGGGGTGTAATCGACCGTGCAGGCGATCCTGCCGGCTGCTATGTCTTCATCCACATTAGCAAGATATAGCCTGGCCCTGGCTATTTGGAGGCCAGTCTGGCGCTGATGTTCCTCGAGATGAGCGAGGAGGAACTCAGCATGTTCGCGAATTTCCCGGGCCGGATTTCGGCCCGATTCTCGTTTTATCGCTGCGAACGGTAGCTCGACATCTTCCATTTGCCGTAGAGTGCCGGATTTAGAACCTCTCACTTGGGATACGGTAAAGCCCGCATCCCACATGGCCTGTCGCCAACGATCGGCGGCATGCGCAGGAAATCGGATAGTGACTCTCGATTCATCTAAATAAACTCCATTAAACCTTAATCATCCAAATTTTCGGGGTCATCCGACTGTTCGGTAGCTACTTAGTTGCGCGTCGTTTAGCGTATCTAGGTGTTTCATGGGTTATTCTCAGAATTTTAATTTTCTGCATTTCCTGCGGAGCGTGATGACGGGTTGATGTACAAGAGGCGATGGGTGTTTTTAGTCATTTTTCATCAATGTCGTTCCGTCCAGTGGTGTAGTCGTCTCGACTCGGGGATTGTCACTCTCCACGGCGAGGATGTTGTGTAACGCTATCAACCCTCATTTCTCTGAAGCTATAACGTACTAAAAGGTGTTCGGCGAGCATTATTTAGGGTTAAAAAAAAATATTTAGGTCTCATATAATTTAGTATGAAAATCTTCTATTATTCTCGTTTTTAAGTAATTCTTTATATTCAACAACTTTACAATCTTGAAACGATACGGCATCTTGCATTCAGATCCCTAAGATCATTATTAATTTAAATTAAACAAATAAGCAGGGATTCCAAACAATCGAACATCCTTTCAATTTCTTTCCACATAAATAAAAATTATATACTCTAACATTGCTGTGATTCCTAAAGGCCTATTTAGATAATTGTAAGCGGTTTCAACTTAACACTACGCATTTAACTTGACCAAAATAATGAAAAACCGAAATTTAAAAACTGAAGGAATATTATCATTTTAACAGAGAATATACTTTTGGTGGGTTACAGGGTTTCGTTATTTGTTTGAGTTAACCAGTGGTTGCCCCAGTAACGCCATACAAAATGATGCTAACCGCCACTTGGCACCCGTTGCTAGGCAACGTTGGTAATGTGTTCAAGTGGTGGATTGTCCGCAAAAATTGAGTATTATTGCTAGTACTGTAATTGCTCGGACAACCCTCGGGTTCACGAGCTGTCGATAGAAGACCTATGCTCGCTTAGCTCTGTCCCATGTGTAAGTAAATTCATGATCGAATGTGGAGAGATGGTTAGAAACCACGTTACCAGTGTTCCTATTAATACCTGTACGTAAGTGCATTTAAGAAGTAATTTAACTACAACTAATTTATTGAAATCGACATAACGAATAATTATCGTGAGTTAATGGGGTGGATTTGCCGCTCGGCGTCGAGCACGCTCTTTGCGTCCCGGCCGACGATTATTTGATTGAGTGGTGGACTGATCTGCTGGTTGAGGAGTCTTCTGCGCCATCTGGGACGGGGCTAAGACGAGCGGGTAGGTGACTGCTTCCCCCTCCCGACAAACTGCTAAGGCGACTTCTAATCCTCGGATTTGAGTGCGCAGGCTCTGATTGAGCTGTCGCTCTTCCACCCAACCCTGTTGTGCTGCGGTCAGTCTGTGATATAACGTCTTTACTTTTCTCGGATCCGACCAAGTCGCCTTGATCTGCTGTACCTCTTTAGTCATCTGGAGGATTTGATGGAGGAGATCCGCATTTGTGTTCCGTGCGCGATCTAGTTCGGCTTGCAGAATTTGGTTGGTGGACATAACTACAATGACAAGATCGTTAAATTTTCTAATGGTTTACATAATTCGTAATTATAACTATCATAAACATAATCATCAAAACAGGTCTCTTCAGGCAAACGATTAAACGAAATGACAAGCCAGCAAATATTTATTAAAAACGAAACTAAATCACAATTGTGGTTAGTGTTTTCGGGATCGCTGTTTCCCGTGGCACGGCTTCTTTGAGTCCTTCTGCGGGGTAACTACTGGGTAGGGGCGTCGGGTATCGCGGACTGGGCGAGGTGGGTAGGCTTCTGCAATCCGCCCGGCGAGGATGTCTTCTTCTACGTTGGCGAGATACATCCTCGCCTTGACCACCTGTAGATCCACCTGTTCCTGCACCCGTTCCCATTGGGTGAGGAGATTCCGCGCATTGATATATGTCTCCGCTGCTGGATATTGTTGTCCGGCGAGTCCACACGGGTCGCTGTTTAGGCCCAGTAGCCTCCAAGTAGTGGGGTACGGCCACTGTTGTCGAATTTCCTTGAAGATTTATGCCTTTGGGGGTGATTCTTTCCGACATTGCTCATCGGTTACTGGAGCGTCTATCCATTCGAGCGGCATATTCCTTTCTAAAAATGCATCAAGGTCAACTACTTGCGTATAGGGGTGAAAAGTAGTTTATTTAATTTGTTCGCTTGATTGTTGTACTAGATTCACTAATGACTAGGTTGTTGCCATAGGGCTTATCAAAATTCAAACTTATCGAATTTAAATTTATTGCCTTTGATTTTGATTGTAACTTGTGGTGAACCTACTGGGCTGTCTACCTATGAGAGCTAGGCGTGCTATATTTCGTTAACTATATCTTTTCATGACGTTCCTACATATCTTTCTAAAGATTATCATGATTTTTAAGCGAAATCGACACACTAGTTGAGTTATGGGCCTTCAGGGTTTTAACAGTAGATCAGTTGTGGTCTAACAGCTTGGCATTTAGTATAGTAATACACGGTTGTTAATTTGTTGATCGTCGTTAAAACAGAAACAACTTTGATGGCTATTATTTTAGACTTTCATTCTAGTAAATTAAGCACGGGAAACTGTGGGAGATCACCGTATGAGTTTGGGTTTCGAATAAAATCTATTTATGTCTACTTCTAGCTTACGCGGAATATTGACTATGTAGGCATGTGGGTTCATTTAATTTTTGAAATGTCGCTACAAATAATTTAGTGTTTACATGCGAACGGCGATGTTTGGATCTATGTCCGGTGTTTCTGTCGATTCAACCATTTAGTATTTACGAGCGAACGGCGATGGTTGAATCTATGTCCGGTGTTTATTTGATACTTGCCAGCGCATGGCGATAATGAAATTTCGTAGGTTTATCCGGTGTTTATATTATTCTTATTTCAATTTCAGGGTTTATCGATTTATCTATTTACTGGATTTTAATTTTACGATTGTGTTGCAGCGATTTGGTAAGTTGGTATTTCGTTTGATTGGATATATTTTATCAACGCATTTAGGATAATCTTTACTTGGCTCTATGGCGGATCTCGCATGTGGAACTATATCATTGGATTTTATTTGGTATTTTTTGGGATAGTTGGATTTAATTCATTGTCGTCGGTAAGCATAACTCTATGACTGTTTGATTTGTGTAATATTAATATAAAATTTTGATTGTTTCTCTGATTTACCTGTTAACCTGAATTTTGGTCGTTTTTATTTGTGTAGATTTTATCTTAACCTGTTTTTAAGTAACAACCTATTCTTTATGTTGGATCCATGAATTTATATTAATTGACAGAAAAATTTGTTTTTTAAATCAATACATTTCATTACTTTTATTACTGTAAGTTTTAATCCATAATTACTTTGATTTAATCCATTTATGTAAATTGTCATTACTCGAATCCCTTATTTTTACTTTAACATTCGTCAAACTGATAAATTACTTTGGGCGATAGACTACTTTATCTTGATAAATTACTTGAAAATCTTTAATTAATGAATCAAAATTTTATTCAAAGGTTTACTTGATCTTTATCGAGCATTATTCTACTTTTATTTGAATCCATTTGAGGTTAATTTAGGAATTACTTGGTTTAACCTACAACTTTCTTTAGTTTCCTCAACGAGTTAATTTACCGTTAATGAATTTACATTAGTTAGTTTTATCCTACAAATTACAAAAAGAAATTCTGTTTGTTACGTTAATTTCGCTGAATAATTAGTTTAATTAATGGGATTTGATATGCTTATTCCTACTTAATACTCATTTTATTTTTAATAATTTATAATAACCTAATTTAATGAATCGCTTAATTGTACCCAATAATTATTTTAGTTTTAAATTATAATAATTTCATGAATTAATTAAATTTTTACTTTGTTTTTAATCAATAACTACTTTACTTAATTTAATTGAATCAATAAATTTAATGATTTTCTACTAATTTACCAGTAATTTTAATCTAAATTATTTCAAAATATTAATCTAAATTAGCTATACCAACGATTTCAATTTAATTTATTCCCGTACCTTTTCCCTTTAATAGGCCTTAAGCGCATAGTGTGTTTATATTATATTTACTGAGTGCCCACTGGACTACTCGGTGTGATGATTTTGAGCCGTGTGTAGTATGATTTTAGGTCGATTTTACAGAAATGAGAAACGAGGAGGCAACCAGAGACTTCTTCCTTATTTCTCGTTTCAGCTATAGGGATAATATTGACGTTACGACCCCTGCGTTCCGCACGCTGAGTCTTCACGGGTACATATCATTGGCGATTTTCCACGCACTTACACGAATCTGTACTATGTAGATTTTACTATCTTGCAATATGTGTTGGCTGTGGGCCGGAAAAATTTCGACAGAATTATTTATTTATTAAACATAGAAAAACAGTTTATCAATATTAATAATATTTATTAAGTATAAACAAATAAACATAAATTACCCTCCATGTCAATCCATAAAATAAAATTTCATAATATTGCATAAAAATAAAATAGAATAAAAATACCTCTCCCCCCACGCGGACATCCAAGCAGAGCTCTACCGAGGTTGCAAGGATGTGACGTGGAGATAGGGCTCCAAACTAAACATTTCTCACCTAAAATAAGATTTGAAAAATGGTTTTAAAAACGATTTCCAAAATGGTTTTAAGATTTGAAAATATGGTTAAATTTAATGTGAAAATTGATCAGTATTTATACCTATTTTCTGTCAAAACAACATAGCAATGCTTTCCCCAAGCCGACGCCCAAGCAGAGCTCTTACGAGATTACATGGACGCGACGTGAAGAAAGTTTTCGAGCATTTCTCCACTCACATTGATAGTTTGGTTTTTCACTGGCTAAAATTGATTAGTGTTTCAAAACTGATTATACAGAGTAAAACTGATTCAAGTTTTTTCAAAACTGATTAAAATTATGTGAAAATGAATCGGTATATATACCTATTGTATGACCTTAACCCTGCGTGTTCAATTTGATTTAGTAAAACAAAATTTGACCTTGTGATTTTCTAGTATATTCTATTCTTAATCTTATTATTTTTGCAATTGTGTGCTTCAAGATGAAAATAAATGTGAAATATTTTTTATTTAAAAGTTTATTTAAATTTTGTTATATTCCATTTTTATAAAATTTTTTAAATTATTGAAATTTTTTAAAACAGAAATTTATTTTTTTAATAAGAATAATTTTTAAAAATTTAAATGAAGAAATTTGTTTGAATACAGCATTTTAAATCAATATAGTTTTAAGTTCAAAGCTACCTGACGATGACAGTGAGGCGGTCGAAATATATTGAAAAAATTAACATTATGAATCAATATAAATTATAAAATCATAATACATAATCGCATCTTTTCACAATGCCTCGATGTTGTTAGAAACGTATCTACGACGCAAAGCGAGGTCTTAGTGTAAATAAAATAGTAAATCCCATAAGAACTCGTCGATTACGGTAAATATCCACATTGTTGTATAATTAAAGACTAAATCCCAGTGCTATTCGAATGTCAATGTGAAGAAATTCAACTAAGCTCTGGTTAACGGCGGGAGTAACTATGACTCTCTTAATTGAGATGTTACTTGTCGTTACTAGAGGCTTCACTTTGGTAAGCATTCGAATAGCTTCTTTCATTATGGTCTAATATCATGCTCTTAACAGAGTCTAAATTTGTTTAGATATTGGATTATATAATGCTACAGGATCTGAGTGGAGTTTAGGTCGCTCATTGCAAGTGGTATTGTACACCTTCTCGTTGGTGCCGGCTGTTTAAACAGAGCTACAAACCATGGGTAACTTACTCAACCTCAAGTTACTTTGAAACATAGGAATTGACGGAAAGCATAAGAACTAGTAACTAGTTGACAGGTGAAAAATACTGTTGATTATCTAGTTCTTAGTATCTCCCCGGCTCTATGAGTCGGGAGCCTTGAAGTGAGGCTGTTTATAAACAAATCTCTTCATGATATTTATTCCATAGGAATTTTCTGCAATATGAAGCAAAAGAAAGGGCCTCGAATAAAAGTGTGTCAGAATTATTGTTTGAGAGTATATTAGTAAGCTTAAGCAGCGCCTCGCGCGGTGCCCAACCTATACTTAATGAGAACAATAATTCAAGGGGAATTTAATCCATATGCGCAGACTGCACCTAAGTGCTGGTTTGGCATCGATTAAATTCTCCTGTTGTAGAAGCAGGTCATAAATGGAAGTGGGCAACCACTGAAACCTATGAGCCAGAAGAAGCTTAACTACAAACCCCACTGCAACTAAAAATTGCTAGAGTTACCGTAAGAGAGATTATTAGTAAGCTGAAGCTGCGCCTCGCGCGGTGCCTAAAGATAATCTTAATGACAATGGTAAGTCGAGGAAAATTTTAGTCCATATGCGCATACGGCACCTAGGTGTTGGATGGCATCGACTAAGTTTCTCCTGTTTTAGAAGCAGGTCATAAATGG
This sequence comes from Schmidtea mediterranea, assembly GCA_022537955.1. Classification (NCBI taxonomy): domain Eukaryota; kingdom Metazoa; phylum Platyhelminthes; order Tricladida; family Dugesiidae; genus Schmidtea; species Schmidtea mediterranea. Next base: position 19,737,730 of record CM039679.1, on the reverse strand, counting down.
AAGTGGGCAACCGCTGAAACTTATGAGCCAGAAGAAGCTTAACTATAACCCCCCTAGAGTTTGAAGCCACAGAGGTTGTTTATGCAATTACTGAACGGAATTAACTCTTAGTTAGCACCACCATGTAGTTATCTATAAAGCAAACATCAGGTTTCAGCCTATATACTAAATGCATTTTTTGATGCTACGGTATATAAGCAACTAGGTTGAGAGATAGCAGGTGTTGGCAAAAGTGTTCAACATCTGGTGGTACTGAGGAAACTAACCGACTCGTGAGGGATGAATCCCGTTGACCGATCGACTTAGCCTATAGGTACCAGTGACAGTTAAGACGTTTCACGCTAGGGGTAAAACCTTGTGACCAGCTACGGCTTAACCTCAGGTAGCATAATATGAATGCAAGCTTGAGTCGGAGGAATTGGACTAAATGTTATATTCATTGATGTACCGATCTGGCAAAATTGTTGACGGGGAATGCAACTTCGGTTGCAATCTTATAGGAGGCCTATCACGGATTGTAAGGAACATATTGACACCGTAAGTATATGAAACACATGAAAATTATTTCCAATGGTCTATAGAGGTAAATTACTTTATATTGTTATTAATTTACCATTTTTTAGGTGATAAAAAACAAAAATTGATCCGTGGGTAGAAACAAATGATGGATGGACAGCGATTATTCAAGTTGCCGCAGAAGCCAAACGCTCTGATATTTATATCGAAAATTGCAAATTTTTATTAAAACTATTAACTGGAGCATCTGTCTTATATTTATGTAATAAAGTTTATCATAGATTTTAATAAATATTTCTTTGTTATTATTATTAATAAAAAACTATATTTTTAAAGATTTATTGATTATTACATGTACATTCTTCATCACCACAATATTCTATCATAATATTTTCTATAACATGGTCAATACAATTCTTATATTCGGTAGGCTCATCTTTAATAATTTCGGTAGTATCTTCTTCTTCATCATTAATAAATGTATCATCAATAATTTCAGTATTAATTTCTCCATCATTAACAATTTCAGTATTATCACTCTGACATCCAGAATCACTCTGACATTCAGAATCGCAACATGAATCTTCTTTACTCATTGCTTCAACTATAGTCAACATATCTCTAATTTTTACACCAGTTATTTCTTCGAGTTTATCAAACAAAAAGTTTATTAAATATTCTAAACGAAATTAATTAACTATTTTATATTTTATATTTTACCTTTCTCAGGCATCATTTTAAAACTATTTTAAAACTACTTATAATTTTGTTTATAGAATAACAAAGAAAACATTAATACATTTATTAAACACTAAACACTGTACATTAAAATAATTGTGAAAGTCTAGCAGTAACAATTTTCCAGATTGGAGAAACCATATCATTTTGATCAGCTTTATACCCTTGGATTGTTATTGTTATATACCAGTTTTCTTGTTCTTTGAAACCTATTTCTGTAAATGCATCATAATATCTGGTATATTGACTGGTGAAGAAAGCATTTTCATTGCAATTTAAATTGGAATTGATCTTTTTGAACGTATTATCAATATCCTTGATATATAACATTGAGAGAGTCCCAGCAAGAGATTGAAATTGAGTTTTATTGAGTTTGACTGGATTTGCCAATTGCATATTGATTGGCTCATTTAAAAAATACATTTTATAATTGTGGAACATCTGAACTGGTTGGACGCTTATTTTCTTGGTCATGTTTGATTTATGATCTTTATAAGGTGGTGATGCGCTTTTATACCCTTGACAGATAATGATTAACCAATAAGAATCATGAATATTATTATAACAAAGACAATGCATGATAAGTGCATGATAAGTGCAAGATAAGTGCGTGACTGCAAAAGTATATAAAACTGTATGTGAATTAACCCATTGAGTTTGTATATGATTTTACACACATCATCTATATAAAATGCCTTATTAATATCACATGTTTTATTATTACGAGTTATTATTATTAATATCAATATTATTATCAATATTATTATTATTATTTTTATAAATATTATTATTATTATTATTGTTACCACCACCAAAATAAAACTATTAATACCAAAATAAAATATAAAACATTTATTATTATTATTACCACCACCAAATAAAACTAGTACTACCAAAATAAAATACAAAACATTTATTTTCTTAAAAGTTTCATTTTTTGCAAATTTCTTATTGAATTTGTAATATTCCATTCCACATAGCGCTGGTACCGGAAATCACAGCAGCTGCAACCCAGAATACAGGGGTATTCCGTTTCCATTTCCTTGACCATGCGGTTGATTTTATTGTCCCAAAGAGCTTGCTTAATCAGCTCGGAAATCATAATTCTGGTTTCTTCATATATTGCAGCTTCGATCATTGCAGGCTCCTTGATTTTCAAAATTTCCTTCATTTGAGGATAATAATAAATAATTCTTTCAATCACCATAGGGGCATATGTGTCTAAATAAATAATAATAAAAGAAAATAAATAAATAATAAATTTACCATATTGACTGGTATTTTTCTTCTGCATATTTTTCTTCGGTGTAGTTTGCATTTTAAAAATGAAATGAAATGAATAACCAAGGTGTTTTAATCAATCATTAGCCAATCAGATATCGACCAATCCAGAACATGGATTAACTCAAGATAATTTCTGTAAATTGAAGAACATGAAAATAGTAAAGGGTTTCGATAAAAACTGGTCAAGTCGTTTAAGGAAAGGTGATGTCATCATTATCGATGATTTGTATCAGGAAGCAAATAAAGAAAAGGATTTTAATAATTTATTCACAAAATTCAGTAGACATGTTGGTGTTACTGTGATCTTTATTACTCAAAATCTATTTCATCAGGGTGGCGCACATCGAACAAGGAATTTAAATGTTCAATATTTAGTTATTTTCAAGAATCCTAGAGATGCAACAGTTATTGATTTCTGAGGAAGTTCTTGAGACTACTTTTGAGTTGCCTCCAATTTGGGAGGGCGTAAGTGAAGATGAGTACAATAGGGCACAACTAATCTGGACGCAGCAAAGCTGTAGGACTTTGCGTGACTATATGTTAATTTACCTTAAACTTGATGTATTCCTCCTTGCGGACTATTTTCAACAATTCCGTGCTAAGGCTATTGTTTACAATGGTCTTGAACCTCTAAACTTTTATGGCATTCCGGGTATGTCATGGGCTTCAGCGCTTATGACATTAACGGAACCCATTGAACTTTTACAGGACATGGAAATGTTCAATTTTTACGAAGGTGGAATACGGGGTGGGTTAACATTTGTTAACAAACATTACATTGCTGCTTCGGAGGATACAGAATTATTGTACATAGATATAAATAATCTGTATGGTTGGGCTCTCAGCCAAAGTCTTCCTTACGCTGATTTTACTTGGGTGTATGATGGTTTGGATGAGGTTTTGAGTGAATGTGCGAATGTTGTGGATATTGAAATCCTTCCATATGGATATACTATGGAAGTTGATATCGAGATTCCAGATAATTTACATGATTTTTTAAAACACTTTCCGATTGGACCGGAAAAGATGTGCCCACCAAATTCAAAAGTTGAGAAGTTAATGCTAACGCATTATCCTAAGAAGAACTATGTTCTTCATTGGAGGCTTCTCAGGCTTTATCTTTCTCTCGGGGCTAAGGTTACATAGAGCTATTAAATACAAGCAAGCTCCAATTTTTAAACATTATATTGATAAAAACACTAACTTTCGTGCAAATGCAGTTAGTGAATTATATAGAGATTTATTTAAATTGTATAACAACAGTCTGTATGGTAAATCTGTTGAGAACCTTAAAAAGAGGATGAATTTGCGATTATGTAATTCAGCTGAAAAGTTAATTACATATTCGTCAAAATCGGCATTTAGAAAAACAATAGAGATTACTGATGATCTTTTTGCCGCTCATCTTAATAAGGACTCAATATGTTTGGATAGACCTAGTTATATCGGTCAATCAGTTCTAGATTTATCCAAACTACGGATGTACCAGTTACAGTATGTTGAGTTACAAAAATATCGTGATATTTATAATTGTGATATCAATCTAGTAGCGGGTGATACAGATAGCTTCTTTTTGGAGATAAAAAATTTAAAATTAGAAATTTTATTAAAAGCAATGATTTCGGATGACCTGTTAGACACATCAAATTATGATCCTTCTCATCCTTTATATTCTAGACGACTTGACTCGGTTATTGGCAAGTTCAAGGATGAGAGTAAAGGGTTAGGATATAGCGAGTGGGTTTTCTTGCGCCCTAAATGTCATAGCTTGCTAGGAAATAAATCAACAATGCGAGCTAAGGGTGTAAAATTACCGGGTACCGACATTAAACACCAATCATATTTGAATTGTTATAATGACAATACTTTTATGTCGGTACCTCAAACTAGGATAGGAACCCGAAATCACCAGCTGTTTACTTTTAAAAATTCTAAAATAGCATTAAATAATCATGACGATAAAAGAGCTTGGGTAGGGAAAAACTCGAGTTTTGCATATGGTCATTATAGAGGGGTTGATGTCCTTGATGTTGGCGGTAATATAATAATGCCTGAAACCGATCCAGCAGTTCGCGATCAACAATTTGATGAGATATTTGACAATGTCATTGATATTTATTAACAAAATTTGTAAATATTCGAAAAATAAAAATTGTGAAAATTTCTCTTTGCTATTTTCATTTCTTATAATTTACTTGTTTTCATTTTTATAATATTTTTATTTTTTCATGAGAAATGCACAGCGACAAGAAACGTGAAATAAGACTTTATATTTTTATATATGTTTTAATGTATTTATTATTAATAATTGATTGATTTTTTATGTAGTTGTTTTTTTTTATATATAGTTGACAAGAAACGTGAAATAAGACTTTATATTTTTATATATGTTTTAATGTATTTATTATTAATAATTGATTGATTTTTTATGTAGTTGTTTTTTTTATATATAGTTGTTTTTATATAGATGTTTTTTTTTGAATATAGTTGTTTTTATGTATTTGTTTTATTATATATATATTATTATTAATAAAAAAGTAATAAAAATAATAATAATAAAAAATAATAAAAGTTTTTAAAAATAATAATAATAAATAAAAACTTTTAAAAAATAATAATAATAATATTTATAAAATAATAATAAAAATAATAATATTAATAAATAATAAATAAAAGTTTTAATAAAAAATCAAAACATGTAATAATAATAATAATAAGTAATAATAATAATAATATTAATAAAAAAAAATTAAAACATGTAATAATAATAATATTAATAATAATAATAATCAAAATAATAATATTAATAAAAAATAATAATATTAATAAATAATAAATAAAACTTGTAATAAAAAATTAAAACATGTAATAATAATATTAATAATAATAATAAAAAAATAATAATATTAATAAAAAATAATAATAATAAGTAATAATAATATTAATAATAATAAGTAATAATAATATTAATAAATAATAAATAAAACTTGTAATAAAATAAATTTACAAAATATATACTACTTATAAAAAATAAGTAGTAAATTAAAATTAAAAAATGTTTAAAAATAATATGACCTTGACCTACTTTTGAATGACCTTGAAAAAATATGACGAGTCATGGTCTTTGTTTAAATGACCTTGAATGAGTCATGGTCTTTGGTTCAATGACCTTGAATGAGTCATGGTCTTTGTTTCAATGACCTTGAATGAGTCATTGTCTTAAATTTTTTTTGGACTTAGAAAATTTTTTTCTCAGCCGGGGGGGGGGAGGTACTGTGCTGGATGTGACACATCCCACTGCTATAAACTATCTTTAAAATTCCGCAAACAATGAAAACTTAAGTTTATTTCTCTCTTTAGTCCACTGCCTGCCGATCATGGAAAGTATTCTTTCCACGTTTGCATCTAGGTCTGGTACTGCAAAAAAAATTCACACATTTTGAGTATGTCAGAATGAAACTCTAAAGTATTTGTTTTGAAGTATTACAATTGATTGCTTCAGGCCATGTTTTTTGATTTGCAACATGTGATTTTCGGAAACCCCACCACATCTGTGTTGGCAATACTACATTGATTAGATATATAATAGTGTTATTAATTTACATTTAAATTTAGAGAGGAACTTTATCTTTTGGGCATTATTAAATAATTATTAATTAACAAAATATAAAAAGAGGACATTTGGATCAACCGTTCTCGGAATCTAAAATTGTTGATACGCTTGGTGAATCTAAAATAGTTGTAAAAATAAAATAAAATAAAATGAGATAAAATAAAATAAATTAGAATAAGATATAATTGAAGAATTAAAATATAGTAAATTATATTTTTTAAATTTTAAGATGATGTTAAATATAATCGTTGATAATAAAGACAATAAAATACAAAAAACATATTTAAACTTTTTAAACTTTAAACAAATTCAAAATTGCTGAGAGTAGATCTTTTCTGTTGTTAAAATTAAAGCAAAATTCTTTCAGGAACTCCTCTCTCTTTTCGGCTTTAATACCTTTACGTCTCTTTATCTCCAATTTAAGTTCATTATGAAATAATTCAATGGCCTGCGTATTTATACCTGTTGTCTTACTAACGAAGTCATATTTATGACAAACAGTGTCATATTAATAGTTGAAGCTGTTTAAGTTGGAATATGACTTGTGTTCATCTATTTAACTTTTTAATCTTTAATATAATATTTTAATTTATTTATGGGGGGAATCTAAAATTGTTGATCCGGACATTTATATAAATAATAAAAAAAGAAAGAGAAGAAAATTATTTTCTTAAAAAGATAAAACTTTCTCTTTAAAAGAGATCTATTGGCAACACAAAATTAGTGAAAACACGGACTGGTGGCCTATTATTAATGGAAGCGTATATATCGTGAAGACGGTGCTTCTTCGTGCAAAAATATTTTATTCTGGGCTTCCTATTGCCCACTAAAGAAAAGCAAAATAATCTTACGACAAAATAAAATGTTTTAGAGCTAATTCAATATGTCCAGTATAAGTGCGAAGTTTGTACCAACTTTAAAATTGTCGGAATCATTCAGGCATCCTGTTTAAATATCTGGAATTTCATTATTTCAGATATTCCAAATTTAGTTATTAAAAGCTTTATTTGTTTATTATTTTTAGAGCTCATCCTGTTACATATTTAAAAGTAAATAAAAAATTATTTTACTTATAAACAATATATCCAACAAGAATGGTGATAAAATAAGGTTTAAATTAATCTACAAATTTGGGTATTTTCAATGAGATTATCATAGAATTATTAATGTTATTAAAACATACCCAAAAACTGCATTTTTTCCCTTCATCTAATATTTCCGTACGAATTTAACGACTTTGATGCTAACATATAATTATTTTCTTTTAAAAAGACTTCAAAATACTTTAAAATAAACTGACCAGTCAAAAATATTTTTATTCCCAACATTAAACATGGAAAAACAAAATCTGTCCAATAGATATTTATACTTATTATATGAGAAATTTTGACATTTTTAACTACTCAATGCACACATTTATTTTGACTTTCCTGTCCCAAAATGATCTAATTTTTTTTCCAGAAACTTTTTATCGAATTAATATTTTATTTTCAATTTTAAAAGTATTTTTTTCCTGGGTTGAATTTAAAAAAAAGTCAAAAATATATGTATATAATTATAAATATAGGTATACAAGTTTTTGAAAATTTATTATGGCCTTATTTGTTTTATTTTTGTAAAAGCCACTGACGTACACAATAATTTTTATTACCTTTTATTTTAAAATTAGTTGAAAATGTTATAGGTATTTATAAAACAAATTATATTCTACCCTAGATGACTCTTGTATAGCATCAAGCTATCATCTATGGTTACATCTCTTCTGGAGATATATAATAAACTGTATTTCTGGTTTATGTTCTCGTACACAGGTCATATCTTGTTCAGTTTGGGTTGTGGATGTGTTTCAACATCATATGATTCATTGTCCGCAAAATGTATTTTTTTTGTATTTCATAATACCGTCGATAACTAATAAGTTTGGAGAAAATGGTTGTTTCAAAAATTTCTGATGTTGACTAGTACATCCTCTCATCCGGTTTTGTCAAAATATCTTGCAGAATTCTCATTGTAAGAAAAATGTTCATTTCTTCTACGGTAACGAGTAACCATAGCCTTGATGATGGTCCTGGCCGTTGTTGGGCGAATTGGTTTGTTTCTGTTACAATCAGATTGATCAGAAAATCGTCAAAAATAGTTGAAAATACGACAAAACATCCACAAATGGAAACGTTGGTGGCGCAATAATTGGCTGATTTGTGCTAATGGGATACCAATTTCTGACCAAATCTAAATTACCTTTTTCTTCTTCTTCGCTTTCATCGCTTTCCATGACGCTATCATCACTTTCGGATCCACTCTCCAATAAATATGGGAATTCCGAACCACTCTCACTGTCGCTCATTTTCAAAGCGGTTTACTGAAATAAACGTATATATTATCGCAAAATTATTGACTCATAAAATGAATATCTGCTTACAAAATAATAATGAAGACAATATTAGACAAATTGAAAGAAATTATTGTAAAATATTCACTTTCACTCTAAAACACACGAAACACTATATAAAAATAAACTGAAACAGACACAAAGCCCATTTGAAAGTATAGCGAAAAAAAAGCATTAATTGTGTATTAAAATAAATAATAAAAGTTAAGGACGAACGAAATAATTTGATACTATCTGCGACATCTATTTTGTAATAAATAAAATAAAAGAATGAATTTTAATTATTCCGGTAAATATTACGGCCACCTGTGTCATTGCCAAGCGTGCAGAAATCTGCCAGTACGGAGCGCTCGTGCCAGATACGGGCATGTACGTTAAGTGGTTAAAAAACAGAACATCATGTGAAATATAAATAATAATTAAAAAGTAATTATTATTCGTTGTATAAATATTTCTAGTAAATTAATAGAGTTTGAATTTAATTTAATTATTTTTAATTTCAAATAATAATTAAAATTTAATAATAATTATTTAAACTTATATAACTTACTATTAAAATATTCTAATCTAAATCTAATAAATAATAAATATTTATAAATCAACTTTTAAAAATTTGTCATCAGAATAATCTCCAGTATTTAGACATTCCATATGTTAATTAGCATAATATTATCTATTCATATAAATATAAATTAGTATTTATGCTATTTCAGAGTAAATCGTTTTTAGAAATTTCAGAACAGAAATCATTTACTATTATTTAATTTTCTATTTTGTTTTAATAAAACTTATATTTTCCACCTTTGATCTATTTTCATTTTTAATTTTGTTTATCTTCATTTTTCTACAAACTATAGATCAATGTTAGTCATTCAATTTAAGTCTAGACAGCCTGAGAGATTTTAATAATACAAGCAAATTTTACCATTATCTTATAAAATTTTATTAATTATAACACATTTGATTTTATTGTACAAGCGGACAATGCTCAACATGGAGCATGCCATTGAGAAAATACACAACAAACGCAAGAGTCAGAAAGATTCATTTTATCACAAATATTGTTGGGAAAATTTCAACGCAATTGTCCACTATAATTATCAAAATTGTCCTGGCTCTGATTTGTGATATTCGTCGGCAATACGATATCCGGCTTTGCAAATTGATGAATTGGATTGACTATTCTGTTGTCAGATTATCTTGGTACTCATTTGATAATAGAAAAGGAATTCAGCCGGACTTCAAGCAGCCTCTTCGGAGTTGAGATCAGCGTCAGCAATCAATTCTCAAATGATGACCTGGAGACAAAATCAGGGCCAATCTCGACCTACTGTATCATCAATAAGCAGAATATTCTTTCCTGTCATCTAAATTACTGTAGCAAGAAGACATGTATTTATATAAAGTTAATATTAATAGATCACCGGAAGGAAGGGATATCTAAAAATCTGAAATAATAAATATACAAATATATACTTATATATATCAAATACATATACAAAAAGTTCTTTTTTTAAAAAAAAAAAATTATGCCAATGCTAACAGTAATATGACAGCGAATTTTCGATTAGTATTTAAAAAGCTGGTTTTATCTGAATCTACTAAAATGCCAAACTTGTGAAAATGCCACCGCCTGGCCGAATGTGAAATGTTGCTCAATGCGCATGCTTTCAATAGAGTTTTCAGTTCAGTACGTCTGACTCCAATCTTCAAGAGTATTTCTTGAGTTTTGAAAGGAAATGAGCCTAGTGAGCCAATAACACAAGTGTCAAGTTCAACTTTGAAGTCAGGTTTGACAGCTTGATTTGATTCTTAAGAGAATCATATTTCCTCAGATTCAGCAAATCAACTTGCTCAAAATTGTTGACAGAGTCGTAAGGACATTTCATATCAACAAGAAAGATTTTATTTCTGGTCAAATCAGGATCATCAGATCTATGCATTCCTTCAAGGTTGGGACAGTGAACAGACATGATAAAATACGACAATCAAGTTGACATTGTCTAATCTTTAGCATAAAACAGTCAACAAAATCTCTCATCACCTTTGATGTGAGGTTTTCCACAGATGGAAAGATTGTTTGTACGCACTCGATGAATGAAATTCAGGGAAATTCAGATAGCTCACTGCGAAAGATTGCCTTGTTGATTTTGAGAGAAAGTATTACAACTGAAGCTAGAAAGTTGAGTTGCAGCTCTTTTCCCATTTAGAAAGATACGAGTCACAGAGTGCCATGTGTAAAACCTTTAATGTTGTTTTTCGAAGATCAGAAGTTAAAATGGAAGTGCCACACATTGCTGTTATGATGTAAACCGATGGTTAGTGGTCTGTGACAATGAACGAAATAGTGATGTTGTGTGTCTTTTCAAAAAAAGTGACCGCAATCCTCGCTCTTTGAAAACGAGTTTTTCTACCAGAATGGTAGGGTTTAAACTCTTTGCCATTGAGTCAGTCAAGACTTTCTTGCAAAGACGCTGTTTTAATCCCCAGAAGCTGACCACTGACAAAGTTTAAAGAGTCAATGTTAATCTTTCTAGCATAGTCACAGTTAGATGTGAGGAGTCGGAAAAAGTGAGTAATTATCTGTGTATGATATTCATCAAGAAGATCAACAGAATTTGCTCATCCATTTTCAGTTAATTTGTAAAAGTAACTACTTCAGAATGACTAATCAAAAGCATCATTTTCTTAAAACAATTTCTCAAATTACTAGTGATGTTTACTGAAAGATTGCTATTATCATTCGATTTCAAAAGAGCACTTGTCTTGATCTCAAGAGTTCTAAAAGGAAAAATCAAACGAGAATGGACAAAGACCTTATAAGCCTTTAGCTTTTGCCAACCAAGCAAATCAGAATCAGCAAGTTTTCGAGTATCAGAAACAGCATTTTCAAGAATGCCATATGAACTCTAATCAGTTTTATCGCCGACAGGAACACCGAGGTATAGATAGAATTCAGTTGACTGCAATTTATTAATCCCCGTACCGTTGATCAAAATGCCATTATCTATCTGAACCTTTGGAATTTGAAGGTATCCACATTTTTCTGGTCGACACACAAACCTTATTTCAGCTACAGTTGTAACAGCTATATTTATGATTATCTGAAGATCTGTGACAGATTTTGCGACAAGAGCAATATTATCAGCATAAGCCAGAATCTTGATAGGAGATTCTCCAATCATGAAAGAATCACAGTCAGATTGCTATACTGCTTCAAGAACAGGATTGATGACCAAGGCAAACAAAATCATCGAAGTAGGACATCCTTGTTTGACCTCCTGTTTAATCGGAATGTTCATAGTCAATATTAGGCCACAACGCGGCCATGTGTTTTTTAAATTTCATTGATATTATTTCGAAGAACTCTACAAATTGATAGGTAATTCTATGTTCCAGAAAGAGAAGTAGGATTGATTATGTAGTATTCATTAGTATTATAGTCGATAATTAGAAGAATTTTCCGATGTTTTGGGGCGCAATAATGGCTAATATTATTTGCGCTTTGATGAGACCCTCGTAATTTAAAAATTTAGTCAAATGTCGAGTATAATCATCAAGGATTGTAATCCACATGGTCGCATTTAGCAAAACATAAAGTTGGAATTTAATATCAAATAATTAAAATATTTTATAGTTATTTCTTCATCAATTTTGCAGTTTATTAAATTTAAATTTATGCAGATCTAATTTGCTTGTTTAATTTTTTCTGATTTTAGAAACTCACTGGTACTTCCATCGGAAACCTAATTGTCAAAAATTAGATTTTCAATTAATACAATAAAGGCAGAAGTAAAGAGAATTGAGTCATCAGATGTGATGGAAGCGTGTTCGATATTGCTTTCGCTATTGAAGATCACTTTTTTCTTAGAAATTATAAATTTAATGAGGTAGTCGTGCATATTCTTACCAATGCCGATAAGTCTTTCAGTTATTATTCTTCTGTTGAAATTAAATATGTGGTTATTGCTCAAAACCAGTGAGAAAAGAAACAGATTCCAATTTGAGTCATTTAAAACAAAACTGCTGATGTGATCTATTGCAGTGAATTGGCTAAAAGTTACATTTTCTCTAATAAACGTGCCGTTTTGTGCAACAATGTTTATTGTCAGTTCGGGAGAAAGAACAGTCATAGTGAATGGATCTTTAAAATATTTGCTTAATAGAGACGAAAGACACAAATTGCATGAGTAGTACTACAAACCTTCTTAACTCCATTTCTTTTAATTATTAAAATGATGAATTTAGGGAGGCCACCTCCCGAGATTTTAAGGTCTTTCTGCGTTGAGGGAGTTGCAATTCGTGGAATTTTTTTCTAATTATTTCCGTGAACTCATCAAAAAAGCTTAGCCACACTTTACTTATTATCATAGAATATGCGCAAATATGAGGCCCACATTCATAGCTATTTTCCCGATACAAGATTTCTTTTGATTAAACAACTGAGATAATGCCATTGTAATTCGCAGTGCATGTGTTTTGTTAACAAAGTTATATCAATATCTAAGAATTGGATCAATGTAGTAAGAAGTCAAGAAATCCTTACAATAGACAAACAAGATCCAGTCAGTTTGGTCAATATTTAGAAGGCAAAAAACAATTTGAGCTTTTAAAACCTTTTCCGGTATTGAAAACAAAATCCTCATCAGAGTTAGTTCTCAAGATCTCAACAATAAAACAATTAAGAAACTCAAACTCTGAGCCTGTGATGTGATTTTCAAATTTATTATCAATATCATCATCAGTAAACCAAATTTTACAGTCAAGTATTGCATTATTAGTTATTTTAATTATATTTATTGTGCTGTCTGCATCAGTCTCTTTAGAGATTGGAGCCGATATCGAGAATATATAATTACTTGCTAAATATATCGTAAATAACCATACATTTCCTAACAAATATTCCTAAATTACCTAAGTATTTGTTTAATCTTACCCTAAATATTATTATATTTCGAAATAAAATGTCAATATATTTATTATCAAATATTATTTACTAAATTATCTGTAAATAAATTGAATCTATTTAAACCAAAAAAAGTTATTAAGTTAATTAAACACTTAAATTTACAAAACATAAGCATGATAAACATGTTAGATGTAGTACAAATGCAAAATAACTAAGACATGTACATGATTAACAAAGACATGACTAAAAAACTATATATATATCCTTTTCTATGACTGTATATACTTGACTTTTAATAGTTTACAAAATATAAAAAATACAACAACTGAATATTCTTACTGCTAATGCTAAATTTTGAATCAAGCATTTTAATTTTAATTTAGAAAAGTTAATGTCAATTCTGATTGCCAAAATGGATGAGCTTTGTGTGCAAATCTTATCGAAATCATATGCTGCACTCTGGATATTATTCCATTTATAATATTGCTCGCTGAGAGATAGACCTAGAAGAAATTCTTCATATACATTTATATACGATTTGGGACCAGCTGAAAATCCATCCATTTATGTCTATGAATGGAAGCTTACATTAATACACTTCGTAACAATCTCATTTCTTTGATATTTGATCAATAGATGTTTTCTTTAATGACTTTTCTAATGACTTTTATAATTTAATCAGTTTTATTTTTAAAAGTATAAGGTTTGTGAAGAAACAAAAATAATAAAATTGTGAGAAAGATAATAATAATAATATTAGATTTGTGATAATAATAATAATAATAATAATAATAATAATAATAATAATAATAATAATTAAAAGTAAACGCCAATAAAAACTTTTCGTACGATATATTTCGATAGCATAACTATCATCTTCAGGTACTCAAAACCAACTAAAAATATTATGAATTAACATTTAATTTAAACAAATTATTTTTATTAATTTAATTTTGTAATAAATAAATATTTATAAAATATATTCAATTCACTTTTAATTAATTTAAAATTTTAAAATTTTCACTTATATTATAATTTTTAAAAAATTAATGTAATTTAAAATTTTCAATTATTTTAATAATATTAAAAAAACAAACATGATTTAACATACGTAAACTATTTAAAAACATTCAAAACATTCGTAGTCACAGCACTTTGCACATTAATCTTTGGATCCAATGACCTTATCAGCAATGCTTCACATATCACGCGTTCCCAATAATTATTAAAACTTCTCAACAAAATTCTAAAATCAGACATTCCTTTTCACTTTTACAGCCTCGATTGTGCTCACTAATATTGGTCAAACCCTTCAATCGACAATGCTCTAGAACTCGAGTACAGAGATGACTGGAAGTCTCTCCAATGTATGTGGCATTACACCCATTACATGTAAATTGATAAACGAGATCAGAACACAATCCAACCGGAGTTTTTGATTTATTAATAAACATATTGCGTACCTTACACGAATTAAAGATGGATTATTAAAACCGTTAATGCGATCAGAGTTTGAGTGTAAGGATAGCTTTGAGTTTGTGTCTTGTATTGCAAAGCTACAAAAACGAAGTATGAATGATGTTATGGTTTCGTTTGATGTTTGCAGTTTGTTTACGAATGTACCACTGGTTGAGACGATTGACTTATGCTGTGCGTTGTGGAATGAAAATGATTCGTAACATCACATTTTGGATAGAAGGGCATTTCGTAAACTTCTTGAATTTGCTACTTCAAATGTCAATTTTCTTTTCAATAATGAATGGTATCAACAAATAGATGGAGTCGCTATGGTTTCCCCTTTAGCACCAACGATGGCATCAATAATATTTGGCTAGTTTAGAAAAGAAAATTGCTTCTTTCCAATTTGAAAAACCCATTGTTTATAAAAGGTATGTGGATGATATTTTTCTTGTATTTGAAAACCAGAAACATGTAGAACCGTTTTTGCATTTTATGAACAGTTTACATAAAAACATTGTATTCACATGTGAAACGGAGAGAAAGTCATCAATTGCGTTTTTAGATTTATTAATTCAACGCAAAGATAAACAGTATGAGACAGAGATTTATAGAAAACCAACTGATACTGGTCTTTATACTTCTCCAGAAAGCTTTTGTGAATTTAAGTATAAGAGAAATATGGTGAAAGGATTGATTTATCGTTCATGGTCTTTATCTTCTACTTTCGCTAATTCGGTAAAAAGTGTTGATAAATTGGTTGAGTCGTTGATAAAGAATGGATATTCTAAATCATTTTTATTGTTGATGATAAAAGAGACTGTTGACAAATTGATTAAAAATCTAAGGATCCATGTTTTGGAAAGTCTGAGTGTAATTTGTCAAATGAGTGTGAATTGAGTGTTGATCTAAATAATAGTAAAAATGGATACAAAAAAATTGAGCCTAAATATGTGTTAGTATTGCCGTACTCTGAAGGCTTTACAAATTATAAAAGGAAGTTAAGTAAAAAGATGGGAAATTTAGAATATAAGATCGTCTCTAATTCGTGTAAGATATGCAATATTTATTATTAATAAATCAAAAACTCCGGTTGGATTGTGTTCTGATCTCGTTTATCAATTTACATGTAATGGGTGTAATGCCACATACATTGGAGAGACTTCCCGTCATCTCTGTACTCGAGTTCTAGAGTATTGTCGATTGAAAGGTTTGACCAATATTAGTGAGCACAATAGAGGCTGTAAAAGTGAAATAGGAATGTCTGATTTTAGAATTTTGTTGAGAAGTTTTAATAATTATTGGGAACGCGTGATATGTGAAGCATTGCTGATAAGGTCATTGGATCCACAGATTAATGTGCAAAGTGCTGTGACTACGAATGTTTTGAATGTTTTTAAATAGTTTACGTATGTTAAATCATGTTTGTTTTTTTAATATTATTAAAATAATTGAAAATTTTAAATTACATTAATTTTTTAAAAATTATAATATAAGTGAAAATTTTAAAATTTTAAATTAATTAAAAGTGAATTGAATATATTTTATAAATATTTATTTATTACAAAATTAAATTAATGAAAAATAATTTGTTTAAATTAAATGTTAATTCATAATATTTTTAGTTGGTTTTGAGTACCTGAAGATGATAGTTATGCTATCGAAATATATCGTGCGAAAAGTTTTTTATTGGCGTTATCTTTTAATTAAATCGTTGCCAAATTTATTTAATTATTTATTTATAATAATAATAATAATAATAATAATAATAATAATAATAATAATAATAAATATAATAATAATAATAATAATAAAAACAATAGTTTTAATAAATAATAATAAGGTGGAAATTATAATATTAAATTTGTGAGAAATAATAATAATAAAAATAATAAAATTGTGAGAATTATAATATTAACTTTGAGAGAAAATAAATTAATAATAATAATATTAATAAAAATAATAAGAAAATAAAGTCATTGAAAAAACAATAACTTTAATTAATTCATTTAAAATATATTGTTTCTTTTTTAAAAATACTGAGCTTAAAATACTGTTCAACATACCAAAATTTATTTGTTTTATAAAAATCTTTGAAATAAGGAGTTAATTTGGTTTTTAGACCTTTCATAGTTAATAATATAATAGAATTAAAATTAGAAAAGCATGACTCCGTTCAAAATACTTTTGTCTAAAATACATTATTATTACATTTTCTTTAATTTCCATTTTCAACATCCAAAAATTATTCGAATATGTTTAAAACAGACAATACATTCATTAATATATGCATAAGTCGCTTTAACATTTTAAAATAAAATATATTTTTTGTAAATTAATGTACTTTATTAATTCTTTGTTGTTTACAAAGCTTAAAAATTAAAATTTTATTTTGATTTACCATTTTATAATAAAATATCTTTTTTTTGTTATTTCTTTTTTTTTCATTTTAGGATTGTAAATTTGGAAATTTAAACATAAATAAATATACAACCGAAAACTGTGGGAAGATAATTGAATTTTGTTTTGAAAATAAACACTCAATTATTTTAAAACAGAGATCCTTTATGCGCTATTTCAATGTTAGGCATTCTCCTAATAACCCTACAATAATTAACTTAGTGAAGCGTTTTCGAGAACAGGGGTCTGTTGCTGATAGGTCTCGACCTGGACGAGGTCTCTGAGTACATAAGGCTAAAATACAGAAAATGTGCGGCTCAGTATTGAAGACAATCCAATAATAGTGTACCTAATTTCTCCGATTAAAGTAGATTGAAATTAAAATTTACGAATTTTGTAAATTATTTTTAAAAATTATTATATTTATCAGTGAAATAAACGGCATTTTAAAATTCAATAACAAAGATGAAGATTCTTATATTTCAATTTGCATTACAAATATAGAAATTATTATTCACTATTTCCTTATAATAACAATTTATGAAACAAAAATATTTCACATTGTCTAGAATTGAATTAATTTGTTTTTATTGTTTATTTATTTAATAAATTTGCTTTGATTTATATTATTCTTTGAAGTTAATAGTGTAATATTTAAACAATATTTAAATTTAAAATATATTGAAAGCTTGATAAATTTTATTAAATTAAAATATTAGGAAGATATTCCGTTTTTAATATTTTTAAAATTTAAATTAAAAGCGGTTAATTTATTTATATTATTTATTTTTAATGATTTTGAATATAAATTTTCATTTATGAAAATGCAAATTTATAATATAAATTGCTGGATAATCCTTTTCAAAAAACTGTTAAAATCTGAAACTTTGAACATTTATTTAATTAAATGAAATATTTTGTTGGGTTTAGTAAAACTTCAATAGAAACAATTTTTTAATCCTCACTCTATGTGTTCAATAATAAATTATCAAGACCCAACAAATTCGAAACTTAAGATAAGAGATTATTTATGATGTTTGATGGTTGGGCGGGATCCAGAGCGATTTTTTTCCGAAAATATTAGGCACAAATCAAAAGTTTTTACTTCATTATAATAACGAACATTTTAATATATAAAACAAATTTTTTTCATATTCTATTGTCAGATAATTGAGTTACAATTTTTAAAATATACCTTTTTCAAAAAGAAATAAACATTGAAGTTGAGGAAAAAAATTCATGAAATATAAATAGTTTGATAGAACAACTATCGATCATATGTGAGTAGAAAAAATTCGTAGAAAACCAAAGTAGAACCTGAGTATTTTTCTGGTGGAGTTGGTAACCAAATATAGCATGATTTTTGTGGACTTAAATTTTGATTTGGGTTTAGTTACTAATTTAGTTACTCATAAAATAAAACCAACCGAAAATCCTATAACTCAGAATCATAGGCCTATGACTATCAGATGGAGTCAAAAGTGGACGAGATGATTCTGGAATTGTTGAAATAAGACATTGTCAGGAGATGTCAAAACTTTTGAAACTCTCCTACAGCTGTTGTAGGTAAGAAAGACGGGTTAATCAGGATGTGTCTATATTTTAGAAAAGTAAATGATGTTACAGAAAAATTCAGTTTTCCAATGACGGATCCTCAAACTATATTCGATTCTTTATCCAAATCTTCAGTCATTTCTATTTTAGATTTAAGGCAAGCATATTATCAGGTATCTCTTGATGAGGCGTCTTAGATAAAAGCAGCATTTTCTACAAAGAAAGAACAGTTTTGATATAATTTAATGCCTTTTGGGTTGTCGACAGCTCCAGCGATCTTCCTGAAACTTATACATAAATTATTTGATGATATTTTTATAATGGTGTTGCAAAAATCTAGATAATGTGCTAGATAACGGAAAAACTACGGAAGAACACAATAAAAATTTTGAGGCAGTTTTCAAACGAAATAAACTAGCAGGGTTAAGGATCAATCCTAAAAAGTGCAGTTTTTAAGAGACTGAATTAACACCGACAACGCGATTTTGGGCCTAAACAATTAGTATATGCTTATCAACTGCAAAGAATTTGGCAAATTCAAGTGGCTACCAAAAGACAGAAAGAACTAATGTAGTTATTGGCCGTAGAGAGATGGTAAGTGTAAAATGATTAGATGCAGATGATGTTGACTTGTCGGGTGTTTTGGTTCCACAGAAAATGGATATATCCTATTATTACAATTAAGAAGCACTTGGGTTGACCATGAAAGGAAGATAGAAGTTAGAATATATTCTCGATTTGTTCATTGATTCTTAGTATTATAATATATTTTAAATCTATTATTTACTTATTTAAAACTAGTAAAAATGTATTTAAATTTATTTGTAAACCTATCTATCTTAAATACGCAAGCCAGTCGTATTAAATTTTAATAGTTTGTAGGAGAGTGGGTAAAATTATTTGATATTAAGGATTATATTAAAGGAGTCACTGGAAGTTTGATAATTGTTGACAAGGGAAAGGGAGGTTAAAAATTGTCTAAAAATTGGTGACATAATTAATGAACGTCCCTTAAACAGAAAATCTTCTTGCTTGAAAAATCCATTTAATAATTCCAGAGTGCAATTTAATGTTCTAACAAGTCCTATTAAAACCTCTTGGTGTGTACGGGCGTATTAACCAATGGTTGAGTATAATTATTCACGTGCTTTTGACAGCATGTTGTAAACGTTTATGTATGCATGCTCCAAACAATGTTCACAGTTTTGGCCTTAATGGCCTCAATTTCGAAAGTGTTGAATACATTAATTTTTTATGAAAACCTCATTTTAATATATTCTTCAATTTTGCGGGGTTCAGTAAAAATAGGTATGCTATTTTGTTTGTAAGTCTAGTATTACAGTTTCTTAGTGTTTGTAGAAATAAACAAAATTGGAAAGACTTAGGTTAAAAGTCTGTTAAAAGAAAACAGTATTAAGCCTAAAAATATTTGAAGAAATTAAGTGAGAAATAATTTTTATCGAGATTTTAAACAAAAAATAATAAATCCAAAAAATTATATTAAATTGTAGGAAAAATTAAATATATTTTAAAGCTTAAATCAAAATATTATCATAAAATCATATTTATCGTTAAAAAATACATTTTATAGTTACATATCATCATTGAATGGTGTACTATTAAGTTTTAGGAAAAATTAATTATCATTTATGGTAATTATTATAACATAATTATTATAAATGACTTATAATTAATGCGAAATAATTACTTTCTTGTAATTATTCTTAATCTAAATTATAATTCTCACAGAAAATCTCTCTAAAATCCAATGAGCTGATAATTTGCAATTTTTAGAACAGTAATATTTGGTTTTACACCTTCAATACTTAAATAATTAAATTTTATTATATTATACTGAAAATTACAAATTTGACCTGCACGAATACCAAAGAATAAGTAACGGCGTTACCCTCCTGGCTTGCCATCCGGGCCGTCTTGCGGGTCCACGCCAGGCTACCCAGGGAGTGGTTCAATACTTTTAATGTTTGTAGCTGCAGGTGCAATTTTTCACCAGTTCTAGATGGAGCCAAATGGCATCCATGTGATCTTGATGTTGCCTGGCTTGCATAAATTACCATGGAGGGTTTTCGTTCTCTCGTTGCACTTTCTTTATTTCGGACTTCACATGATTTATTAAAATGGCCATTGAATGAAATTATTATTAAAATTTAGATTAATTACATGATCTGCTAAATTAGTTATATTATCACCGACCACCTCTCACCCCAATATATATATATATATATATCAATCATAGCCTACTAGCACTCACTCTGCACTTGCGCAAATCTTGGTATGATGTGCCCACAGCCCATACTTTGACTTATTCTAATGTCTATGGTGGGCAGTGTCTAGTCAACATTTCACTTGAATTTGCTTCTAACCAAAAATGCCCACCAGTGGACGTTACTACCTTTGTTGGAGCCTCAATGTTTCTCCCTGCAAAACTATCGAATTCAAAAGATACCTCATAAGCTACGTCTGGATCTTTGGGCTAGCTAAGTGCTGGTTAACTTTATCCAACTCACTATCTATTAATTAATAAAATTGACATAAAATTACCTACAGTTAATGTCACGTCATAAAATACGATTTTCACATTTAAAACAAAAAAATATTTGTCATATCAGATAGATTAAAATATACAATAATTAAAATTTTCTTTTATTCTAAATTTTTCAAATATTTCAAATATCTGATTTCTTAACAAATAATAAAAAATAAAAATGCAAATCGTTAATTGCATAAAAAGTGAAAAATGAAAAATGAATAGAAAAAAATATAATATCAATAATAGGGATGAAAAAATTCCCGATTTTTTCATTTACCGGTAATTCGGTAAGTGAAAATGAAAATACCGGTTTACCGGTAAATTACCGGTAATTCTTTTCTGAAAAATAAAACTATAGTGAGAAAAAATAAAAATTTTGATGCATTTCACATTTATTATATCAAACATATACAACAAACATATACAGAAAATATATACAGAACTAGGTGATGACGACTGACAAGAATTTGCCAAGCATCGGACAGGTAGAGGTTATTGAATAAGTAAACCAAGGCGCTGAAGGCGCTGCTGTGCCATCGGAAGTAAGCAAGTAAAAATATACTGAAAAATTTAAATGTTTTATTGATTATTTTCTTTTTGAAAATAACTTCTTAAAAAGACTAAATTATTTAAAGTCTTATCTTCTAGGTTGGATCTAATTTAAGTGCAAAATAAACCTGATCCTGAGAATACTCTTTCTGATTCTACACTCGCTAGACGAATTGTCATTAAACAGTCGAATACCATTTGAATGCACTTCCCCCGCACTCTTTCCTGGCGGAAGTACTCTAAATCTTTTTTTACTATTTGTTTGAAATCTTTGCCATTTTTTGTTTGAGGTACTGGAGCTTCCTGAAGTTCAGTTTTTTTTGTTTGATAAGTTCGTGAAGTTTCTGCTTCATGGATATTGCAACATTAGGTGTAAAAGTATCAATACTTTCGTTATCTAACTCTGAATTTGTGGAATCCAAATCAAAATCGTTACACTGACTATTATCAACTATAATCGAGAGAATTTCTAGAATTTTCTGGATCATTGTTGCTTTATTGTTTACATTAAAAATATTATAATTTTCTTCATCTTACAAAACCAAATAAGGATCTGTCAAATAGTTTAATACGTCTGAATAAACAGTCCTTCTCTTTTGTATGCAATGTATTAATTTTTTTTTAAGTTCAACGATTAAAAATGTATTTTGGTTGGTTAATTCATCCAACATAAATTTTAACGTAACATCAACTACATATAAATTAGTCTTTTCATTACAGAGTGTTTCAACAGCTAACTTAACTGGTTGCAGGCTTAAGATTATATTTGTTAGCAATCTTATTTCTCTTTCATTGAAATCTGAGTCCAGTTTCAGATTTATTAGACTTTTTCAGACAGCATGTTTAAGTAATAAAAATCTCTCTAACATATTTAGTAAACTGCTCCACCTGGTTCTACAATTTAAAATTAATGAACGTTCTTTCCCAATAATTTCTTTGACATATTTTTGTAGCAATGTATTTTTGGTTGTCGATTTTCTAAAAAGTTTTACTACGAAGTTTTACTTGAATTGTTTTATGCGTCTTTGGTATCTCTTGATAGCCTCTTGATTTTAATAGCATTTGTAAATCTACAGATGTACAAAACTTGCTAAAAGGAATTCCATCTTTTGCTATCATTCTTGAGAGTACAGCTTCTAAGGATTCGTCATTTTTCTTGAAATAGGAAGTAAATTTTGGTCTCATAGTAATCACTGGTTCTTTTGAGAATTCTTAATTGCTTCTTTTTAATATATTAATTTTAATCTGGCTCTTTAGATGACTACTTAATCCATTAGTACACCCCCCTGCTGCCTTTATTCTTTTATTGCACTGTTTACATGACGCTACAACTTTGGTTTCTGTACGATTGAAGTAGCACCAAACCGGATTTTTATCCATGGTTTCTAAAACAAAATAAATAATATAGATTTAGAACACACATAATGTAATAAAACAAAATAAATAATATTCGAAGATTTGAATTCATATATGCCAATCTATTCGAAGTTTGAGAAATACTGTCTTGTCTTAATGATTTATTGTAATGTATTAATAAAATTTTGGTGAAAAATCAATCACAATATTATATACTTGTATTAAAGTATTTAATTTAACTATCGCAAAATTTTTATTGTCACTAATTTGTTTTCATACGTGAGAATAATGGGGATTCCCCAAGAAAATAGGGTTAGAATAATACATATTTTGCACAATCTTAAGGCATAATAATATTAGAATCTTGTAAAAATATATTTGTATTTAATTATTTTAAACGGCTGTTAGAAGTACAAAATGTATTGAAGATTCAAATTTAAATGTTATTTTTACAATAATATTGCATTAATGTCTTGTCGTAATGTTGTGTATTAAAAATACCTTTAAATATCGATAAACACAATATTTTGTGCATAAAAATTCCTAGTTTGGATTTTTTTATTTACCGAATTTACCGGTAATACCATCCCTAATCAATAATAATAATAATATTAATAATAATAATAATAATATAATAATAATTAATAATAATAATAATAATAATAATAATAATAATAATAATAATAATAATAATAATAATAATAATAATAATAATAATAATAATAATAATAATAATAATACTAATAACGGATAGATGAATGAAGATAAACTAAATCTTTGTTAACAGATCAAATGTTAAAAAGACAAAGCATTTTAAAAATCAAAAAAAATAAAATAATAACAAACACGTAAAATAAATTTTCATTTTTTCTCAATTTAATATTTTACAGTTTTAGTTAAAACAAAGATTTGAATTTCATTTTGATTTAGTTTATGTTTTTTTTTATTATCAAACTTCAGTTGCAGCGGTATCAAAAATGTTGAAATAGCAATTGAAATTTTGATTTAGTTAATTATAAATCAAATTGAAATTTATTGAATTAAAAAAATTGAATGTTAAAGTATGATTTGAATATTTTTAAAAACAAAATTAACGAGTATAATATAACTATTATTAAATAATGATATTAAAATAATATAATTATCAATTAAAAATAACTATTAAAAATGTTAGTAAATACAAGAGTAATAAACAAAGTTTAAATTTATCATAAAACAAATTATTTAAAGTGAAACACATTTTTTATATTAAAATATCATCTGTTTTCTAAACTTTTTAATTTGTTTTATCAATATGTAATAGCTCAGGCTACTCAATTAATGCTTAACATTTGATGCCTTTTACAAGTCATTTAGTGGACTATTAGAAGTAATGACCACTTTCCAGTATGGTCAATAAATTTATTAAATTACATATAATAAAGAGGCATAAACCTCATTAATGAAGATTTTAATTTTCATAAAATATAAACTGGATTCAAAAAATTCGGTATAAAACTAAAAATTGAAAAGCAATTTATCCAATAGTGAGAAGAAAAGGAATAATATTACTGAGATATCAGAAATACGTCAGGAAAATGATGACACCGATTTTAATAAATGTGAAGACAAAAATAATATTGAATAATTTGCTAAATATGATAACACTTTCATGAAGTATAAATCAGATGTGGAAAAGACCAATTTAATAACGGTCGAAATTTTAACTTCCGTAAGACCTATCGCTCGAAATTCAAGACGGCACTATATTCACTTATTGGGAATAATAAAGGATTATATAAAAGAAATGGGAAATTTTGTAATTATAAAAGAATGTCACTCTTCGTGAAATATATCACTAGTTTGTGTAAAGAAAAGACAACATAATGGCACCGAGTGACCAATATTTTCTATTTCTAATACAAAAGAATCGTTAGATAAATTAGGAGGAGCTACAAACTTTAGTACGATTAATTTGGGAAATGCATACTATGAGGTTGATCTGGATGAAGAATGAAAATTTAATATCGAGATTTCTACTAAAAATAAACAATATTGTTTCAACCAAATAGCATTTGGAATATAAGCGACTGCTGCAACTCTTCAAAAATTAATAAAAATCGATTGGAAAATAGAAGTGGTTTTCTCTCCAAAGTAAGAACTTCTTCTAATAACTATAAAGCAGTATTTCATTTCCCTTGCAACTTAAGATTACGCTTGTTAAAAAGTTCTGTCATTTCTAGTAAAAAATAACAATTTTCAAGCCATACATAGTTTGTGAGAAGTTTAAAATGTTCTTCGTTATAATTTTTAAAAATTAAGAATATAATAACTTCTTGCAAACACTCAGTAAATTCAAAAAGCTCTAGAAAACTAATAACTGATAATATAATTCACGAAACCTAGAAGTTATAACCGCGAGTAAAAGTAATTCAATAATAATTCAATAATAATTCAATAATACAGATTGCTGAACAAACGTTTTTTTAATTAAATTTAAATATTTTTATTTTGTGTGTTAGGTGAACATTTCAAAAACATACTGAACATTAGATGGCAGCAGCGATTTTTTTAATATTATTCAAAGTAAGATCCACAGGATTTGAAGCTAAGAGCCGCATGTGGCTACAGAGTCACCAGTTCCCGACCTACAATCTAGATGATATCTTCATATTTTCAAAAGGATTGAGAAAACATTATAAAAATATAGAAATTAAAACAAGCTGGATTAAAGATTAGTTCATGCAAATGTCAATTTTTAAAAGATGAAGTTACATTATCAACAAAAATGGGGTAAAAGAGGGTAAGAATAAAATCAAAGTAGTAAAAGTATTTGGAAGATTGAAGTGTGCTATTGGGGTCAATCAATAACTATAGAAAATATGTTATCATCTTTTTAATCAATTTATTATCGATTGCAACAAGGCCCACGAGGATGCAGAGACATCGCAGCTGTGGAAGAACCCCGATCGACAGATCCAATTGTGATTTTTTATTGAATTGATTCAGATGGGTTGATGTTACTTGATTGAGGATGAGAATGTTTGCGTCAGAATTTGTTCAGGCTTTTCCATTTGATTGTTCACTATGACCTGAACCCAACGCTGCCATTAAATATCCCAAAACTAGACCATCAAACAGAAAGTTATGATATTCATTCATAGAGCATTCTTGAATATTTGTTGGGATTTTATCAAGTGCAGTTTTAATACGACTTGGAACTGTAGCATTTAACATATCCATCCAACGAAGAGTTTTTCCTGCTTCACTTTTATCGAATTGTGCAGCTTGAGGAGAAACAATATGACATATAATTCCAACTTGTGATTTAAGAGTAGACAAAGCTTCTCGAGAAAACTGTACCCCAGTGACTGGATTTAAATCACTGGTTGTTAAGTATTCATTAATTAACCTTCTTTCATAAGCATGCCCTGAAAATCTATTAAGATCTGGAACTTCAGGAATTTCATTAGAAATCGAACATATTAACAACATTTTTGAACGGTTTAAAGTCAAAATTTATTTTTTCAAATTACACCTTTTTATTCTTAAATTACACTCACAAAATTACAAATTACAAAATTTCAATTTTTTATAGTTTACCCCAAATATTAAAACACAATATTATTTTTCCAAAATCACAAATTTCCAATTAATATATAATAAAAAAAAATGTTGATTCTTATTCATTTACTTTATGTTAAATTCTTTTTTTTTTATTTTTCTATCATTATTTTTGTCATTAATTTTATTATTGTTGTTACTTGGAGAAAAGACTCAAATTTTGAATCCATTCTCCAAGTTACTAAACAACATGAGGCTAAGGGGACAGACTAACCAAATTCTCAACAGATAAGATTCGAAGCTATTAGAAAAGTTGTGTTGAATTAAAGAAAAAAAGTAGATTTGGACAAAAAAATTTGAAAATAAAGTTTTATATTTGATCATCAATTACATCAAACGATCTTAACATACTGCATAATATGACCTTGATCTTGACCTTAAGTGGAATGTTAACCTATATATGTCATACTAATAATTCATGTAAACTTTAGATATGTGGAAATTTTCCACGAATAAATGCATTTCAAATACTTCAATGAAAGAAACCAATTGGTTTTGGTTACTAAGCTCTATTATAAAATGCGGATTTTCATTGCAACAGGTGTTGTAAGGTTTTTAAGCAAGAACCGCTAACCGAGTTCATGTATACTCTGTATTAAACAGATGCATTAGTATTTTTCCATAATTTGTTTTGTGTTTACATTTCTTTTATCTAAAATTTATAATTTTGCATTACTGTTATTCAATTTAAAACTATGTATGAATCTTGTATCAGCAGTTATATTTGTATTATTGTTAATATTTATAATTCAAAACTATATTAAAAGTAAAATATTTTACTTTTTGATGAAATTTTATTTATATTAGATCAAAAATTTGTGTCGCAAAAAATTTTAATTTTTTTATTTTTTGTCATGATGCAAATAAATTAAATATCATCAACAAAACTATATTATTATAAAAATATTCTTCTTCTTATCATTATTATTATTATTAAAACGGTGATTCCTTGGTAGCAGCATAAATTAATATTGCGAAGTAATAATTATATTTTTGAAAAAAGTTTCGATTATTACTTCGCAGCAAGAGCTTATTTTTTTATTCCTTATTATTATTATTATTATTATTATTATTATTATTATTATTATTATTATTCAACATAATAGTATTTATAAAAAGAATATTTTTATTACATTTTTCTCTAGATTTGCATAAAAGTAAAACATAATAAACAATTAATGGCAATAGATAAAAATGAAAGTTATATTGTAAAATATTTTTGGAATTTTTTCTAAATCGATTTAATTTAATTTATTTGTTTTAATACAACATAAAAATTTGAGAATGGAATCATATTATTTAAAAAATTCTTTATTATTTTATAAAATAAAACATTTTTTTGGCTTTAAATTTTTAAATGGCTTTCACATCTATTTAAAGAATTTTTTCACACTAAATCATCAATAAATTTCTGGTATTTTATTGTTTGAATTGTCGATTTTCTGTCATTTTTAAAACTATGATTTTATATTGTAACAAATCAAATTTGACGTTACACAAAATTTCATTTCGTCACTAATATAACTGTTAAAAATTTTAGCACAATTATTAATTGGCTTGTAATAATTTCATTATTTTACATAATTTACAGGTTAAATTTATTAATTTCATGACATTAAAAATAATGACTTATTTCTAAGTATTTTAATGAAGTTATTATAATACTAGTAAATAAAACCAGTCGATAACCAGCGGATAAAACTCATAAAATTAAAAATATTGATTTCGCATGGTTTACTAACAAAACTTGGTTATCTTACGTTTATTGTAAATTATTAGATTGAATCATTTCAGCTATACAAATGGACTTGACAATTATATGCTACTCGCAAAATAATACTTTAAAATTTCACTCGGCGATTAATATGCTAAATAAAAATTTGCTAGTGTCTGTGTGTGTGTCACGGCACAAACCTTTGCTAATTTAACTAAGTTTATAATTAAATATGTCTTGCTGACTACGGAGAGTAGTTAAATTTTATTCAAATAATGATTTTCAATAAAGATTTTCAAATTAAATAATCTTTGTAGTTAGCAATGTATATCTAAAAATAATAAAAAAAATTCGATTTTAAACCTTTACCAAAAACTATTAATTGAATAAAACTAATCTTAAAATTTTATTATACTATAATACTGGCTACAGAGAGGTGCTTAATTAAATAAAATTTTTCTACTCTTTGAGCCAGTAATATATTTGTGCTTTAATACACTGACAAACAGACACACAGATTTGATTTCTGTTAAAAATTTAGTAAACCAGAGTTTTTTAAAAATTTTCAAATTAAAATTAAAAAATCATGAAATTTGCATTACCTTCAAATTAGTAAAGAAATTAATTAATAAGTGGATTTCAAGTCCTACTTGTGTTTGGGTCTTGGTTATCAATATATATATATATATATGCTACATGCATTGGAATGACTGCCTGTCATTAAAGAAATTGATTGATATTAGTATACGCAATTTTGGCCTGCGTGATGAAAACAAATGTTAAATAGTTTTTAAATTATTTTATTTAGAATTTGTAAAATTTCGATTTTAGAAAAATTTTAAAAAACTTGATATTTATAAAACAATAGAATTTATGATTTTTGGTAAAATTTTTTAAAATTTTTTTAAAATATAATAGAAGAAATTTGTTTAAATAAAAGTAATTTATTATACACAATTTCATGTAAAAATATACCTGACAGTGACTGTGAGTCTGTCGAAATATATTGTAGTATAATATAAATGTAGGATTAAATGTTTTTTTTATTTAATACATATAAACGTTCTATTTGAAAGTCAAAAGTCAATCTTTTCAACAGCAGAAGAAAATAATTTGTAAATCTAGCTTTTAATGAGAAAAAATTAGTGTCTATAATATCATACAAATTTCAATGTTTAATTCAAAATGTTTTAAATTTAATTAAATGTTTTTTGTTTACAGAGTTCTAAATATCGAGAAAAGTTTAATAATAGTATATTAAAAAAATAAAAAGAAATATATTAAAAATTATAATTCAAAATCATTCCAAAGTTTTTTTAACCTTAAAAAATGTAATTGCCAGACTATAATTAAATGATAATTTATGGAAATTAATAATTACAAATCAAAATATAATTGTTATCTGAGCAGGTGAATTTTCGATGAACAAATTTTAAAAATAATAATTTTCCAAAATAAATGTATTTATTCAAAACATATTATTTATAAATTTATTTATAAAATAACAAATAAAATGTCAAATTTTTAATTATTTTAAAATAAAATATTTTATTATTAAATGAATAAAAAAATTTCCGAATACCTGTTATTGTTCACTAGGATTGATTGACTAACACGTAACGAAAGCTGTACCAGAAATTTGTGAAAAACTAAATTGTGGTTTTCTATCCAAAAAACGTAGAAATAAAACTATTAAATAATTTATTTATATTTCGAAATCTGTCAATTTCATTCAAACCAATTATTAAAACAAAAATCTTTTAAATAATTACACCTTCACCCGAGCTCAAGCTCGAACGTAATCATCCAACCAGCTTGGAGGTTTTTGAATTCGATAAGATCTTTTCAGTTCGTTCCTCTCAGGATCATGGCTTCTTAGATCTATAGATTTGAACTCACTTTCAATTTCGTTATCGCTTTCTTCGAAAAAATTACTCTCCATTGCGTCTTCATGTTTTCCGAGGCCAATCTGATATCCAATACATGCCGATTAATTTTATCTACAGTTATTGCAATTTCAGAATTCACATCGGTGACATTTTTAAGTTTCTATGACGTAAAACATAAAGCTTCTTCAGGCTATATATAAACTCAATCGTTTATCTTAAATTTGGACTATTGCCTAAGAGTAATTCGAACGGTACACAATACTCGAGAAATATTGGTGTAAGATGATCATAAGCGTCTATTTCATTTTCTGATTTACTATTTGGAAAAAATCTGGTTCTTTTCCAGTGAGTTTCATCAGCGTTATGAGATTTTCCAAGTGGACGTTCAGATTTTCCTAAGATTTCCACTGCATTTTCATTTATCTGGCTACTGCCACCCAAGGCATTTTACCAATGTTAAATAACATCTTTTCTCCCAAATTCTCTTCTAGTATGTCGAACCTTGAATATACATTTCCTGTTAAAAACAAATAGTAAAATGACTATGATCTCTGCTTCCCCAAGTACACTAGACGCTCTTCTGCGTTTCTTTATAAATTCTTGGGTATTTGCTTCATCATCCCCACTGCAAACCCCGAGCAACTGGATCAATTTTTGTGGCCGCGATAGCTAGTGGTTTTTCATTCAAATAACTAAGAAATAAACCTATTAAATATTTCTAAATCTGCTAATTTCATTCTAACCAGTTATTAAAACAAAGTTCTTTTAAATAATTACATAAACGAGATTTTAAAGAAATTATGATATACTAATTTACAAAAAAAGTTCTAAATTTTTATTTTAACTTATTTTAAGAATTAAATCAAGAAAATTATTATCAGAAATAGGAAATAAAGTTATTATCTTTCAAGCGTCGCTATTAACAGCATAGAAGAAGTCTTTTTTCTATTTACAAATGTGATTAAACTTTTTCATAATTAATTTTTGAATTAATTTAAGAATTTACATTTCATTAATTAAATAACAATACAATTTTGTCGCATTTAAATCACTTTAGATTGAATTTTTGGTTAAGAAGCGAAGATATGTACAAAAATTAAAAATCAATATTATTAAAATATAGAATATATTAGAATATTATAGTATTAGAATTTTTATATTATATTTTATTTATATGTTAATTGATGTTAATCTATTTTTAATTTTGTACATATCTTCGCTTATTACCAAATTTTCATACATTTAAACAATATGGAATTATTAGATTTTTCAAACTCATTAAACCTTTAAAGTATTATATTTTTATATTGATCAATTAGATGTTTTGTTTAATTTTATTTTTTGTTATTTTCAAAAAACTAAATGTAATTAAATAAAATTTTGAAAAATGTATTAAAAGATTAATAACATAATGAATCCCCTGAGATGATATAACGAATATGATTAGAATTACTGCGAGTTCATTAAAACGCTAGAAAACAAAATATTTAAAATTTTTAGATTTTACGATTATACACAATAGAGGAAATTGAATTAAGATCAAGATATAAAAAAACTGAAAAAAATGTTTGTTTGAGGCATCTTATAATGTCAATTTGATTCAAAGATAGTTAGTTTTAATGTTTAACTAAAAAACGGCCAAATTACATTTATTTGACTATTAATTAATTCAGTTGGTTAGATAGTGATAGCGATAGTAAAATTTATTTTATATGTGTTTCTTTGGTTCTCTGACATCATATGAAGATTATCGTAATTGTTTAAAATGAATAGCAGTTGTTGGGTTTTATTGAAAGCCTATTAATATTTCTGACTCCTCAGTGTCCTTATTTGAATAACTAGAACACCCAACACAATAGCGTTTATTCAAATTACCATACTTCGTTATAACAATTCAAATTTTTACAATTTCAATAACAACTTTATTCTGCACAACTTCGATAAACTTAATTAACTGTCCCTGCGTTTGGAAAAGTTTTCCAATTGGAGATCTCCTTTTTGATACGCAAAGAATAAAAATTTTTGAACATAAATTGAGTTTTTATTAATACGATATAAAAATACGATATAAAATAATGATTATTATTATAGGTCAAACAAATAATAAAAATTCTATCAAGACAAGAAGAGACAAGATGAAGTTAATGCTTTTAATATAGATAGTCCTAATAAATGGCAACTTATTGCTAGTGCCCAAAAGGCACATTGGACATTCGCTCGCGTCTATAAGGTGAAACATGAATTCGTCCATCACCTAATTTTAATTTCATTTTAATTTATAATATTAATTATAATTGGTATATATCAGATAAGTGAACAGCAAAATAAGCCCTTGCTGCTAAGTAATAATTATATTTTTGAGTTTTTTTTTGGAACAATTTATATTTTGTTATTCACTTATCTGATATATTAATTTATGCTGCTACCAAGGAATCATCGTTTTATACTTATACTATAATTGGTATAATTGTCATGACAGAATGGAGATATATAAATAACAATTTATTTGTGCCTAAATATAATTCATTTGAACCAATTTTTATTTAATTATTATTAATAAATTATATTGGATTTTACACATAATTTAGTAATTTTAATTTCACCCAACTGTTTATTAACCTATCAGACATTCCAAAGAAAGGGGTAATGCTCAGAACAAAAATAACAAAGATATCGAAATACATTGTCTAACATTTGGTGATGGTGTGCTGAATCATTTTTTAAAAAAAATTGCTTCAAACATAGAAAGAGCCTTAAAATTAGAATATAATAAAAAGTATTGTTTAGTAGGATAAAGGATCTATTGCACTTTGCAAAAAAGGTTTTTTTTACAGTTGTGCCAGCTTATATTGGATTTGATTGGATTGCTACAATTCATACGATTTATATCAAATAAATTGTTTTTGTCGTATTATGTGATTATCGTCGATTTAATAGAGAATAAAAATGAATGATTTTTAATTTCATCATTATAACAGCCATTTATATGACACATAATTCAAAAATATAAAGAAACATATTTAGTTGTTTAACATTTAATTTATGCCGCTAACAAGAAACCATCATTTTAATAATAATAATTAATATATAATAAAATAATCGGCTTTAAAATACGGCTTTGAAAGTATTTCAATATTTATTTAAAAATATTCATTTAAAATATTCACTTTACTCAAATATACAAAATGGAACGAAATGGAATTTGAAACGATATAATCGCGGGCATTTAATTAAATTTGAAATATCATATATGGAAATATTATATGCTTCCATTCGTTTTTATGTGATATAAAATTGTCAAAAATGAAAGAAAAATTGAATAAAACTAAATTGTAAATAATTAATTTTAGCAAGTAATTTAAAATATTTATTTGTGAAATAACTAAATCTATAATAATATTTATTAAATAATACACTAAGTTTATTCTCAAAATTAAAACAACTTTTTAAATTTAGAAGTAATTTTGAATATGATCAATAATATTCAAACAATTAATATATTTTGTAGTAGCACAACAATGACATCCAAAATCAATTCCATTTAAATCTAATAAGCAGTTTTGATCAGTGGAGAAGAAAATAATTTGTTATCTGAATAAGTTCCAACAGTTTGAATTTTGAAATGAGTTGGTTTAGTTTCAATCTGACTTAAATATGTTGAAACGAGAATTAAACAAAACAGCAATTTTACCGATTGAATTTTGATGTGAAAAATCATCGATTTAAGGTTGAAGACCTTGTTTTTAAAGTTTAAAATTGAAAAAGATGGCGATCATTATAATAAAATTAATTAAAAGTTAAATGTTGCGGCACTACACATTTTAAATTTTATTGAGTCTTTAAAATATATATATATATATATATATATATATATTTAGTCTGTAATAATATTCAGTAACTTTTTAAATAAATTTTCACTAAAATGATTCCTTGGAAAGTTTCAGTACAAAGTTTCAGTACTAACAAGTTTTCTCCTAAAATAGCTATAATACGTCTTAAAATAATCATCATACTAAATTATATACATTATTGAACCTTTTAAAAATACATTTAATTATTTTACTCCTTTTAAGTATGTCCACCTGAAAAATAATCTTGAAAATTTGAAACGAGTGTAAATTAAAAATTATGCAACACCAACAAAAAACTGATTATTTGATGTAGCCACCCTACATTTAGGCTACAATTTATAATTGTAGTTATCGTTAGCAAAAACATTTGTATGTTCAGAAAGACCAGAGATCTGCAACCTTTCTGATGTAAAGAGCCAGTATTAGAATGTGAGCGCACTGGCTCAATCGGGTAAAACACATCGTGAAGCAATGAGTCATCGCGAAGAATCATTTTTCCGATCAAGCGTGAGTCAAACTACAAGATGATGTGTCATAGACTTTGTTCTAATAATGTCAAACTCGTCATGTTAAGGTCAAAACATTTTCAAAAATTTGGCTTTTATTCAAAACCTTTCTGAGCGCGTTGGCTCAAATTGAAATATAATTTTGACGGATATACATATTATCATCAATATAAATTCATACGACAGGCTACAAATTAATATATTAATAACTTCTGTGTACTCAATCCACTGATTGCTACTGGACAAGAGCAGAAAATATTTAACTCATGCCATTTTTGAAAATCCTAAAATCTTTTTTTCGAAGACCCCTGCCTCCCCTATAACAATGAGAACCAAAAGGGATATTGAAATTATTCTTAGTAATTTAGATTCGGAAAATTATTTTAAGACTTTTCCTTTGTCATATTTAACTTTATTGAAAATCTATGGAATAGATATTCGAGATTCATTGAAAATTTGCTATAAATCTACAATGTCACCAATGGTTGGTACAATGCTTAAAACAATGTTATTGGTTTCGTTCATCTGTCTATAACAAAATAAGCTCGAAAACTACAACCGGAACACAACATAAAAGATGAAAATAATGTTGCGTGTGTTAAGAAAACTTTTAATTTTTACCTAATTTTACTAAATCTTAATTATTTAAAATTTAATTACAAATTTGTTATTAAAAATAACAAATATTTAACTTTGTTTAAATATTTTTATTTTTTAACATGAACACATCTTTTAATTTAATTTTATTAATTAAATTAAATTTATTGCTTTATTATTTTTAATGTCATCCTTACAAATAGGATTCAATTTTGTTTTAATAAAATTTTTATTAATCTGTAAATTATGCATTTAGCAATTCAGTGACAGAATGAGAGAATGTCAAAGGACATCCAGTTATGATGTGAATCCAGATTTATTTCAAATTCAATTTTTTATAATAATTGTAATTCAAGAAAGTAAGGTTACCGAAGAATTCACCTGAAGATAACAAGCCAACTAACAAGTACAATCAAACAAATAATGACATTATAATCCCTTTGATAGAAGTTATATCCTTTTAAAACTGTCTTCATGAGATAACCTTTTTTAAGTTTTAATTGTTTTTATTTTATAAACATCTTAAATATATTATCAATCCTCATAAACCTATACGATGTTCTTCGGGTCCACAATGAAAGAAAGATTTAGAAACAATTAAGACCATAATTTATAGCTGTAATTTTGTCATTGTATCCATTATTGCTCACAAGAGATTCCTCAGATATAAGACAATAACATTTTTTAAAATAAAATAAAATACAATAGTTAGTATATTTAAATACAGTCATATTCAGTTTTTATTATTCAAATACATATCATGAAAATACGAAAAAATTTATTAAAAACAAATAAATTCATATTTGTATATAATCTACAATCACTACAAACATGTTACTCATTTATATTAGAATATAAATAATTTATTATTTTAAGAAGTGAATATACGCTCCAGTGATTACATAACCCGGATAAATAGATGACTAAAACATTTACTTTTTTAAAAAATACATCCTTTATTTTAAATAAAAACGGTTGTTGTTTTCTTCAAAATTAAAACCTTAAAAATTAGACGAAACCAGTAAATATAAAATGATAAATTTCATGCTATTTCTAACCAAAGAAAAATATCGAAGTACAAATTTAAATTAATTGGGTATTTAACTTATTAATATTATGTCACATTTACAGCAAAAGAGTCGTAATTAAGATTCTCCGTGTTATAGTTTTCCGTATCTAGAGTAGTGACAATCAATATATTATTTATTAAGTTAAAGTCTCGTTCGTAATTGAAATTAACCTGACAAATCACTCTACTAAAATTATAAAAGTAACTATACAAAATTCAATTCAGTTAATAGAATTTTGGCTATACAATAAAACTTTTATTATTAATAATTTCGTTAAAGATATTTCGGAAATAAAATAATTAAAATAAATTTTCTGGAAACACGAATGAAAATTTTAATTTATAAAATATTATTAGTATAAATAATATTCAATGGGAATTAATAAAAAAAAAATTTTGTTTTTTATCTTCAAAAAATCTACCGGGAAATTTTATAATTTTAAATTCATTAGGAATTTCGTATTCAAATAGTTTATTTCAATATTTATAAAGCAATGAAATAAGATTTCTAATAATTATTATTTTCATAATTATTTTTTACAATGAAAACAATGTGTGAAACTTCTATTTTTACAAAAAAATCAATCTAATTATATGTTAACTAAATTAAATGGAAATGTAATTTTTAACATATTTTTAAAATAATTTTTCTTTCAAGGTATTTATTTTGGAAAGCAAATAATAAAAGGTCAAAGTTCAAACAAAAGAATTTTTTCCAGCTATATTTGTAATATGATTGCAAATTTACAATATCTCTTTCAGTAACATTGTTTATCTTTTTCACGATAGTATTTTTAGTTTTCAATGTATTTTTATCTTCATTTCTTTTCAGCTCATACATCAAAATTTGTAAAATATAATGCAAAATATTAAAATATAGTTTGAAATGAATTAATAATAAATTGAATATTTTTTCTTCGTGAATATTTGCAGAATTGATATTCCATTCAGCGGAAATTAATCATTTTCTAAAATTAAACAAATATAATCACAGAATATTTAACAATGAATAAGTTTTCGAGATTTATGAAATTTAATTTATTTTCATTATGAAAAAAATCAAAAATTAATTGATGAGGCAAAAAAAATTAATTTTTAATCTTTTATCAAATTGAAATTAAATGAAATATCTAAAGGAATATATAAAAATAATCAAAAAAATTCGAAATCTAGTTTATTCTGATAGCAGGACTCCTACGTGCTTTACTACAACTCAATTTACCAAAATAAAGATCAAATGTATTAACGTCTGAAGATATTCTCTAACCCATTTTGTCATAGTTTTTCACACGAGTCTTTACTGACTTGACACATTATATATCGCTTCGGATTTTGTTGGCACCTCTAAAGTATTATTCATATAAGCATTGGTTCGCACTTTCAAAATAATAAATGTCAACCCATTTACTACCGATTCTATGTTTATTTTCATTTTCATTAACTTTTCAATTACTTTCATATCACAAATCTCACCAGACCCACCATATCTTTGTACTACTTCTAAATGTCAACCTATAAAAATTTCACCAATTTCCCTTAAACATTCTTTTATTTCTTTCTCAAATTAGAATTTTTGATACAATATTTCCATTATTTTTTTAAATTTCTCCTTGTAATGTGTCTCTCATTTTCTCTCATCACCAATTTTATCCAATTTATTTTATTTAGTTTAAACCTTTGCCCTTTTTTATTTCATTTCTATTAGTACTATAAACCTCTCTTATTTTAAATCCGTTTACAACCTCAAATTTTTTCTATTTCAATTTCATTTTCAACTTCTTTCACTCATTTCCAATTCATACTTAACTTCATTAATAACCTTCTATTTATTAATTCCGTTAACGATACTTAATTCCATAATTTTAACGACTTTACCAATAGCTTCTAATTCATATTTCCTTTATACTACTCTTAATTCGTCGATTTCTACCCCTTATTTTTTTTTAGTTTTAACTGATCTTATCTCTTCATCACTCTCATTTTCCATATACCGACTATTTATGCTTGTTCTAAACTCTTATGACGCATCTATGTGATTCATTAAATTTGCTTTTGTACTTAAATATTCATTTTCGTCTATTTCAAGTACACATCCGCAGTCAAATAAATATTCATCATCATCCAGTTTCTCTCCTTTATATTTCAATGTTATAAATCCATCACTACACCAAGCCACGTTGAGAAAAATCACCTATAATATAAAACAAAAATCAATAAATTTATAGCATATAAACACACCAACTCACCTTGAGATTGCTTGTAAAATAGTCACTGAGACAAACCCTACACTATAGAAACACAAAAAGTGAGAGAGAAATAAAATAATGCACATTAACACAACACATAATAAAACATACATGTAAACTTTTAACATATAGCCACCCGAAGTTGAAAAAACCCTTATAATAAATTAATTTATAGACATTTTGACATATTTTTAGAAAGAAAAATGGCGGAAAAAATTTTTAATTTAAATTTTGATGTTCTTGCTAGGAAACTTTGAGTAAATGAGGATGTATCTTCATAAGATTTACCCTTAAAACTAAAATTAATTTAATATTTCAGATATTTCTGTCAAAAAAAACAACCTAAAATCCGAAAAAAATTATAAATTGTAAATTATATTAGTGAGTTTTAAAAAATAATCATAAACCCAATTATTTTGTGTACATATTCGAAGATTTTTTTCAAAATATGTATAAAAAATATAGTTATTTAATGCAATTAATAATTTTTATAACTTCAAAAATAATTTAACTCACTTTTTTTGAATAATATCCGAAAAATAAGTTATCATAAAATAAATCATTTCCTGAATATTCATAATCATTATTAATAATAATATGCATGAGCTTGTAGATCAAAAGTTATAATTATAAGTTTGAATAATGATTTAATTTCCTTATGAAATCATAATTCAACTCTTAAAAATTTATAACTTTAAACTTATAACTTTAAAAAATAACTTACCTTGCAGCATTTTCAGAAATGGCTGAAATCCATTAAATTTTCACAAAAAATAAATTCCAATAAGTTGATTTATATCTCAACTTCGCTTGGTGTACCCATAGCTTTAATACAAGCATATATCTTTTAGCGCTCAAGATGCGTTCCTGAAAAATAGCGTTAACTAAAACAGCGTTTATAGAAGCACTATTAGTACTAAAGATAGGGTTCCGTTCCTTGCGAATTTTTGAATTATTAAGGCAAATTCTTTAGAATAAAAAAGTTTGACAACATTTAATTTTTATAAGAATATTATGTATTTTATTTTATTTGCAAAATAAATTAAAATTCAATAACAAAAGACATAAATAAAAATAATATATAATAAATATAATAAAATAATATATAAAATAATATATAAATAATATATACACTGCTTATAATCGTAATTTTTAATACCAGGAAGAAAACCACAATCAATTAAAAATTCATCATTTTTCAAATATCTTTTTTTCAAATTACAATCCAATTATTGTTCCTTTAGTTTCGTGTTGTAATTTCTTTTAATCGTTTAATCTATCATATGCTGCACAAGGTACATATTTTTTCGATTCATTATCTCTATCTGAAATATCAACAAAAATAAAATCAAAACATTCCTTTGCTCTGCCAAATTTTACCAAAAAAATCCGATCTCGTCCTTTATCGGCGTATCTAATTCCTACCAGTTGGCATACAATCTATTCACTCTTTTACGTTTTCTCATACTCATCGACATCTCACATAGTTTTTAGATTCATTGCATCCATTTTGGAGCAAATAGCGTAAAACTTAATTTTATTATTTACTATGATATTAAATTTTAATAGTAATATTATAAAATAATATTGTAAATTGTATAATAATAATATTATTCCTTAAATGTTTATATAATTTATATATAATTATAAACACATTTTAGGAAAAATTTACATTAACTATATTTTTTATTCAAGTAATAAAACAAATTATTTAATTAAAACATGAAAGTGAATAAAAAATCTTTTGGTGCTTTGGATAAAATTAATAATGACACTTTCCATTAAATGGATGATTTTATTTGAATTAAAATATGGTGGCATATTCTAAACTGATACTCTTTCCATTCATTCTTTCAAATATAATGGTTAAATAGGTTTAGAGAAACTGAAAATAAATTATTTAAAGCTAACATTTTATACTGATGTGTATTTAATTATATATAATGATTCTACAGTAATAAAAATGAATTAAATATGGGAAAAATGCGTTATTTGTGTGTTAGATCAAACAAACAATATATAGGTTTAACTTAATAAATTATTTGAAATAATTTATAAATTGAATTATTTCGGAAATATTTCAAAGATCGGGTCAACAACAGAAAATGAAATAATAATATTTTTTAATTAATAATATTTAATCTATTTTAACAAGCTGCATTATTAAAAATGGAAATTTATATTTTCTATGGAGGTGGTATTCGTGGTGGTCTTACTTTTGTAAATAAGCACTTTGTAAAAACTAACGAAAATACAGAATTATGTTATATATTAGTGAATAGTTTAGTTGGGTATTTGGCAGTTTTGATTCAATATTGTCTAATTGTTTATTTTTGAACCTTGAGTCTTTGTCCTATGATTATACACTTGAAGTCAAAATAAAACCTGTTGAATCTAAACTAAAAATGTTGTTGTTTACTCATTACTTAAAAAAAGAATTATGTTATTTATTGGAGGTTGCTAAAGTTGAACTAGATTTTTGGTGTTAAGGTCACATATATTAATTGAGCTATACGATTCAAATAGTCTCCTATTTAAAAAAAAATATATAGACCCAAATACAGAATTAAGAGCAAAAATACAAATACACTAGATAAAATTATCATAAGCTCGTAAGTAATAGCTTCTACGATAAAGCCTTCGAAAATCTGATAAAAAAGAATGAATTTAAAATTTTCTAATACAGAAAAGAAGATCATTACATATATTTCCAAACCAACATTTCAAAGAAGTGATGATTTTTTGGAAACCTCTAATTTTCCGATTGATCTTCATTTTTATTCAAAAAACCTAAAATCTGTCATAGGTAAATTTAAAAAGGAAAGTAAAGGTAAAAGCTATGATGAGCGAATTTTCTTAAGACTCAAATGTTATAGTTTGTTAGGAAAATCACAGAGTTAACCAATAAATCATATAAGGAATGTTACAAGGAAAACGCTACCTTTTCTGTACATCAATTTTGTATTGCTACCAACAATCACCAACTCTATAGTTTTAAAACTTCAAATGTTGAACTTACAAATAAAGATGATAAAAGGGTTTGGCTAGAAAAAAATGTAAGTCTGGCATGTGGTCATTATATGATAGAGAACAGCAATGAATAAACAGAATAATTTCCCACATGTTTATATAACAGCACATTCATTATTTTTGTAATTGTTGTATTTATGTAATTTTTGTATTTATGTAATATTTAGTTCTATTTTAGTATTTTTGTTAAAATGGGGGGGGGTCTAAACGATTCCTGGGTGGTTGGATCGGGTCCGTTTTTCCCCCAGAATTAATTAAATTAAAAAATTAAAAAATTATAAATGAATTAAAAAAACTATAAATCAATTAAAATAAAATGGAATCGCCGGATGAGTACAAAATATTTTGTATTAAAGCAACCAAGAAGGAATTTTTAGAGTTTTTATTTCTAAATAAGTTTATATCAAATGAAAGGATTTGCGCTATATGCGAAAACCCAATGAAGCAAGCTAATTATAAAAGAAATATAGATAAAGTAGCATGGAGATGCATGTTTAACCAATGCAAATCATATAAAAAGTATTTTTCAAAAAGAGATAATTCATTTTTTTCTAGTTTTTCGGAAGGCATATCAATAATAATAATAATAATTATAAAATATGCATGTAAACAACAAAGGCATAGTATTTGAATAGCAATGAATATTTCCAAGAACCTATTGAATAATGTAATGTGTAAGCTAGTATCCCTTATTCCAGAAACCGATTACAAGGATTCAAAGTTAGGTGGACCGAATGGTATTGTACAAGTAGATGAAACCCTGTTAAATTACAAATGTAAGAGTCACAGAGGAAAGTCATCAAAAAATAAAATGGATAGTCTTTGCATAGTTGAATTCAAAAATAAAATTACACGAGAAAAATAATCCCGGACAAAAATCAAAATACAATTATCTTAATAATTTGTACACAAGTAGCAGCACATAGCATAATTCAAACAGATGAACATAAATCATATTGTAATATAAAAGATTTCAGGGATTTTCATGAAATTTGAAGTTATGACTGGCGATGGTATAAACACACAAGCTATCGAATCGTTTCACAACAAGCTAAAGCTCTGTAAACCAAGCCCCATTGAGATAAATTCCGCTATAATTCAAGTTGATACATAAATCAACTTGTCGGAATTTATTTTGTGAAAAAATAAATGCATTTCAACCATTTTATAAATGGCTGCTAAGTAAGTAATTTTTGAAAAAATCTTCGAATATGTACACAAAATAACTGGGTTTATGATTATATTTTAAAACTTACTAATATAATTTACAATTTATGCTTTTTTTCGGATTTCAGGTTGTTTTTTCGACAGAAATATTTGAAATATTAAATTAATTTTAGTTTTAAGGGTAAATCTTATGAAGATACATCCTCATTTACTCGAAATTTCCTAGCAAAAACATCAAAATTTAAATTAAAAATTTTTTCCGCCATTTTTCTTTCTAAAAATATGTCAAAAATGTCTATAAAATTAATTTATTATAGGGTTTTTTTCAACTTCGGGTGGCTATATGTTAAAAGTTTACATGCATGTTTTATTATGGGTTGTGTTAATGTGCATTATTTTATTTCTCTCTCACTATTTGTGTTTCTATAGTGTAGGGTTTGTCTCAGTGACTATTTTACAAGCAATCTCAAGGTGAGTTGGTGTGTTTATATGCTATAAATTTATTGATTTTTGTTTTATATTATAGGTGATTTATCTCAACTTCGCTAGGTGTATAAAAAGAAAAAAAGGAATCATGACGGAAAAAAGGGAAGATTTTTTACGCGAGTTTGTCTTTTATTTTACCAACAGAAAAAATTATTTTAACGCTCTTATGAAGCTACTGAAATACAATAAATGAATTTGTTAATTTTTTTTTATTTATTGATGATTTTCTTTGTTATGTTATTTTGTTTAATTAACCCTTTAATTATTATTTTTTTCTTTTCTTTAACCCCCGGGGAAAAACGGACCTAATCCAAAAATTCATTTAACAGACATTAATTAATCAAATCAAAATGTGAATTATAAAATTTTTATTTGTTTATTATTGTTTTGGTTTTGAATTATTCAAAAAATAATATCACAATTAAGTTCAAACGTAAACAAATTTTTATTTCTTTTTCTGACTATAAGAATAAAACAAAAATAATAATAATTTCTATTTTTTAAAAGAATTTCCCAATGTTAGAACGTTATCAATTGCAATTTATCAATTTCATTGAGCTTATCATCTCTTTTCATCAATCCAAATCTTTTATTTCAATTTTTATTTATTTTATTAAGCATAATATTTACCATTGTAAAAGAAAAAAAATTTATTATTGATTTTTAAGCTTAGAATTTTAAGAGATAAAAAAAGATTCAATTTCAAAGATTATTTGTTTGACT
Source organism: Schmidtea mediterranea (assembly GCA_022537955.1). Lineage (NCBI taxonomy): Eukaryota > Metazoa > Platyhelminthes > Tricladida > Dugesiidae > Schmidtea > Schmidtea mediterranea. Next base: position 19,693,532 of record CM039679.1, on the reverse strand, counting down.
GCACAAATATTTTAGGAATTTATTCAACACTGCATTATGATTATACAATTAATATTATTTTGTTTTTATAAACTAACATTCATACATATGACAAATTAGGAGTAATTTCATTTTTCTTATTATTTATATTCCCGACACTTTTATATTCATTGTCAAAATTTTACATAGCGGTAAATCAGTATCCCTTTTGAAACTTTCAATATCAACAACTTAATTTGTTTACTTCATACCCTATAATAAGCGGATATCAACCTAATAAATGATTACTTACCTAGTCATACCAATCTAACACTTACCTTCATCCTCACTAACAAAGCCATTCACTTCTATTTCTTCACCTGAGGTTATTGCTTTGAAAATGACTTTTATCTATCATTTGATCGTACTTTAATTCAATAATTAAGTACTTTTATTTTCACGATTTCTTTTCAATATTAAATCCACCTTTTTTTAACTATCGATGACGGTTTTGCTAAAGTGTTCAAATTTAGATTTCTTTATTGCTCTATCAAAAGAATTTTTAATTTTTTAAAGTTCTTCTGAAAGTTCTATTTTGCAATTATAATTATTTGACTCGCATCCGTACTCGCCTTCACATTCATAATCTTCACACTCGCATCCACACCCATAAATCTATGAAAAACATTTAGGAAGTGCAGTTAAGAAGGTCAATTTAACATTATTTAATTGTTTTTCAACATTTCCAGTTAAACAATTTATTCAGTTAAGTCGATTAATTATAATGGAAAAAATGCTAAAAATATTTTTTTTTAAATGAAGAAAATAATAAATGTAAGAAAATATTTCTATTATTATTGCTCACTTTTAAACTAGTTTTTTTTAATTTAATACTTTCATAATTAATTACATACAATTTTAAAAATATTTGTAATTTATTAATTGAATTTTTCTTTATTTGTTAATAGCCAAGTTGATGCTCGATCCAATGGATAAATTTGGTCATCGCGACATATTGGTCATCAGCTCAATTCTCTTCGTATAGAAATCTTTTTCTATTGAAAAGTTTTGGCTAGCTTACGCGATATCAAGCTATTGTTTTTAATCTTTTTGTACTAATATGTGTCTTTATTATGATCAACCTTGCAAACTGAAGCAATTTGAGATAAAATGATATATATATATATATAACAAATAATTTACAATTCAAATTTCTACTAAATTATTTAGAAATTAATAAAAGTTAAAAAATGTTTGTTTAAATAAACAAAAAAAAGAGTTTTTCCAGAAAAACCCTAATTAAGAGAACAGAATGCAAAAACAAAGCTAGCCAAATGACAGTATTGTACATATTCATTATGACAGTAAATAAATAATATAAATTATAAAAATAAATCAAATTCTAATAGATATATAGACAGATTCAAACTCATAAATAAATCCTTTATCCTGATTTAATTCTTACAAATTAATTTTCTTTTTTTTTATTTAATTAAAATCAAATTCTTAAATTTGTATTTATTTATTGTGGCAATTAAATAGAAAAAATTACAATAAACGATAAAATAGATGAATAAATTTATATTATAGCATAATTTGGTTTTTTTTCCAGAAAATATTGTTGATATTAACCGTAGTGTGAAATTAAGCACCATGATAAAATTGCATTATATAACAAGATTATATAAGTATAAAACAGTGATTTCTTGGAAGTAGCATAAATTAATAACAGATAAGTGAATAACAAAATAAGCCCTTGCTGCGAAGTAATAATTATATTTTTGAAAAAAGTTTCGATTATTAACTTATCTGTTAATAATTACTCACTTATCTGATATATTAATAACAAGATTATATAATAAATAGATAGGAATTTCGTGATTTTGAGATAATAAGCGGTTTTAAAACGATTTTTTAAAAATATATTTTGTTTATAATAATCTGAAATTTAATAATTATATGGAAATTCTTAAATTCAGCAGTTGTTAAACCCCTGCTGGGGCTTATGTGTCCCAACAGCTGCAAAGGGGTTTTGAGTAATGATAATAAGTCCAGTGGACTGTAACAAAATAGAATTTTTTGAAAAAATAAATTATTTTTTCTTAAGCAAGTCAAAGTCCAGGCTCGCAATAAATTTAGATTTTATATTTTATGGACGATTTTAAATATTTATTAGGATAAATATTTTTTAAAATTATAAATTAGTAAAATTTCTATTATCAGCTTTTATCACTTATTATTAATATTAATTTTATTATATTCGAAAATTCTTAAATTTATTTTTTTATTAGAAAATTATATTTCAAAGAAAATTTCTGATAGTCTGAGCAATTTCATAAAGTATCATAAAATACAAAAGCTTTAATTGATCCTTTTAATTAAATTTATTATTAAAACGTTAAATTTTTTTAGAATTATACTTATTATTGATAGAATGGCAAAAATGATAAAATGGTTTATTGTTTTATTGAATTGCAAATTATAACAAATTATAAATCAGTTTAATTGGGAACGAAAGTGTTTAATTTAATAAAATATTCATTTAATTGATTTTTATAGTTTTATATTATTTAATTTTAATTTAATTTTAAATTTACCTAAATTTAACATTGGAGAAATTGCAACGGATTCAACTCTTATTTTAATATTAAATAATGATATTTTATATATTAATGAAAATTTAACAAAATTGTTTCAAAGATGTTTTCTTTTTCAAAATTTATTAATGCAAAGAAAACTAGGAAGTGAATGGAAGAAATCCAAGATGAAATTTTAAGTAAAAATAATTGGGAATCTCTACGTGAAAATAAGTCATATGCCGATACATTCAAAAGTCAGAAAAATAATTATTCTTTTCATTCTTTTCTCTTACTCTCGAACTATCGATGCAAAGAACTTCATAATTCACAATAATAATTACTGGAAGAACTAGGCTTGAGTTTTAAAGTCCAAAAATGTTGGGCATGTGAAGATCAAGGATTTTTTTTTCAGCATAATACCCACATGTAAAATGTTCTCAATGCTCCAAATATGCGATAGTATTGCTGAATATTTTTAGCAATTTATGAAAAACAGAAATTTAATGTAAAAGATTATGATTCAACCAATCCAAGAAGATAGATTGTTGATAAAATTAAAAATAAACAACACAAATGTAAGCAATTAATTACACAAACTTATAATAATTTTAAAATTGGAAACAAAGTATTAGTTTTCAAAAGATGGGTGTACTTAAAAATACTTAAAAAAAGTGTCTTAAAAAATTACTGGAAAACGGTAAGAAAGCAGCCATGTTCTAAGAAATCTACATGGCAATAAAACTATTGTAAAAAGGGGCCGTTGATAAATGGCATCATGCACATAGATGGGATGTGTGGCGAGGGGATGGAGGTGTTCAGGAACTGTGACGTCACATCTTAAATTTTGTATTTTTTCCACATAATTTTATACTAATTCCAGCTTTTCAGGGCCTCCTTTTTAATACATGTTTTCTCATACAATATTAGTGCAGCATTATACAAAATACATACTAAAATGTCAATAAAGTGATTTGAAACATGCTAATTTTCAAATATGAAATACGGCTTTTTAAAGGGGCCAAATATTTCTGACATCATATTTGAGGGGATCTAACGTTTTCTGACAACGTGTGACAAGAAGGAAGTAGTGGGTATGGAATCGACTAAAATCGTGTCACGTCATTTATTGACGGCCCCAAAGTAAAATAAGTTAATTTTTTTCTATTGAGAGGAATATAAGAGATAAAATAATAATTTCTAATAAACTAATTATATAACCAGGTCGCTGTGACATTGATATTTGGAGACTGTTGCGGGAATGTTTGTGTGTATTACAGTGAAGTAAGTATGTATGTCATCTGCATCAATAATAATTAATCATACTCCTTTTCTAAATGAAATAATTTAAAGTACTGTAAATAGTTTGGAATATCTTGAAAAAATATAGTATTACAATTTATACTTTTCAATGCATAATTCTTTAAATTCATTTCCGAATTTTCATTACCTAAATATTAGTAACACAAAAATTTGCAGAAACCAAAGTATTCTTGGTCAACAAATATTTTCTTAACATGAGAAAAACCATTTTTAATTAAAACACAATAATAAATAATAATAAAAAATTGATTTGAACATAATGGAATTTTTTTTTAAAAAACTGACAAAATAGAATAAAATATAATTAATCAAAAACCACTAGAAATAGAAAATATACAATGCAACAGATAGATTAATCAAACAATCTTGTATCCATTTTTTGTTTAAATGAATAAATAAATGCGATGATAAAAAAATAGTAGAAAATTAATTTAATATTTAAAAATACAGCAATAAATTAGCTAATACATGTAATTTAGGAATTTTTCAATTAATTTCCAAGAAATAAAGTTTGTAAATCAAATAGCATCTAAAGAGTTTGTAACTAAACATTAAAAAAAAAATTAAAATTTTTTTTAGAAATAATGCAAAATCTATTAAATAATTTAATGAAAGAATTGCCATCCTAAATGCTTCAAAAAGTCAAAAAAAGAAGAAAAATATTTATTTTCGTAAAAAAAGGTTGTACTTTTTCTACACTCCAAAAAAATAACCACATCCTGAAATAATAACGTTGAAGAGGAAAATACGTGATATTCACACAAATTCTAATATTTTAAATAATATGAATGAAAATATTAATATAAAAATTAATTAGCTATAATTTTACATTTTTACAGAGATCTTACTTGTTTTGTACTTACTTTTATTTTCTTGATTGAAAGTGTACAAATTCTTGTTTTATTTCAATTGTGTTATTTACTATTTTTAAAAGAGTTAATTTTGAGATTTGAATATTTTTAAAATTTAAAGAACACATGGTTGTAATCTAAGCTTTGGTTATTTGGTCACATATTTTACTATATATCTAAAAGATTCCTTAGAACTTCGACAATACAGCCATTAATAATGTAACTATATATGTTTATATTTTGTTATTTTTGAGAGATTTGAAAAAACTTAAGAAAGATACTTTAAAAAAATATTAGAAATGCCTATGCTAAATTATTTCAATGTTAAAATTGATACAAAGTTAGTGATATGTTCAGTAAAAAATCTCTTTCCAAATTTTCTTTCTGTTCTTATCTCGTATATTGTTTTACTTGTAATAAATATAAACCAACATACATTGGAAAAACTGCACGTCATCTCTGTACATGAGTTCAAAACATGCTTGATTAAGAGAAAACAGTAAGATTATTGAGCATAATAAGAAATACAAGTCATTATTGACGATGAAATAATTTAACCCAGACATCAACATACAAAATGCATACAAAACGCACACTTTAAAGTTGTTTAATTAATTTTATTATCAGCAATGGATTCCGCATATCTAACTATGTAATTACTAATAAACATACCAAAAATTGTTTTTTTTGGAGTTGTTGAATGTCTGATAATAACAGTTGAGCTGTAAATATATAGCAAGAAAATGTAATAAAAAAATGATATTTTCTTATTTATATATTAAAATAGTTATCAGAATTAATTGAACTGAACAAAAAATTATATTAATTTTGGGAAACAAAAAATTCTTTAATATTCAATTTGAAGAACAATAGGAAAAATTAATAAAAAAGACCAGAGTTTTCTTTCATTCATCAAAATTAGCAAATATTAAAGTAAATCATTTTTCAATAATTTATTTACGATTCCAAGATTAAATTAAACACGAAAATTCAATATTATTTAAATAGTAAAACAGTACCAAGTAAATAAGGAATGTTACAAATTTCTGAAAGAAAATAAATACATTATTTATATTAAATTCTTATTGTAACAAAAATAATGATTTTTTTGTTTTAATGAAATTCTCAATTTTACTTTAATTTACTAAAAGCTGCTTATAAAGTTAAGTTTTAGTTCAATAATTATATGCAATATGAAATATTTATATTATTATTTATCTAATTAATTAATTAGTAAATTCTTTGAAAAATAATACGAATATAATTATTTTTTTTAAAGTAATGAGAAACAAAATAATTTATTATTATGACTAGTTTCATTTTTTAACATTAAAATACGATACTGGTATATATATATATTATAATAATATAAACATCTTAAAACCAAATTTTTGAAATTTTATAAATCTTTCATGGATACATTGAATATGAGATTATAACTCTTACTTTTTACTATGTCCTTTTCTTCACTTAACGTCTTTATGTAAATTAAATAAAAAGATTTGTCGGTGTCAGACATTTACTAACCAAAGAAATGTATTTTTAAATATAAGGAATTTAAATTTCATATATATGATGTCAACCTTATCTTTCTAATAGCTCCAACGTAGCTACTTCTGATATTTATTTTTTTAAGTCTATTTAAGTTTTTTCAAACAATTTAAAACTATTATAAGGACTTTTTTTGATTTTCAACTCTGATTTCTTTTTTTCATTTATAAATGAAATAATATTTATTAGAAAATTTGACTATGAATCAGATTTATTTATGGTATTCACGAATTTTCGACACAGCCTTTTCAAGTGATTTCGATCATTACTTATTTATTTAAACAAATGGAAGAAACATAAATATATTTTGTATTATATATATTTAAAACTCTTTAATTTTAAATCATCTGAAAATTTTCAAAACACGATGACATTAACTTGAAATTTAAATTATTGTTTTTCTGTATATCATAAAACGCCTTACATGTTTTTATAAATAATGGTATTATTTTATTGACTATGAAATATTGGTTTATTTGTTTCACATGTTATAGTAAAAGATGTGCAGACATTAAATAAATAATATATAAATAAATACCTAATATTGATAATAATTACAAACAAAATCAATTATTTAATTAAAAAACATTTTGTTTATTTTAAGTCATCTTGCAACAAACAATGTCAAATGGATTTCCCTTGCATAAATTTCATAATATTCTATCAGAAAATTTACTTTATCTCTATGGTAAAAGTTAATTTTATAAACTAATATTTCCTATCATTTATATTGGGAAAATAAACGTCTGCATTAAAAATACAAATATTTACTTTTTTAATGGAATTGGGTTTACAAATCAGTAAATTTTAAAATATTTCACTTTTGTAAATAATTAAAAGTCGTTATTTTTTCATCAGGAACTATTTTAAAATTATTGTAATTACTAAAATCTTTTATTTTTTCATCAATAATCTATTTCTATATTGAATTTACATCTCTTATAATATTACTGTTTTCAATTGTGTGAACTTGTGTGCAGAGATTACATTTAGTCTTTCCAATGTATGTGGCAATAGTCTCATGACAAGTAAAAATATAAGAGATAAGAACATAAACCAAATGATGCACAGGTTTATTACTGAACATGTAATAATTATTATTTAATGCTTTCTTTGTTCTGTATAATTTTTGGAATTCTTGGTTATATTATTTCCTTAAGTGTAATTTTGAGTTGTTTAGTATTCTATTGTTATATTTTCGAACAAAAATTTCATGTAAGAAAAGTCGTTTTCAAAACCCATTTTATGTTTATTTAACCATTTTGTTACCGCATTATTTTTTTATTCAAAATATAATTTTGTTTTTAAAAATAAATTTTAGTATGATACTCTTTAAAGCAATTATTGATACAAAGGCCGGCATCACAATCTGAACACCAATTTCTACTACCTTTTCTGATGTTAAGTGAAAATCAAACGACACATCTTCTTTGAAGTTTTCGAGTTTGATTTGAATGAGAAATTTCATAAATAAGATTAATTGCAGTTAATGAGGAAGGATTTTGTGAAAGGTGGACCAACAGAAAACGTTTTTTGAACACCATATTTAGTGAATAAAGCTTGAATGATATTTAGTTTACATTCAGATAGCGGTGAATTTATTGCGTGAATGTGATCATAAATCTTTTGAAAGTTGTAAACGAATTTATTCAGAGAGGGAAAAAAAAACTTTGATAATTCTTAGGATAATTCTTTGTTGATTTTCGTACAGTTTCGACATTTCCATATTAAATTTATCAACTCTTCCTATATGTTTATTATATTCAAGAACAGCTTTTGGCTTTATTTTCTCTTGATCAGTTAGAAAATCTTCCCCCCCCGTATCTGTCATCGAGAATTCATGAATTGTTGAAAGCATAAATGCTTCTCTTTTGTCTATCCATTTGAAACAAATCATTTTGTTGGTGCATGACGTTTGGAATTCTCCTTTTCTTAGTTTAGATGATAACTTAGGTAAGTTTATTCTATGTTTTTTCTAATTGTATCACAGGCTCCGATATCATTTTCGTAGAGATAAAGAGGAAGTTCAGAAAGCTTGTCATTTTGTTGATGTTTTGTGGCCCAGATTCATCAGTAAATATAAAATCCTTTGGTTTGAGTGTTACATTTTGTCAATTGAAACGTTGAGTTTGTAAATCCCATCTGATTATGAATAATAAATAGATAGAAGTGATGAATTTTAAAATAAAATTCGAAAAAAATATAAGCACATGTGATTTCAAGAGCTTTTTATAATTCAGATAGCTTAAATGACTTTAAAGGCACTGTTTTTAATAATAAAAAATATAAAACGGTAACAGTAAAAAATTACATAAAGACGTCTATAAAAGTTCGAAAGGGTTAACAAAAGAGTTAAAAGATTTTCAAACCTTTATAACAAAAGTATACTTATAATAAAGTCCAATATTATCCTTTTAAGTAAAAATGTATTTTATCCTTATATAAATCCTCAATAAAACGATTAAACTTATGTTTATTACCCACAATAAAATTAATTAAACACTCTTAAAATGTACTATTAAAAGTTGTACGTATGTTGATGTTTGGGCTAAATGATTTTATAATCAATAATTTTTGAAACAATAAAATTGGTAATGTAAATTTCTAACTTGCATTTCTTATTATGTTCAATAATCTTACTTGAACTTGTGTATAAAAATAACATGCAGTCTTTCTAATACATATGTAGTATTAAATACATTACAAATAAAACAATGTACGCATTTTGAACATAGATCAAAGGGTATTACTGATTTTCTTACTGAAAACATCACGAACTTTGCAAGACTGTGAATTTATTAACATAAGCATTTCCAATCCTTTAAAAGAAAATATTCCTTAAGTTTTTAAAACTCCCAGAAAACGGCCAAACATTAACATGACTAACACCAGTAGTTAGATAATTTAGTTTATGAAATTTAACATTATTAATACCTATTCAATTGAACATCATTAGTCATATTCATTACATTACCATTCGTATGAATCAAAGAACGACTTTCAAAAGAATTAAACAATATCAAAACTTTATTTTTAATAATCAAAGACATAAAAAATATTGATGATGTTGCTAAGGGTTTTCCCTTAGAACCAAAATTTGATTAAAATACAAATTGATCTAAAGTATAGAAACCTTATGTAGATGACATTTCCCTGATATTTAAAAGTAGGGAACATTTTTCACTATTTTTGTACTATATGAATAATTTAGATAACTATATAAAATTTACGTTCGAAGAGAAAATTAATTCTAAGATTTTTATGATTTACTAATGAAACGTATTTCGAAACATATTTTATTTGTAAAACAACCGATAGTGATTTATATACATCAGCAGATATTATTTATGAGCCTAAATACCAGATAAATATGATAAAATAACTGGTCAGTCGTTTTTGGACATTACAATCTACTTATTGTAAATCTATAATATAATTATAGATAAATTCCAAGTCTTCTTCACAGTGATTGGTGTGAAACTGTTGGTAAGTGTGTTAATAAGCTGAATGAGATTGATGACATAATTTAAATCGGTATTGATCCATTTTATTTTTTTAAACTAGTATTTTATTACTAAGTATTTTTAATTTTATAATTTACTATAAAATCTTCTCAAGATTATAAAAATAGATTAATAAATTTCCAAGCTTTATCTATAAACTGTTTAAATTGTAGGTAGTAGTAAAACATTGTAAAAAATGAATCAAACAACCAAATAGAGTAAACATTTGATGAATTATTTTTAGAAAAACCCTGAATCACTATATTCCCTAAAACTAAATTGCAAACCACCAAATAATATTATTAATCTTGAAATAATATTTTGATTTATTAATGAATTATATATATATATATATAAAATTTAGAAATTTTAAAAATAGCTTTCGACAAAACAAATGCGTAAAAGATTTTTAACCATTTGCTATAAAACCTCAAAGAAAACAATTTATATATCTTTATATTTCATTCTCAAATGTCCTGATAATTGCATATGTAATTATTGTCATCGTTAATATTATTATGAGACGAAATTTAAAATTAAATATATTTAAAAATAAAAATAAACTTATTAATATAGATGTTTTTTTAAAAAAATTTGACAGAATGTCTACAATCAAAGTAATATATTAATTGGAATATGTACGTAAAACTCTTTTCAATAACTAAATATTTTATTTATTTTTATTCGTAAAAAGATTCCATAACATTTTTGGGACAAATATATGTACAATGTTATTATTTAGCTAAATTTTAAAATTACATTTTGAGACTTTAATGACAATTTTTATATAGAAGAGTGTTGGAAGACTTTGGAGACATAATATTTATTATCTAAAACAAGTGAGTAACTAACAGGAGGAAATTATTATATTGTAAGTATCTTGAGCAAGATACACATATGCATACATAGATCACATAAATCACACCTTTGACATTCAGACAGACATTACACAATATTCATTCATACAAATTCAACATACACATACATACATATTATATAATTTAGAATATATATTATTTACTGTTATCCTACAAACAGTAAATAAATTTTCATAATTTTCCTTCATAATACTTGCTTAGAGCGAGTATTAAGTCGGCAAATAAAAGGAAAAAACATAAAGTTATGTAATAAAATGCATAAAGTTTTATAGAAATATTTTGATCGTAGATATTCAGTAAATATTTCAATTGAGAACAGTACTTATTTGAATTTATGGTGTCTTTTTCAGATAAGAGCCCATAAAAATATTGCTTTCCAGCCCACACAAATACATAAAATTACTATATTCGAGTGCAAACTGACTTTGTAACTAGTTAAAGGATCTTCTCCTGCCGTAAACCAAGATCTCTTGTGCTTGGAATTAGTATACAAAAACACTTTTTTATCTTATGCGACCAAGCGCTTTATAAACTATATTGTTCCTGTTTATTACAGTTTTGTAACCATATAAGTGCTCTTTCAAATTTTCTTCGTTAAATTATGCTCTGATTGTACCTTGACAATTCCAATTTATCACAATCGTCTAGAAACTGTAGAATTTTTATTCCAAGAATTTCACTGATCTTTCAAGCTGTTTAATGTCGACCAGCTTCGATCAGCAATATTATGTCTTTTCCGGAATGTCGACTTGTCTTCCAAAACGTGGTGAATCGGTAAGATCAAAGTTCTCTTGATTAAAATGTCGAAACAATTTACGACACGTGGAATTATCAACGGCATCATTGTCATACACATCGTAGATTTCCTTTTATTCAAGAGCAGTTATATTCCCTTTTCGGAAGAATAACAACATAAGGTGACGTAAATGCTCCTTTTGTTTGTAATTTTTGAAAAAATACAACGTTTTAGGAAATTATAAATTAAAACTGATCTAGATGAACAATAGCAAAGGTTATCAGATGTTATTATATATTTAATGCAAATTTATTTCATAACTTAGTGCAATACTAAAAACAAGACAAATTTATGCAAACTTAATATTTTTTATTGGGGATTTTGATATTTTTTTTCGTTTCAATCTTTATAAAGTTTAAATTAAGCTCAGATATATCAACAAACAATTTATATTTTTAAAAGAATTTATTGGAAAATCAAAGGTATTTTTTCTATAATTTAAATAAAAGATAAATCATCAAAATATATCGTACATATCAAAAGTAAAATTTATAAAATATATTTTATAAAAATTACGAATAATGTTTTTGAAGGATTTAATAAATTTTTAATATTTTAAATAATTCAAAATGATTTATAAATATTATAATTATCTTTTGCACGTAAAATAATTAAATTAGAACCCAAAAAACTGTGAACCTATTGACAGTACTGATAAAAAGTGTGTGCTTGTTAGCATTGAATGCTTCAAATATAGAAATATTTGTTTTGCATTATCATGCAATTTATTTTTAAAAATCTAACTAACCATAACTTTTCTTTTTTATTTTGATGTGGCTAGTCAATTAGAAAATAACAATATATAATAATAAAATGAAAATTCGAGATTAAACATCTTTTAAAGTATAACAGTGAGAAAGTATTATAAAAATATGTTTTATAGACTGAAACTATCAAATAATGGTGAGATATATTTTTAAAAATATCTGAAAACTCCTATCGAACATACTTATACTATATATTTCGACAAATGCACTGTGATACTTAGTAATAAAAATAAAACAACTAATTGGATTTTAACTTACTTATTCCAACAAAATAATCAAAATACTTTTAAAACTCTAATACAAAATCTTTATTAATTTTTAAAAAATAGATTTTATGTTTAAAATACTAAATTATTTGTATATAAAAATAAAATATTTTATTAAATTTTATAATTTGTATGTGACTTTGAGTGTCATTTACATGCATAACCAAGATCAAAACATAACCTAATGATGATATGAAATTCACTTATACATATTTTTAATTTAAATTTTGAGGTTTATGCTCCAAAATATCATGTAAATGAGGATGTATCTTCGTAAAATTTACCCACAAACCTAAAATTAATTTAAAATTTCATAAGTTTTCAGACATTTCTGTTGAAAAAGAACAACACCTGTGATCCGAAAAAAAGCATATATTGTAAATTTTATTTATAAGTTTTAAAAAATAATGATGAAACCAATTATTTTGTGTACATATCCGAAGAGTTTTTCCAAGATGTATAGAAACACATATTTATGGCAATAAATTATTTTTATTATTTTAAAAATAATTTAACCCACTTTTTTGAATTAATTCTGAAAAATAAGTCATCAAAAATAAATCATACCATAAATATTCATAAACATTTTTAATAATAATATACATGAACTTGTAGATCAAAAGTTATATTTAAAAGCTTTAATAATGATTTAATTTCCTTGTAAAATCATAATTCAACTCTTAAAATTTTATAACTTAAAGCTTATAACTTACTTTGCAGCACTTTCAAAAATAACTGAAATCCATTTATTTTTCACTAAAACTAAATTCTAATAAGTTGATTTATGTATCAACTTGCATTATAGCGGAATTTATATCATCGCGACTTGCTGTAAACACAAAGTACAAACAACCCGACAATTTTAAAAACTAGAATACACAATCGGTTATTTAATATCTTTACATAAACAATATTCCATGCTCCTACCCTCACTTTCAAGCAGACTGTATATAATAATAATAATAATAATAATAATAATAATAATAATTATAATCATAATCATAATATTTTCTACAAAATTTGACTATGATTTATTTATGGTATTGATGAGTTTTCGGCACAGCCTTTTTCAAGTGATTTCGACCATTATTTATTAAAATAAATTAGAGAAACATTTATATATTTTGTACTTTATATTGATTTATTGGTTAAATTTAATTTTAATTAGTTTAAATCATTCCCCTAAATAAAAAAGAAATTTTCAAATTATATTAGTTGAATATTGATGGTTGGTTTGTGTTTTTTGATAAAAAATGTTTCTGCGAGATTTATCTTTGTAATGTGTTTTTGAACGCGTCTTGTAGTATTTGACATTTTGTTTCGTGAATTAGTGGTGCTAATTTATGCACTTTTTCCCAGTGTTCGTGATAATTACTGGCTTTGCTTTTAATATGTTCATTGAGTCGTTATCGGAATGTTCTGTGTTTTTCTTATGTATATTGCGTTGCCTTTCATGCAAGTAATTTGATATACTATGTTTCTAGAAAAGCAAAAACATTTTGTAGGAGAACGGCACAGACAATCTTCATGATAAAGGTCTGATGTTAGGGCTTTTTGAGGTTTTTGAAGTTGTGATTTCAAAGGTGCTGCAGTGGTGTTGGTTGGACGAATATGAACAGGTAAATCTTTGTTGTGAATGAAAGATCTGATTATTTTACATGTCATATTATTCAAGAAAAGGAAGCGTAGGTATATTATTGGTTTGTCGTATTTTTCTGGGGCTGTATTCATTTAAAAAATATTTCTCTACAAATTCTTTTGAATATCCATTTTGCAAAAAACGTGTTTTGAAATTCTCGAGGGTTTCTTAATTCTATTATTGCTTTTTTCTCTCTCCTATTAATAATGCTTTTTTTTGCTGTAGTGGAACGTGACTTTGCCAAGGGAGAATGTGTCCATTGTGTAGAAATTTAGTGTTTAGATCTGTGTTGAAAGTGAGTGTGTCAGAAACTTGAGAGGAATTTATCAAGGTATCTAAAAAAGGAATTTTGCCGTCAGAGTTAAGAAGTTCAAGAGTGAATTGTATATTTGTGTTAGTGGAGTTTGTATGAGATAAGATGAGGTTGAGAGATATCATGGTAACTATGAATATGTCGTCAATGTATCTTTTTCAAAATAGGATTTTATCCCCAAAAAGAACAAATCCTGGATTCTATATTATTCATAAAGATAATGGCTAAAATCAGTGAAAATCCTGAATTTGTTTGAACGGTTTTCCCATTATTAAGATAGTGTCCGAGTTTATGGCTAGTTTGATGATTTCAATGAAATCTTTTTCAGATAAGTCTGCGAAATCTGTTTCCCCGCTTTGAGAGTTTCAAAAAAAAGAATGCTGCGACAGTAAAGACATTGTTTTCTCCAGTGAGAGGTAACCACTGTAGCACCTTTAAAATCACAACTTCAAAAACCTCAAAAAGCCCTAATATCAGACCTATATCATCTAGATTGTCTGTACCGTTAATTATCTGTGCTAGTCATTATCACAAACCCTGGGAAAAAGTACACAAATCACCACCCCTAATTCACGAAACAAAATGTCAAATACTACAAGACGCGTTCAAAAACATATTACAAAGACAAGTCAAAGAAACCTTTTTTATCAAAAAACACAAACCAACCATCAGTATTCAACTAATATAATTTGAAAATTTCTTTTTTATTTAGGGGACTAATTTAAATTAATTAAAATTAAATTTAACCAATAAATCAATATAAAGTACAAAATATATTAAATATTTCTCACATTTGTTTTAATAAATAATGATTGAAATCACTTGAAAAAGGCTGTGCCGAAAATTCTTAATTACCATAAATAAATCATAGTCAAATTTTGTAGTCAATATTATGATTATGATTATTATTATTATTATTAATAATAATAATAATAATAACAATAATAATAATAATAATAATAATAATAATAATAATAATAATAATAACAATAATAATAAATATAAAAATAATAATAATAATAATAATAATAATAATAATTATAATAATATTAATAATTTTGGAATGAAATTTGTAAAATAAAAAAAATATTTTAATTAACAAAATGAGGAAATTAATCAAAATAATACTGTGAAACAGTGAAAAAAAAAAACTTTTTAAAATCTAAAAAAGATATTTTACTAAATTTATTATTAATAAAAACGGAAGTCAGAATTTTATTGAATAACTTTAAAAGAAATCAAAAGTCCTTCTAATTTAAATTCACACAAATTCAGATTTTTATTGCAATGAAATATTTCTTTCTATAATAAAAACCGAATTTATCTCTAACTAAAATTTCTTTATTGCAATCATTTATGGCATTAAATGATGATTAATTTTATTATTTGATGTAAGCCGATTTTGATTCAAACAATTGTAAATAATAACAATAATAATTAGTTGAAAATACAAAATCAGAGATGAAGAACCGTTTTTTAAAAAATAAAAAATCAAAATTTTCTACAGTCTATTCAAAAACAAAGAAATTCTAATAAGACAAAGAAAAAATTATTTTGTTTTATTCAACTAGTGTGTGAGGCTCGGATATTTCTTCAAAAGAAAAGTCAAACTGTTTAAATAAAAATTCATAATTTATTTGCATAGCTCTGGGGTAAATATGGTAAAGTTGTTATTCTATTTTAAATTGACCTATAACTCTTTCATCTTTTACAATGAAAATATTTTTTATAAAAATCTAATTCAATTGAAATAATTAATTGACTTCAATGACAAAATGACATCAAAATAATAATAAAAAAACAAAAAAATAATAACAAAATAAAAAATATCACAAATGCATATATAATACTGAGCCGATATTTTTAGAATTATCATTAAAAATTTTAAATTGATACGATTTCTAATGGAAGAATTGTTTCGATTTTATTTGACTGTCATTGGTAACATCTAAGAAACTCGATCCCATCCAAGAGAAAATCCCGCAATTTTGTAATCAGACCACAAAAAGTGATATCTCAGTCACTAAAACGCATCAAATATCATAAAATTATTACTTTTAATATGTTACAAACTAGACGTATGAGCAAAATATTGTTATAAATCTACATCAAATATATTCAAAACATTCAGTAAATTATGCAGTCGTAAATTTATATTATAAATGTTTTATATTTTCTCGTATTTTGTAGTCTTGTCAATTAGCTTTATTTTAAAATTACATCTATAACTTTATTTTATTGAATTAAAACCACTTTTTAAATATCCATTTTTCTAGATATTTGCAAAGTAGAATAATAATTTAATAATAATTTAATAAAAAAATGTTTTAAATGCATTTTTTCTAAAAACTAAATAATAAAAACTACTAAATACAAGAAATTAAAGAGAAAATTTCTTTTTCAATATAGACGCTTGGCACGAACAATATCTCAAGCTATCAAAAAATCAGCTTCGTTTGCTCTGTAATCTTTGCAATTTAAATACAGACAAAAGCTTTGTTGATTATGTAGACAATATGATATAATTCCAAAAATAATATGTAATATTTATTCATGAAATCTATTTGTTTGGTTTCTTCAAATTCGGCAACTACTTCTGTTGTTGATTCGATTTCATCAATAATTTTAGTGTGTTGGAATTCAGCAACTTCAGTAAATTGTTCAACTTCGGCGACAATTTTGGTGACTTCGTTGAACATGTTTGAATTTGATTTCAAATATTGAAAAGTGAATATTAAAATGTATAAATAAACAAATATTTTTTATTTACTTAATATAATACGTAATTTGTAATATATTTAAATATCTTATAAATAATAATAAATTTCCTATGATAATTATATTGTGACCTGCACACTTTTGTTTGAATTAAGTAAATATTGTGTCAGAAAATGAGGATGACTTACTTTATAATTTTGACGGAAATTATTTATTTTATAGTTTGCAGTTAAAGTTATAAAAATAAAACAAAGATTTTTCATTATTTTCAAAGCAAAATTTTCTAGCGATTCTTTTTTAAATTTTAAAATTTCTATTACGTAATTTAGATTAAATGAATTTAATACCAAAAACTAAAATTGAAAAATATTAATTTATAATACTAATTTAAATATAAAATCAAAATACCGGGTCGATCGAAAAAACAATAATTAGCGCACTTAAACACAGTTTAAAATTTTATTTCATTTTTCTCATAAAACGAATTTGAAAACAAATTATCAACTGTCGGAAATAAAATTTTGCAGTTTTTCTTGGTTTTTGGTGATGATGAGAGAAAGACATTAAATTCACAAAACTATTACTTGGTTTATTTATGAATAGTAAGGAATTCTATTACTTTTTTTAAATTGGGAGAGTAGTATTTTTAAATTTAAATTACTATATTATGATTAATTCGACCAAATAGTTTTTTTTGTCTACTAACAACCAACTTTTTTATTTTTTAAATTTTCAATGGAAAGCCCAATGAAATGGTTCCTAAAAGGGTGAACTTTCCACTCAAGATTAAGAAGCTAATATTTAAGTGGCTGAAACTATAGCCAAAGAAATAAGGCCACATACAATGAAAGAGACATCATTATTTTCCTATGACTTGATACGAAATCCCCTTTTTGAATATTCACTGGATAAAACTAATAAAATCCGTAATAAACAATTAGATTCTTTTAGGATATTAACCTCTTAAGTGACTATGACGGATATATACGTCATCAACATATGCATTACAAAACACATAAGACAAATATATTCGAATAAAGATAAAGTGTATATACCCACTATGCATAAAACGAATATATAATATACGTATAAATATATGTTTTTATGCCCAAGACGTATATATACGCTAGAGGATGACAAAACTCGCCGCTGAGGAGCGCATTTCGTTTGAAGAAATAAACCACTTAAAAGGTTAATAAAATAAGAAAATCCAAATATCAGTAAAAAGGCAAGTTTTTATATAATATTCAATATCTAATTTGTGCAAGTAGAATATAGAAAACACGAAAATACAAAATTAATATAATATTTTTATTATTATTATTATTATTATTATTATTATTATTATTATTATTATTATTTATTATTATATTATTATTATATTATTATATTATTATATTATTATTATTATTATTATATTATTATTATTATTATATTATTATTATTATTATATTATTATTATATTATTATTATTATTATTATTATTATTATTATTATTATTATTATTATTATTATTATTATATTATTATATTATTATATTATTATATTATTATTATTATTATATTATTATTATTATTATTATTATTATATTATTATTATTATTATTATTATTATTTTTTTTTTTTTTATTTTTTTTTTATTTATTATTATTATATTATTATTATTATTATTATTATTATTATTATTATTATTATTATTATTATTATTATTATTATTATTATTATTATTATTATTATTTATAATTTTACTTGTCGCTCATTATATTCATAATTATTACAAAGACGCTAATTTACAACAACTATTTATAACTCTTCCTACCTGGCTAAACACAGATTTTACTGATGAGATCAACAATTATTTATTACTCACATTATTTACACATTTATAAATACCAATTTGCTAACAATAGATGTAAATATTTAGCTCTATTGAAGTGAAAAGGCAATTAACATTTATTTTTATATTATTGAAATAGTTTTGCTCTATCCTGTTCAGCAAGACAGGCTTATATTTCAGTATATTTCAGCATATTTCAACAAATATTTTATGTTTAATATCATTTATGTTTTGGAAAAAGTTTTATTTTAATTATACATGTTGCAATCATCAACGGAGACATGCAATAAGTGAAATAATATTTGCGGGGTTTCTTTTGCTCATCTTTTATAACATTAAGAAATACTAAATTAAAATTATTAATATTATTTTGTTATAAATAACTAAATTATTATTATAAGAATGATACAATTTTATCTTAAAAACAAGCGAGATATTTACTTTGACAGAGACCATTTTTCATTAAACCTGATTAAAACAAAGCACATTCGATTAAAAATTAGATCCACATTTTTCGTCATTTGAAATTAATACATCTTTTTTTAAAATTGTATTTTTTAAATGTATTTTAAATATAATCATATTTTATTTAATATAATTACATTATATTCAACAATTAAATATAGTTTTAGTTTTATAATGTAATTTTATTGTTATTGTGATTGTTACAATATTCTTGAGGGGCGTAAATTTTTATCTTGTAAATTCTACATATAACCAAGCATTATTCTGAGGACTTTTGTAATTTTTTAAAATCATATTTTAAAACCCATTTAAATTACAATGTACAATAATAAATATTTAATAATAAAAAGTATCGAAAAAAAGAAGAATTTGTATATATTTTATGGTAATAAAAGAACGAACTAATATATTAAATGAGTTTAATCAGCATTTATTTCAATAGGATGAAAAAATAAAGGAAGTAAGACCAATAAAGATTTTTAAACCATGGAATTATGGTTGGAAAATTTTCCAAAATCTTGGAAGGTGATTGTGGGTCAAAATATTGGATCAAAATGAAATTTTTTTTAAAATAATTTTAAACACAAATTTAAAATTTTTTCTTGCCATTTTGAACATATTTAAAAATTAAAAATTTCATTATTTTTGTGGCTAATTATTTTTTCTTAAAAACTTTTTATGCTTTTTGCAAATTTATGATAATTGGCTGGCACGTTTTGTTTTAATTATATTGTTTTTCTAACTGTTGCAAAAACATTGTAAGTTTGAAAATGTTTTCGGTACATTTGAATTTTAATTTCGCCAATCGATTTAGATAAATATTCTATGTCAAAACCTTTTTCACAACATAAATCAGAAGAGCCATTTTTTAATTTTTTAATTAATGAAAATCATCTTACCTTTTTCTAATAAGTTTAAGTTATTGTCAGATGAAATTTAAAATCAAATTATCAAAAAAATATTACTAAAAATTAAAACCTTAAAACAAAATAATTAAATTAATTAATTAAAGTGACAAAATAGTGTTATTTATGTTAATTTTATTTTCTCACAAAATTTATTAACAATTAATAATTAATAATTTCAACTGCAATATTAATAATAATAAAAGATAAAGATTCGACGTTTTTTGCATTAAAGCTAAGCATACGAAACTTATTTGGTGTACAGTACAGCAGGATGAGTGTATAGCAGAGTTAACTTGACACTGTTTCACACTTACCTGATGCAAAGAGAAATCTGAGCGCCTCCCGCATAGTAATGATAAGAGCCATTAGCGAGAAACTAGTATACTATTGGGAATTGCATTGGACATCACGTGATGTTTCCTCTAAAATGTTAATAGTTTAAAAATTGAAAAGAACTTTAGTAATTGACAAATAATTTTAATTTAAATATTTTCTCCGTCAAATCACATTTAAAAAATAATTGAAACATTTGAAAATCTTTTTCATCATCCGAAAAATGTGAATGGTATAATAAACATTAATCTGAATTAATAACCGCAACAACATTTCTTCATCAACCATAGCTATACCACCTAACTCTATAATAACTCTATAATAATGCCCATACACAAGACTCTTATTCCCTACTACCTAATTGCTCTTATAATCAGCATTAGTTAACGCACTCTTAATACGAAAAGCTGCTGATGTTTATTAGTTATACCAAATTAGAGCAACCTATAAATTTGATTAATATTACAATAATTAAATACGACTTTTGAGTTAATCCAGTATCTTTCATTGTAAGTCCCTTCGTTTTAATATATTTAATAAATTATACCTTATTATTGCTGGTAAAAGAGTATTTAATTTACAGTTTCTAATTTCCTAGAAAACGGACTCTGTATCTCCTGCAATAATATTTATCTTACAACTAAATTTAGCGCCAAAACATCTAATGCAATGAGGTTTGTACAAACCAGCCATGAAAGATTTAGCACTTTTTGTCCAATGTAGCTAGATCTATTTAGACTTATTAAATCATTTCTTAATAAAACTGATATAAAGTCGTCATATGGCGCAATATGTTAGAAGTTTTTAGACAGAGTTACAAGTCTTAGTTTTGTATCCAATTTTAATTTTTTGACAGTCTTGCAACGCAATCTACAGTCAAAGTCTAGAAATAATTTTATTCAAATGTGTTTGTTGGCACTACCTAAATTAAGTGTTAGTGTCTAGATAATTGTTAAATATGGCAGACTGTTTCAAATGCATTGTGCGATGAAGTTTAGTTACGTTTACCACAAAAATTAAATAACGCTGTCGAACATAGTTCTATTTAGGGAACAGATGGGCATACATTTAGGATCTGGGACCACTTGAAGTTTCATAAAGTTTTTGAGGGCCGGGTTACAAATTTTTGACACTTTCATAAGCGTCAATGATTATTAAACCAAAGCAAATAAATAAAATGATCATATACAAATTTAAAAGAAAACAATTATAATTTTAAAAATACTTTTCAAATTAGTCTTAAAATCATTAAAAAAACTTCCCTTTCTTATGGAGATTCTTTTTCTCATAGAAGGACAATTGTTATTTTTACATCGCCAGCAAAATTTATCAGTAAAATCATTAGATTTAATTAAAATCATAAACTGGCTGCATTGATCACATTTAAATTCTTTTTTAATAAGATATTTCTCCATTAGGTAACTTAAAAACTCTAATTGATTCATCATTATTATTCTTTTTTCTAGTTCATCTAAACTCATTAGGATAAATATATCAATTAAAATATCAATTAAAATATCAACTATTTTCTGCCTTTGTTAGTGATAGTTATGCAGCTGAGAACACGTTTTAACAAGTCTTCCAAAATTGAGATCAATTTTACAACTCCCAATTCTCATTGTTGATGTCAAATTTGCATCAATCAACTGAGATGTTCGGTTATCTTCTGGGATTTTTGGGGCCAACTTTTGTGTTAGGGTTATGCGTAGGCACAAATTCATCTTTTTGAACGCTTGTGATGGTATCATATAAAGGTACAATAAACTCACCCATAATCGCACCTCCTTTTGAAATCGCATTTTGAGTAAGATTCTCGAAACAGTGAACATAAACCTCATTTAATTTAATACGCACGATATAAATAAAAAGGTTGCTTCCTCCTTAAATTTAAAATAAATGAATTAGATAAGATTACATCCAAGACGGGATGAACAAAATTTTAATTTTCCTTGACAGTGGAATATGAAAACTATGAAGAGTTTCAATCATTCATTATTTCAAATTCTCCTAGATCCATCAGTGTAATAATATATTAAATGAAAAAATAATTGAGGGGTCATGGCTAAACTGCTACTTCTCAAACTTTATTAAATGAAACTCACACTGCTAATGTAAAAGATACTTAAATCTTTTTTTAAAAAAAATAGCGATACTAGCAACAGTAGATCTTAAAAATTTCATTATAATTTTTATCATTCTAATAATTTCCATGTGCAAAATCACAAAAACAATTAATTTCTTCTATGAGTGAATAGCTACCTGAGGTAGCCTACCTCACTTTAACACCTACAATTACCCTTTAATACACTGCCTCCCTCTTTTGAAAGCTTTTCAGTGATTCAGCAAACTTTTACGGAATCACTGTTTAAAAGTAATAAATTTTGTTTGTTTCAATGTTTAGTAAAACTTAAAGTGAAAACTAAATATTAAAAATTAAAATAATTAAAAAGTTTTAATAAATTATTATGAATGTGGTTTAATAAGTAAAGAAATTCAATTACTTAGAAAAAAATACTTTATCTGCTTGTATAGTCTTTAACGACAATGCGTCAAAAAGTAGACTTTATTTTTAATCAAAAATAAAACAAAGTAAACAAAAATAAAATAAAATAATAATAATAATAATAATAATAATAATAATAATAATAATAATAATAATAATAATAATAATAATAATAATAATAATAATAATAATAATAATAATAATAATAATAATAATAATAATAATAATAATAATAATAATAATAATAATAATAATAATAATAATAATAATAATAATAATAATGCAGACTATATTTATTTACTGCAATAATACTGTTATCAATGATATAAATATACCCAGTCAAGAAAAGTCAAAATCTAGTGATTAGGATAAAACATGTTCAAAACCTTAGTTTGTCAAATTTCTTAGAATTTGCCATAAAAAGTAGAAAGTTTACTTTCAATCAACGATTCTATGTCGAACAAATTGGCATGAATGATCATCATTTAGCCATTTTGAATCATTGTTTAGATGTCTTGTCATTTTCATTGAATTCGCAAACAAACTATTTTGGGCAGCAGAATTTGAGGAGTAATGGAAATATCGAAACAATCTACATTTACTAAACAAGGATTTCAAACATGCTCGAAATTTATTCCCACTCGCACAATACAGATAAAAATTCAGGGCGTGATTCAAATGCATCAGAATCTCCGCAATTGAGTCAGCGAATTGTGACGCAACCGCATCTCTGATTCCTGGCGCATGAAAAGTTTTTGGAATGGCTTTTGAAAATGCTTTCGGAACAACATATAACATTTTTACAATAAAAATCGGAGTCGTTGTGATGAGAAACGTTCCGCTAATCATCAAAAGCATTATTGTCAATTGTCTCGTACTTTCTGATCTGTACACACTCTTCTGCCCACGATTCAGAGTCATCATAGATTGTCTTGTTCTTCTAGCTTGACAAACCTTAATCAGTATTATCACATTCAAAGCAAATATGAAAATAAAAGGAAGAAAACTGTAAATGATAGCGTCAATCAAAAGCCATACGGTTTTAAAATTCCTATATGACTCCGAAAATCCACAGACAAAATTATTATCTGTCGATTCAAACAACTGAGTACTATTAGTCAGATCCAATGTGAAAATAAAATGACAATTAAGAATCATTATTACCGAAGCCATTGAAATCGAAATAACAATTGCTCGAGATTTCTGGATCAGATTGTGCGCTTTAAATGGAAACGAGATCACTATTGCCCGTTCGAGGGTCACGGCTACGATCAACCAAACCGAAAGCACACTGGCGGATGTTCCGAAATATTGCGAGAGAATGCAAAATGTTTTATTTCGATTCTCAATTTTACGCTTCAACAGATAATCAACCCAACGCTTTAATAGACCGAAAATCAACACAAACTGATCGACAATCGCTAGTAGACTTAAGTAAATGAAAGTCGACACAGTTTTGCCGGCAAAATTACACAGAACAATAAAAGACATGACATTGCCAATCGTTCCGAAAAATAAAATAATCGCCGGAATTATTGTCAAAATGTAATTGTGCAAAACACAGAGAGACAACTCCTCCGATGGGTTTGCGTTGTAGACGTTTTCCTGGAGTATGAGTTTTACTTTTTCAATTTCCTGAGACCAGATTTCAGGATTGGAAATCAAATTCGGGTTCAAATTGTAAAAGATCAACAATTCTATGAGATTTGATTTGTTTTGATGATCAATTTGGTTGATCCAATTTTTATACATTTCCGATTGTTGCCGATTGCTTATCCAACAAAGATCCATTGCTGATATGAATTGACGAGGACTTTTAAACTGTGATTTCTCTAATATTCAATTTATTGTTTTTAATTATATTTATTTGAAATTTGATTGGAGAAAAATATCCTATCACTAGAGTCTATTTTATTTTCTTTTCAAAAAAATTATTTTGAAAATCTCCTATTTTATTATATTATCTTTAATATAATTTGGATAATAACTGTAAATACATATTATTTTTTTCAGTAATATTTTTTATTTGTATTATTTTGTTTAAATAATAAAACTTTGGATTACCTGTATTGGTTATTACATATTTATAGTATAAATTTATGAATATGTAATATAAATATGTATATATTTATAAGTTTATAGTATATCTTTTGGTAGCTGGTTTCTGGTGACATAAATTTAATTTTATTAAATTTTAATGCTTATTGATACATTTTCAAAAAACCCCCTTTCACTCGACCTTGGTTTTGTATTAGAACTATCTTTGTCAAAATTTGTGAAATTTGGTTGCAAATTGAAACCATGAATAAGCGAACAAAAAAAAACTATTTTTTTATTAATGAACTTTGTTATGTATGAAATAATTAATTTTGCTTTAATGGAATAAATTTTATTTTTATTTTATTTATTTGTTTAAATAAATATTAATTTATATTTTTCTAATGTTTAATTTTTCTTTCCTGTTGCATCGTTTCCAGTAGATATTATTAGGTGGCGGAAGTGAATGGTATCGGACATAATGATATTATTTGTGAGATATTGAGCGCGTGCTCAATATATAAATGTTGTCTGACTGTGAGTATGTATTCCAGATACTATGTGAAGTGCATTTAATTCGATGAGCGTGTTTTGAATTGGAATTCGAACTCGGAGTAGTTTTTCTAACATAGGATGAATAAAGTTCCACCTGTGTTTGACATCCAGTTAAAGTTCTAGTTTCTTGCCCAATTTCATAATTTTGATAATTTTTTGATAATTTTCTTTTGTAAAATTGAATTTCGAACACTAGAAATTTTCAAAAACCTAATCAAAATCCGCACGTTCTTCAGATTTTTTTGTATGCCGACATCTTCATCATCTGCAAATTCTTCTTCATTAACATCATCATCGAAAAATTCATTGTCTTGGAAGTCATCATCATCATCTTCCTCTATAATGTCAACATCATTTGATTCAAAAACTTTCTTTTATAAAATGTTTTAACTACCGCCAAATGCAGCTCGTGACATAAACATAACTGTGATTCAGATGGACAATCTCTCCCATACTTCAACATTACGCTGGCACCATCATTTGTAGTACAAACGATGTCGTTTTGGAACGACAAATTAAACAACTCTAAATGCTTGGTTACAATTTCTAACACTACAGCTGCAGTACACGAATCAGTATCTCTCACCAAACCTAGATTGTTGCAATTTCCATTATTTCCATGTATATTAATATTAATAAAGCGAAGATTTCGTGCACTTACCCACTCATCAAGGGTTATACTAAACTTACTACCATCATTCTTAATTATTGTTAATTTTTTTATTACCTCTTGTTTTCTATTTTCAAATTCAGTATGCATAAAGCGCATAACACTGTTTTCACTTTTTGGTAGGTTATGTCCTCTGTCTACAATAGATTGTCTGATAAACTTGCAACTAATCTTGAAACAATCTCACTTAAACTTTGCCGTTTAACAAAATCCATCATCGTATTTCCTTTGATTTTCTTGAAGTTTTGCTCTTGCTCCCCCAAAACGGATTCATCATTATCCCGTTTACAATGGATTTTGTGTACCAGTTTCAGATGGTTTAGCATACCACCCGTGCTTCCATTACTATTTGAAATAAAAACCATACACTTTAAACACTGAGCTTTGACAACTTTTTTATTGGTAGAAGGATTTTTTTAAAAAATATTCCCAAACAGAAGCTGATGGTGCCATGGGCTAAATAGTAGTATAATATAAATTTAATACAAGTTTTACGGTGAAAAAGAAATTAATTATAATTACCTTTGATTTTTTTCAATTCTTTGATTTGAAAGCTTTACTAACAATTTCGCAATAACAAATTATATCGATTTTTTATTCTATTAAAAATTTTATTCTATACATAATTTAATATAATTTTCACTCTCCGATAATCGCGAGTATATTTAAGCGGATACCGAATACGAATTTTTGTCTGCAAATTCGCGGATATCGAATACAGATAATCCGAACCATCAAACTCTAGTCTGACAGCAACTTCATTGCAAATATTTTAACATAAACTAAATATTGTAACCGAGTAGACCTATAGTATTAATTGTTTGGAATTATTTTATATAAAACTTGTTTATTCATTATAATTTATTTATTTTTATTTGACAAGTCTAGATTTTCTATTGTTTTTTTATTATTAATAAACTATGGACGAAAAGAGCTAGACAATAAAGGCAAATTAGATATTTACTTTTCTAATCTTTAATCTATTCCTTCAAAATTATGTTTTATGTGTTAGGGCAATATTTAACTAAGTACATTTAAAAAATATAACTATTATTCTATTTAAATGGACTTAAATCTATACCATTTTGTAGCATAATCCTAGAACCATTTTGTCCCCTCAATTTTGTCCGCTACCATTTTGTCATAGAACCGGATAATATGTTCGCTAAAAAGAAAAAACATTAAAAATAATTAAAAGATTTTAAAAATCAAGCATTTAACATGGCTTTTGTTTTTTTCTATTTTTGTATTATAATTTATTTTCTTATTGTTCAAATAATTTGAAAAATAAAGACAAAATATTCTTTTGGTTAACTTAAACAAATATTATGTTGTTGTATAATTGCAAATTTATTTACAAAACACAATGTTATTAGAATTCAACAGCATCAATATGCCATTCGACGATTAATATGTCAAATTCGTAAGTAAACATAAACAGAATTGTTTCTCTTCTAGATTATATACTATAATGAAAATGATCAAATTTTTACAAAAGATTAGTTTTAATGTACTTAGAAAGTTTAATATAATTTTAATTTGCAAATAAAATATATTTAAATAATTTAATTTTTAATTATCAGTTTTTCTCATGCTACGAATATTATTTTTTAAAAAATGATTTTTTAAATGCATTTAAAATTGCAATAAAAAATTTAAACAACGATTAAACATGGAAAAATAATATTTATTCCGGTGATTTTGGAAAATATCTCTTAGATAAAACTCATAAATTTTAATAATCTTTCGTAATCTTTTTCTTTTCCCTTTTTATTTTCAGTCATGACAAATTAATTGTAAAAATTGCAAAAATTTGTTGAAATTTTATATTTAATTTATTTATAATCTAACAAAATTAATTTTGTCAAAATAAAAAGAAATAAAATATCAAAAAACTCAACAAAACAAGTGATTAACAAAATATAAGATTTCACCGATTGTTTTAATTATCAATTTATTGCATTAATTATATTTATTTCTCTGCCAAATCCAAATATACCGTTTGGGTAACACAAATTAATTAAGACATAATTAATTGAATTCCAGTGGAAAATTAAGTTCATTTTTGGAGGATGGACTGTAAAAATTAAATAATTTATATTGAGCGGTGATTACTTTAAAGGTTTAAACACAAAAAAAATCAAATTAATAAGTTAAATAATAACAAAAATTGTTTAAATCATTGATAATAAAAATAAAATGTCAAATTTTTGACAATGATTAATTTGAAGGAATTATCCCAAAAAATCTGATTTATTTATTTTAAGAGATTAATTGAAACTTTTAGAAATCAAAATTTAATAAGAGATCGAATTTGAAAATTTTAATTTTAAAAACTTTGACAGTTTGGCTAAAGAAAATTCTTCACAAATTTTCTTTATAAAACAGTTAGAATTAATTGTAAAAAGGTATTTTTCGTTTCAGAAAAATTAAGAGAATATTTCTAGTGAAAGTTGAAATTGGTGATATTTATAGTTAATATAGAAAATAAAGTTGATTGTATTTTCTTTATTTGGTTTGACGAAAGGTATTTCGATATTGTTGAGTCCTAGAATTTGACTAAAGAACACAAGAAGCCAATTGGTCAATCCTAATTGAATAAAATGCATGTTAGAATATTATTATTATGAGACAATATTTTAAATGAAATGAATTTAAAAATTATAAAACCTAATTAATAGTGTGTTGTGTGGAATGATTGTAGAATATTGAAAATCAGCTGAGTGTATTTATATCTCAGAAAATCTACTTGGACAGATTTATATTTATTTAACGTTAAATAACATTGTTTTGAAAAATAAATATCTTAGATTTTATGAATTATTTAGAATGATTTACTATGGACGTTTTAAATACTAGGAGTTGCGATAGAAACGGAAGATTTTATAACTATATTGTGATTTATTATAACTCGAAATTCAAAATTATTATATATACTAATATATAATATATAATATAATAATACCATTGAAACAAAATTAACAAAGAACAAAATTTGATCCAAAAATAAATGTAATTATAATTCGTAAAATGTGTTTGAAAATTTTATTAAATTTTCCTATAAAATTCACCCTTATCGAATTAAATAGTTGTAGAATGAAATTTAAAACAAAATAAATTAATTAAAAGTATGTTGATTTGAATGATTGTAGAATGTTGAAAATCCGTAGAGATTATTTAATAAACTGTTTACTGAATTAATCTTTTTTTTAAATAAATATATTAGTATACTGTAATTTTTAAATATCACAAAATAATTTTAATCAATTTTGGAGGTTTTAAACAATAGGGGTTTCGACATAAACGGCAACTCTAATTAGCATATTCAAAAAATTCAAGCTAGTTTTAAAAGTTTCATAATAATTTTATCTAAATAAATTCTCAAAATATTAATTAATATTCCATTTTATAATATAATTATTATTTTTGCAAAACGTACATGAAACCGCTTAATGCATACAAGAGAATTGTTTATTTTGTTTTAATTTATAAAATTATTAAGTAACATAAATTTCGTTTCAGCAATTAAGGGAGATAATAAGAAAATCTCCAAGTAATTACTCCATTTTCTCCACGAATTCCACTCTGGTGACTTTTAATTGACAATTGTAAAATATATTTTCTCAGACAGCCTTTCGAGAATAAATACATTTTTAGATATTAAACATTATAAAGAGTTATTCTTATATCATTTTAATTTATCTATGATAGTTGCTTTTTTATAAAAAAACTGGTAATGTTTTCTAAGTATTCCTCATCTCTTCATGCAATAAAAATTTTATTTTATTTCCTCAAAATGTAGTTAAAAGTAGATTTAAAAAAAATAAAAGCAATGTTATTTAATGAGATAATTTTTTACCAAATTTATTTTAGTCACCCGTTACAGATATATTTTTGATTAAAATTTTCTCATTCAAAATTCTCTTTATAAACACCAGAAAACTTTTCTTCTTTCAAGTTGCATATCTTTATTTACTTTATTCTCCACTTAAATAAAGAACACATTTAAACAAACCGACATAATACAATGTTGAAAAATAATAATATTGTAGCAATTACAACAGATGTTTTATTAATTATAAGTTGAAATGTTGTTTTTGTACGATGGTATGCAATAATAATTTTTTCAGTTTATATAATATAATAAATAAAAAATTATTTAAAACAATCAAATGCATATTTATGAAAGTAAGCTAAAAAAATAAATTTAAAAAATAAATTTTTACATTTTAATAATTTGTCTGCAATATTATTTCATTTACGAAATAAATTTTATTATTGTTTTCGTTTTAATCAGTAGTCAATGAATTATTAAATTTCTACTTTGTCATTTTGGTTTAATTCTTCTTTCAATTTTTAAATGAAACTTATTAAGTAAATATTTGCGTAAGTGATAAAATATTCTAAATTAATTCTTCTTTATTTCAAAAGTTATGAATATTTTTTTTTCACAATACAACAATAAAAATGATAAAACCAGTAATTTTTTTTTAATTGGAAAATTCTCTAATCCTTCGTTAACATTAAAAATATTAAAAACAGAGAAAAAATGAAACAACATCATCTGTTTATATTTCCTTCAGAAAATAATTTAATAATAATTACATTACCTTTATTAAAAATGCATTAATATTATAAATAGATTATGATTTTTTTTTATTGTTTCTTCTTACAGTAATATTAAGACCATAATTTAGAATCAAGTTACAATGTAAAAAATCCAAAAATACAACATTAATATAAGGCATTGTAAATAATGTCTAATAATAAAATACTCAATTTATATGGCGTCAGAAATGACATAATTAGTAGGAAATGGTTTTAAAATTAGATTTAGTAGTCACGTCTTTTTCCATTTAGTAAAAATGCATTAATAAAATTACAATTTTTTCGGGGATATACAAAAGTGGATAAATAAACAAAAACTGGAAATTGTTACAAATCAATAAAAAATTAATTAAATAAACAAAAATAAATATTTTCCAGGGACAAATAAAATTTTGATAACATTTAAATTTTTTTAAAATAATTGGAGTTCCCTAAAAATGGCTAGAACCAAAACCAAATTAATTAATATCTAAATTAATTTCATTAACTAAGACCATTAAATCATTGGAGAATCTCGGGAAATGACGGATTAAGTAAACAATAGATAAAAAATGAGAGCAAAGTATAAAGATAAAAGAACCCAGTATCAAAATAATATAATATAATGTCGACATTTTTAAAAATAAAGTAAATCGTTTGTTTAAATAGACGAGAGTCAATTGGAGGTTTTGTTAAAATGGATTGTTGTTTTCAGCCTTATATCAATATTTTAGGTTAAACAAAATAAAAATAAATGGATTTGTAAATGAAAACAAATAAAAACTAAAAATATTTTTTATTTGAGTTTTTGTTTTAATAACGTGTTAGAAATCTAATTTAAAGCTGAATAATTACTGCATATCGAGTTTAAAAACATATTTTGTTTGACATTGTTAACCGGATGAAACGAAAAAAAATATCAAAAACACCTAAAACTTACTAAAGAGTCCCGAGTGAATAAATCCCCGTTCGAAAAAATCTTTGTAACATAACTTTAATAATAACCTTTCTTTTAAGTAGTAAAAAATAAATAAAATAATCTATAATAAAAATGTTTTCATTATAAATAATTAATAATTTAGATTGATTTGAATTTATATTTAAATCGTCCCAAAACCATTTTTTTTCTGCTAAATTTTTTATAATTTCAAATTATTTCTATGTAAAAGTTTAAAATTTCAATTTAAAAATCAATAAAAATTTTTCAGGAAATTAATTTTATTAATTAGGGATTAATTAATTAGGGAATAATTAATTACTTTGAAATCTGTCATTATAATTTTCTTTCACACATTATTTGTCTTCTAAAGTCACAGTCTAAATTTTAAAAGAAGATTTTCGGAAAGCAATAAAATTCCTTTAATGTATAAAAAATGTTTTTCCAAATTTTTCAAATCAATAGTCAATTTAATTATAAAATCAAAATAGAATTAAAATAATTTAAATAAATAAAACAAATATAAACAAATAATATTGAAACTTTATTGAAAAACACTAAAGTAATTCTCGATCATCAAAACATGAAAACAAAATCACTCTTTTAAAAAAAATAATTCTGATTGTATTTCATTTATGGAATAATATTATTTAATCAGTTGTTTACCATTAAAAATTTGTTTTTTTTATTTTACGAGATTTCAAGTAAACAAAATTTTATTTAATAAATAAATTAATTTTTTTTTCAAATATTTTCATGCTTTTCAATTACCATTTGTTTTCATTACTATAAAACATTTTGATTTATTTATCCCGTAATTCATTTAATTACTTTTTGATTGTTTATTTTTTCTATTGTCTCACAGCACCTTTACTATAGCCCAATTAACTTTTGATTAATTTAAGCTATTTTTATGAGCAAATCTGAAAAAAAGACGCAAAACTGAAAAATTATTAGATCAATTTTGGAAGTAAATAAATTATTTTCATATAAAAAATTGACTAATTGAATATATAAAAAATAAGAAACAGGTACATTTTTATGTTGTGTATGCTTGTGTCTGTGTGTCTTATGATATTACGTCATTACGGTATGTCCCACTGCAATCGCTTTCTTCTGGAATCATAATTAAACAATCACAATTCAAATTCCGCAATATTTATTTAATAAGATATTTATTTAAACAACATTTATTCTAAATATATTTTCGAAGCTTCGATAATTCTTTTGATGAGCCATGAATATAAAATTATATTTAAACTTAAATTCACACATTCTTAATATTATAGATTATAAAAAATCTAATAATTTTCATTTTCTTGAAATTACTTGTTTTAATTAATTTTAAATTATTATACTCACATCTCACACGGTATTTTGTAATCGCGTTTGTGAGCCCTAAATATTGTGGACTCTGTTGCTATATGTCTCTTTGTGTTATTTATTTTCGTTAGTATTCGCATTTGTGTGCACTATAACATATCATTTTTTTTGTGTTGTTTTGTCGTAGCGCCGAAAAATCCCAACGTACACTGTGAAGAAGTTATTCAGATCATTTTTGAGAAATTGGATTCATCCGCTATGTATGTCACTATTCAAATAGTTTTTACTTTATATAAGGCTGGTCATGCAACGGGTATCGTTTTGAGTTTTAGGGTTTGTGTTTAACATAATGTGTCCACATATGAATGTTTGTTGAAGTATCATGCAATTTGTGGAATGAAATTAGATGGAAAGCATTTGAAAGATGTCGGTATGTGAATTAAAAATCTGAATATTGATGGATTTTCAAAAGAAAAAAAAGGACGCTTTTAATAATATCGGATGTAAAACAATATTAGAATGGTTTAATTAATGAGATTTCAGGAGAGACATAAATAAAGATCTGGTACAAATTCTCAATAGAAAGTTAAGAATAGTTATTTACTATAAAGGAAGCTTTAAATTGTGATTTGAATAAGAAAAACTCTGTTCTTTAACTACTTTAGAAAGTAACTTATGAAGTGAAAGTTTCTGTAAGATTTGTCGATCTCTACCATATAAAGGTTTTCGATAATTAATTAACATTAAATTAGTTGATTAAATTTAAACAAAAATAATAAAATATATTTTTTTAATAATGCTTATAATTATTTTCGTTCTACATAAAAGACTAAATGTGGTCATTAATTATTTGTTAATGTTTAATATTTTTGCCACAACTAGTCAGAAATTATGAAATTTCTCTTTATTGTTGGATTCCCTAATGACATTTGCGGATTAATTTTAATAATCTTCTTTAAGAAATTTTTTCCGCCTTGTAATAAAGTTCTTACACAATCGGTAATATTCAAAATACTTACTCACTCAAAAATTATTGAATATTCGTGTTAATTAAAATATATTTATCCTAATAAAATATATATATATATATATATATATATATATGGCGTAAAGCATTTTTATATTGATTGACTATGAATCAAATAATTTTTGAATATCAATAAATTATCTGATTCATAGTCAATCAATAAGAAAATTCTTTATGTCATTGCAAAATAAAAAGCAATCAGAGGTGAAAACTAGAAAAAGTTTTTTTAACACAAATTTTGAGCAAAACGTTGAAGAGTATAAAAATAGCAATTTATATACATTTCTAATTTATTACATTGGATATGCAGATTCCTCCCATTACTTAGTATGTAAATAAACTAGAAAAAGGAAAAGAAAAGTATTTTTTGTAATTCTAATTTATTTTATTAGGATTAATAAATGTTATTGGATTCCGCTAATATAATTATGAAATTACTAATGAACCTATATGTATAATCTTTTATATTGAATTTGTTTATTGCCTGCTATATGCAACCAATTTGTATATTACAAATATATTGCAAACATAAACTTTTATTTTTATAAATAAATTACGATTTTTATTTTACTTTTCAATATCAAACTATTTTTAACTTGCCAAAAATCCCTTGCGACCAAAGTTTTGATGCTTTTCGTGTCATGTAAAAAGAATTGTTTTTATCATGTTTTTATTATGTATATTGATGTTATCTTTTAACGGTTTTCAGTGTAGAGTAATATTTTCGTCAGACATAATGAATCCAGTAACTTCATTAATTTTAAGAAAATTTGGAAATCGGGTAAAGTTAAAAAAACTCAAAATATTTGCATAATATTAACGCGTTAATTTCAAAAGGTTGAATATGGAGGGAATCACTAATGTCTAAGTATTTTAATTATTATGATATTTTTATTAATTGACATGTCACAATTAGAAGACATTGTTTAACATTGTAAAGAAAATACACCAACGCACCATTAACTGACAATTGCTTGTTCAATTTTAAGATTGACGGATTTGTGATTTTGGTAATGACGTCATATATAGGTATTCCAATAGTCCGATTTAAAATTAGCACCAGATAATTTTAAAATTTCATACTACTTTTAAACAGTCTACTTAGAAAGCCATTTGAAAACAGTTAGAATGTCAGCAACATACATTATCAAAACCGCAAAAAATGCATTAATTGAAGGCTGTGGAGAAGAAATACGTGAACAAATTTTGATTCGTGTTAGAATATCAAATTATTATGCTATTATCTTTGACGAAATAACAGATGCATTACATAAGTCCCAAATCACTACAATATTCTCTAGAAAACTGTGTCGGTGTGGGAACAGGCGGTTGTAATGTTATGTCTTCATTGCAAAAAGGAGCGGTGGTTGAAATTCAAAAAGTTGCATTGAATGCCGTTTCGTGTCCATGTTATAATCATGCTTTAAATTTAACTTTATCAAAAGGTTCGATCGTACCAGCAATAAGAAATTGTTTGGGTGTTCTTAGCGAAATTTCATAATAAATAACATGCTAAATTCAAAACTCGTTTCACTTTGCGAAATATGATGGTTTGAGAGACACGATGCTTTGCTGACATATAGTGTTGAACTTCCACTAATAATTGACGCACTGGATAATATATCTAAATAGAATGACAGAACAACTTCATCAAAAGCAAGAACTTTATTATCATCAATTTGGAAAAGTGTTTTTATTGTGCCTTTAGACTGTACTGTGCATGTGTTCTATCATCAATAAATTGTTTCTAAAGAAAAGTTTAGGCTTACATGAAACAAAAAGTGCATTAAAGACCTGTTGATTATTTAAAACAAAAAAAGAAAACTGCGAAAAAATGTTTGCTGAAATGTTTAGATCAGCAGAAAAGACAATAATTGAAAAATATAGTAGTTTTACCTACAAAAGAATAGTGCAACGACAGACATGCCGGGAGAATTTACATTCGGATACATTGGAAGAATATTACAGATGATCAATTTACATCTCTCTACTTGATATTGGACATAAAAACACCTGAATTTACATCGAAAGTTGAACTACGGCACTGCAAATGCATGAGAATGAAGGAAGAGGATGGAATAAAATCTCTGCCTACTGATCTTTTGGTTATATTTGATTATTATGACTAGGTGCAATATCCAATCACTCACAAGTTGTTCGTAATTATTAAAACATATCCTGTAAGTGTTACCAGTGCTAAACGTAGCTTTTCACCCTTCAAAGAATTAAATCCTATCTAAGAACACGAATGACAGTTGGATTGGACCTACTTAATGTACGTTTTACGAAGTCGATAAATCGTAAACGAAATGTTTTGTTATAAATTGTTAAAATAAAAAACAATTCAAGGTTTTAAATACGTTATTATTCAAACATCAAATAATTGTATTTCAATAATTTTAAATCACATCAAAATATAACTTACAACATTATATTTCTGCATTAAATATGAACATTTTTTGACATTGAATGCTTTCTTAATAAAGGGCTGCAAATATCAAGTAAAAGTCGCAAAATAGGTTTTTTCAAAATAATCTAAAGGGGAGAGCTATTGCCCCATCGTCCCCCCTCCTATGGATCCGCCACTGCTTATAACGAAATTGAATTTATAAATATTGTTTCTTTATGTAGTTTTACAAATTTGATTTATGAAAATTAAATTCTTACAGAAAATAAATCCAAATAAAGATTACCAATAAATTAAAAACTACTAATAATATATGTTTAGAATAACCTTTTATATTATTTTTAAATTTAAGATTATTTTGTAAATTGCATTAATATTTATTCAAAAAAATAAAAAAGTCTTCAATTAACTTTTAGAAAAAATAAAATTATCAAAAGTTGAAATTAAAATGAATTAGAAAAATAAATATATTAAATAAAATAGTTATTATTTTCAAATGTGGTAAATGTAGTTACTCCTAAAATCTTCAATTAATTCCTTTTGGCAAATAATAATGTAATCAATTAATGCTTTAAAGAAAGAATATTTTTTATCAGATTGACTTAAATATTTCTGAAAATACAAATTCACAAAGATAAATATTCAAATATTAATTAAAAATTAAAAGTAATTATTAATTTTAAATATTGTTTTAATTAAAATTATTTTTTGTTACTTATACTAATTTGATTATAATTCATTATTTTTATTTATTTATTATTATATTTATTTTTAAATTTTCGAAAATAAATCAAAATTTGATGATAAAAAATATTAAAAATATTAAATGATAAAAATATTAAATAAGTCATTTTTAATATTTTAAAAATAAAACTTTGTAACTGAAATCCTTTGCATTAAACCAGTGTTAAACTGGTACACATTCACACACCAGTCCCCCCCTCATATATATATATATATATATATATATATATAATATATATAATATATATATATATATATATACTGGTTTAGTCTTTTTAATCAGATGTTCCATGGGACCGAAAAAAACTCGAATTAAAAAATAATCTAATTTTACCATATTTAGGAGAAACAAATTTTTTCATACAAATGTTTTATGAAAAGCCAAAATTTATTAAAAATAAAAGTGCAATGTAAACATATTACCAAAAGACTTATTATTTTATTTTGTAATTAAATTTTATAGTTAAATTTCGTATAAATTCTTATAAAGTGAATCATAAGTGTTTTCTATTTGTTCTAAGGCAGAACGTAATGTCTTCACCGAATCTCTCACTTCAGAAGTAGATGTTTTTTATTTGGTCTCTCTTCATTGACAATTACATTTTCTTCTGTTTTGTCGAAGTTTTCATTATTAATTTCATTTTGCGCATCAATGGAACCGTTTCGAGTAGATGTAATAATATCTTTATTGGTTAATAAATCATCAACCAACACTTGCTCATCAATTTCAATATAATCTTCAAAGCTGTCTTCGATTCCCATTGATGAAACCGATCTTAATCGTTCGAAATTTTGAACCGCTTCTTGCAAATGCAACAATGAAATACTGGCATCTTCTTCACACCCAACTTCATAAAAGCCAGCTTTCTTAAAACAATTCTAAATAATAATTGGTGTTAACTTTGTGTCCTAAATTCCTGAAAAAATATTTATACAGTCTAATAGGGTAATTTTAGGTAGCGATTGCTTTTTTTATATACTTTCAAGCCCTTTTAAAATTATACTATTTCTATAGTGGACTTTTTTTGTTCGGATAACACCTCGACCCATTAGTTGTAAGATGGAATTCAAATTTATGAGGGGGGGACTCAATTTGAATAGATTTTAGTTTTTGCTGTACTTCTTTTTTATTTTGTTCTTTCCCGTCATATTTGAACCTATCATAATAGTAAGTCTTTCCATAGTACTTTTTACGATTAAGGGGTTTATTGTCCTTCAACGACATTATTTTGCTCGGGAAACATTTAAAAAATAATGCTGACTCATCACCTTTGAAAATATGATTTCCGTCATATTTATTGGAGTAGTGGTTGTAAAATATTATTTATCAAATTGTTTGGTCAAACTGCGCGGAATCTCCAGTCAAACATTCCGTTTTCATACATGTTCTGGTTTTGAATCCTTGAAGCCATCCTTGACGTGCTTTGAAATTCTGAATATTTAAGGCTGTGCTTAATTGTTTGGCTTTACTTTGAATGAAAGCACCACTTATTGATATATGATGATCTCGAGCTTGACTGACAAAGATGTTAACCGCTGCGTCAAGATCTGGTTCTTACCTTGCCTCATTCTTCTGCATTTCATTGCATTTGGTGTTTCAACTGATTGCTTCTTTAGATTTTCTTTATTTTTGTAAATTATTGATAAAGTGTTTGGTTTTATCACAAACTTTGCAGCCACATTCTTGATTTTTTCTCTTTTTTCGACATCCTTAATCGCCTTTAATTTTTCTTTTAAAATTAAACCTTTATATTTTCAGCGTAAAGTTTCTATTTTTTTTAATTTATTTTACTTCAAAAAGCTTATTTTCATCATATAATGATACTTAATCAAAAGGAATATTGATCTTTTTATTAAATATTTTTGTTTAATCATAGAAAATACACTCATTTTAAAAGTGTAATTAAACATAATAAAATGTACTGAAATTTAAGGTCGGTGCAATAAAGTCAAAATATTGAGAAAATCGAATTATGTATAAATCTAATTAAAGAGACTGAACATTTATATATATATATATATATTGAAAGTAACTTAACATAACTTTGTTTTAACATTATTTTTAAAATCATTAACTATGGTCTATATTCTGATCTCGTATATCGTTTTACTTGTAATGGGTGCAACGCACTAAACATAATTTCGTGAGCATGTCTCATTGAAGGGATTCTGTAATATTATTTAACATAAAAATATATGTTTTAAAATGTTACGAGATGAAAATATCATTCGGGATATACTACTTTTTATAAATTGATGATAAAATCGTTTAACCTATAATCAACATACAAATGGATTTACCAAGTGTATTATGAGAGTGCTTAATTTATTTTATTATAATTAATAAGTTCTATTGAATACAGTTAATTGTGGGGTTAGTGGTATTCGTGACTTTGACCCCATTACATACAATATTTTACGTCCGCCAATGATTACCCGTTGCTAGGCAAGGTTGGAACTGCAATCATTGGTCGCAGGGCCACCAAAGGTGAGTTCCGATGTCAGAACTGCTAAGGTCCTGTCCTATGTCGGGTTCAGTGGCTGCCGTTAGAAGGCCTCTACCCGTCTTATCTTTTAGGTCCCTTAAATACTTCCTCATTATTTTCTCGTGTACACTAATTATCAACAATAAATAAAATATCAAAAGCACAATTTTAGTGTATTATCATTAAATGAGTTCTAGTATTAAAACGCGAATTAATCATTTATTTGATTTCGCCTTGGGCGCATGTTCGTAACCTTTCGGTCCTGCCTGGCCTGCCGTGCGGATGAGACCGTTTTCTAGGAGGCTACGATAGATTTTGGTCGCGGTAGGCTAGCTGTGCCGGGGCGAAGACCAAGGGATATGTCACCGCACTTCCCTCCTGACACGCTGACAGAACGACTTCCAAGCCTTTTATTTGAGTCCGTTGCGCTTGGTTGAGCATCTTTTCGTCCTTCCAGCCTTGTTGGGCCGCGGTGAGACGTTGATAAATCTCCTTCATCTTAGTCGGTTCTGCCAAAATGGATTTTATTTGCTGAATTTCTTGGCTTTGCTGTAGGAGCTGTCGATGTAAATTCATGTTTTCTCGTCGAAGATCTTTCAGCTCTCGACTGAGGACTCTTGTCGACTCCATTCCTGAATTGAAAAATATTTGAATAATTAGCATTAGTATTAGTACTGACTTAGGTATGTTTACGAGTGGTATTAATTAATAATATTAATATTAATTAATATTAATATTAATTAATGATAACTTATTTATTTAGATTAATCGTCATCGTTGATTTGAGCTTCTATAATTCTCTTCCCTACCGTATTTATATTTTATATCATAAGATCGTGGTTTCCTAAATAGAGAGGTTAGAACTCGTTTTACTAATTTATTTCAGTGGAATTTATTTTTGTTTAGTAAAAGCAAAATCAAACAGTCAAATTAACCATTAACTTTTATTACATAATACAAATTTAATCATTTTTCAGGTCCGTCCTGACCCTTGGGTTGAACGTTTCGGCGAAAACGACTGGCGAATGCCCATTGCGGGTGTCGACTGGCGTATGAATGCTCTCCTTATTGCCTGGGTCCAAGTCGACTTCGAAGGGCTGGTTGGATAAGTTGCTCGGCAGAATCAGTTTCGTTGGCGCGGTCATATGTAGCAATCTCGGGTTGTTTAGTTCAAACAAAACCACATAGTCTGGAGTGAATCCGTCGGTACTTGGAATCAACCCGCTCGCGATGTCTTGGTTCACGCGTGCTAATCGTTGCCTGGCCAGATTCGTCTTCCTGTGATATTTTCTTTCTATATTCTCCATTTTCATCAAGGTGAATTCCTCTAGTTGACGAGCATCTCGTGCCGGATTTCTACCCGGTTCTCGTTTGATTGCTATACTGGGTAATTCGATTTCGTCTCCGCAATCGTTTGGTCATCGAAGCCAACTAGATTCTCCATAAGTGGCCAAGATATATCCTTAATCCCATAGTGCTTGTTTATATTGTGCGGCAGAATTAATCGGTACTTACAACGTTAGTCGGGAGTCATCACTCCATCCGCCGTGTGGATCTCTGCGGTCTAAATAATCCATATAATTAATTTTAAATAGTAAATTTATTTTTAAGAATTTATTCGTTAGCTATGGGTAGTCATGAAAGTGAGGATGAAAATAAATCGCAATTATATAGGAAAAA
Organism: Schmidtea mediterranea; assembly: GCA_022537955.1. Lineage (NCBI taxonomy): Eukaryota > Metazoa > Platyhelminthes > Tricladida > Dugesiidae > Schmidtea > Schmidtea mediterranea. The sequence continues at coordinate 19,651,895 of CM039679.1, read as the reverse complement.
CTTGTGATTACACAAAAGAAGCAGTAACTCGCTGAGGTCCGATAGCGTCCTTCTCGATGCCTGCATCACTAGGAGAAAGTCGATTTCGGCGTCCGTCTTCCGTCCGTTCCTTCGCATCTCGTCTACCTTCAGAGTATGTTTGCGATGGTTGGACATGATATTATATGATACTTATTAAATTCGGGCCCGGTATTTATGGCTGAAGGTTATCAGTCATCGCCGCCTGATTGGCCGATTTTTCCTCATTATTTCAGGTATAATTAATTAACTTATTTCGGGACGTTATGATCTTTTATTTTTTTTATTTATTAAGTTGGTGGAGTTTATTTCTAATTAATGTCTAATCGTTTTATTTTGTAATCTATTCTTTGGTAAACTGGAGAAATCGACAGTTGGATTTTCTCTCTCTCAGGAGGCGACATTGTTTTCATAATCAGTGTTATGATGAGTAGATTAATGCATGTTTTATTGTTTTCTTTTATGACATGAATTTTTGTAGATTGATATTATGACAAACCGGTTGTGAGCAGAATTATGGGATTTGCCAATCGTGAGTTCTCGGTTAAAGATCTGCTGGATGAATTTAGATATGGTTTCTCTCAGCTAGTAACAATTTTCAGGTTATTTTGGTATCTATAATCTCCCTCTCAACTTCTGTCCAATAGATTGTGATCAATTCAATATATTGGTAGACTCACGGATTCAGTTTCCCGTCATTCTTACGTCTTGTAGATGGCTCATTCACAACCCGTTAGTGCTGGAGTTCCTGTCAACTCAAGACAGCATTCATCATAATGAACTATTGGGTTCTCGCGAAATATCAAAGATTGCCATGGATTCGGTAATTCCCATGATATTTTGTCTTCAACCTCGTTGCGTTCATTCGTGAATGTTGGCCGTATCTCCTCATTTATTAACAAATCCTCAATGGCACAGTCATGCTTTGTGTTTGACTCCGTACTCCTTGGCTGGAGGTGGCTGTTGGCATGACTCGGCATTATTGGTTCGGCGTTTCCTAGTGATTTATCCTTCAATTATGTAATGTTTCTGTGCCTGGTATTTGATTTGTTTAAACATTCCGTTGTATAACTCTTACTGAAGTAATTAGGTTTTCTTTATTATTGACATTGTATTGTGATTATCGAGTTTAATTAACGGCATTTATACCGGTTCTGTGACCCTAACCTTGCGTGTTAATTTTCATACGATAAAACAAAATTTGACCTTGATATAAATTGTCTAATTTAATTCTAATTTTTATTATTTACTCGATTTTATTTGACAATTTATTCATTAACATTTTATTTTAATTATTTCTGACTAGAATTATTTTATTTTTATTCAATTTATTCATTAACTCTTTTCTTTTCCGTAAATTGTCAGTTTTTCGGTCAAATCTTTTGTCATTATGTTATTTTTATGTCAATTCGTGTAGATCTTGGTGCATTTGTTGTTATTTTAATTTACTTTTATGTTTTTTCATTTTATATTTTTAATTATGTGTTTTCTCAAATTTCAAGGTGGTTATTTGTTGTGTTTTTGCGTGCTATTTCCAATCCATTTAAACAAAACCTTGTACTAGCCCAACATAATATAGTTATGTGATTATTAATGAAGCTATATGTGTAATTAGTTTTACTGGATTGGTTTATTGCCTGTTGATAACAGCCAAGTTGTCGAAATATATTGCAAACTGTTGGGCTCAGAGCCAAAATTAAAACAAACTATAAAACAAATTAAAATAAAAAAATAAAAATGAGAAAAATGGTCACTGTACATACACACGCACCGCAAACAGAGATCAAAAATAAAATAAAAACATAATAAATAAAACAAAATAAAAACATAACAAAATTAAATAAAACAAATATTAATTAAAATCCTTGAAAAGCCTACAGATGCAGAAAGAAACATAGGTTAAATAAAATAAACTGCCAAAACCTTGCAAAATAAGGTTTAGAAAAACCATAGGCAGAAGCGGCGACCAAGAAATAAAATATCAAGGGTAAAGAGTATTATAGAAAAATAATAATAAAAATAAAAATCCAACAGCATAACATTAATATATCAAAAAATAAAGAAAAATATATGAAAAATTATAAAAATAATTTGAAGTTAATAAAAATAATTAAAAACCCTTAAAATGCCGAAAAATCGCCTATTGGTAGCACATTGGCACAAAACTACTATATAAACATGATCAGATTCATTATTTTTAACTGTTAATAACAACAATCACTTTTACAACTCTAACTTTGTAAACGTTAATTCTTTCGAGAAAATTTCAGAATTTTTAGCAAAGTAAGGAAGTTTTGGTTTTCATGTTTAATATGATGTTGTCGTAAATTTACTTGCTATTTAATTAAATATGGAATAAAATTTTCGATGTTAGTAACGTTTTAATCATTTTATGCAATCTTATTTAAATTGTTAAATGATATATATATATATATATATATATAATATATATATATATATATATATATATATATATATATCGAAATTCCCCTAATTATTATATAATACGTATAGCAATAGTTATCGGGAAGGCAGGTCGGTGATCCGGCTGGTGGATTAAGTTCCACTAGTTGCGATCGCGGGCAGAGGTTTCCTGAAATTTCGGTCTGTTCGTGACGAAGTCTGGTCGAAAGACGCAGGACTCTACTCACTGGGCATCGTTAAACAACTCGCTACGGCTGATGGAAACATCGGCCGATGCGAGCAGGAAATCTTAAATCATGGGAAGGGCGCCATCAGTTAGGAGTACTAGGGATGATCGCTGGACCATCATTAGGCAAATTTTTTGTGTATAAACCTCGAAATCGAGTTATTAAGGAATACCACAATAAGTTACAATTTTATCTCACACCCCGAAACTAGCAATATATCAGATCAACGCTAATCCAACACTTGTTTAGACCCGCAAATCGTCACGGTTTATTTACTGTAAAAATAAGACTTCATATAGTCCTACACATCAATACTACAGTGAAGTCCACAAAAATCGATAAGAAAACGCCACCACAGACGTCACCATAAATACCATGCAGATCGACTTTATCACGTTACTGGTTGGATGTTAATAAATCAATACTGAATAATCAACAACTAAGAGTTAAGATCGGAAACATATATTCGACACGTTGGAATTTTTCTTTTCATTGCAAGACCGTCTAGGAATTCCGTAAGTTGATTATATATTGACATTATATACCCTAGGGATTATAAATTTTTGCGGATTCATCATTCGAGGTGACGCGAATCACACTTAACGTACGTAATGAGTCACCAGCCCAACGTCATATTCCACCTAAGCCAAACTAGTCCGGATTTTTCTGTGAGACCTTGGCGACAAATAAAATCACAAAATAAAAAATAGAACGAAGCAAATGATGTGACCGGAGAACCCGATGTAGATTAACGCCGTCTATTATTATTCCCTATAGTGACCCTAAGATGATCCCATCACACTAACCATATCGATTAATCTAATTAAATCCTGACTTCTAGAACATTATTATGAATATTAAGTAAATTTTTATTCTTAGGTAATATTAACGTCATTAATAGTATTATTACTAATCCTATAACCATCTGTAGTTACATTATTAACCCTACTATTACTCGTCATAATCATAATCAAGATCAATATTAATTATATAGATACATCTCCTGGTAAATTATCGACATTGCAAATTATTAATCACCATTACCCTTATTACTATTATTATTATTATTAGTAATATGTTTTATTTTCATTTTTAATTTTATTTTCTTATTATGAACGAACCTAATAAATTAATACTCAAGGATAAGTATTAGGACTCCCAAATAGTCGCATGATAATAAAAATATTTGAGCGAAGACGCTTCTATAGTAATTTTCTTCTTTTCTCCCCTTTAGCTATATACCACGAACATCATCGAAGCATATCTAAGTGATCGAAATCTCAGCCAAATCCGTCCAAAGAAACCTCTGTCTATTCGGAAAAAAAATGTCTAATTTATCAAGCCTTCCCCGTATACCCCGTATACCCCGTATACCATCGATGATGGCCAAAATGCAGAAACTCGACAAGTTAGAAAGAGATTATGCCACTCTGCAGGCTAAATATCAGAAAGTCAAGGGCACGTGGAGTTCGCCCGAAACCACCCATAGTCTACATCAGAAGATCTCTCGCCTCTCTCGGGCCAGAGATGACCTAATAATCAAAACCCGGAGCTAGCGGATCACGATATCCAAGCAGAGCGCTGTGCTCCGGCAAAAATTCACGGAAAATGAGCTCAGGACTCGCCTACCGAGTCAAAGTTGGGCGCAAGAGATCGATATTATTCCCGCACAATATCTCCATCTCTACCAAGTGTCTCGACAGTCAAATGGGTCTCTACCGAGTGGGAGTGTCGAAAGTGGAACGTGGATTCAAAGACGTCAACCCAACCGAAACCGCCGTTATCGAGAGAGGCGACGGGTGGAAATCGCTCTTATACAGGCGAATTTGGGGGTAGGAAAGCAAGCGGAAATAGTCGACTCGCCTCTAGCTTATGAGGAAGTGGAGGTCTCTGCTTTAGATCCAGACGTGATTTATGCCCCAGCACCTCCATTCTTTCACCGCTCGTTCGCGGCCCAAATCAATCTAAACGTGACAGAAAATGAGCAGTCCAATCAAATCCGCATTTCTACGATGCTCAACCTTACGCCTGTCGAAATCGGTATTTTAAGTGAACGAGCAGTCTCGGACGTCCAGCCCAGACTGAAATCGACCAATTCATCACGAGCAGAGGCAAGTCAAGTAATGCCGACTCCCCGATCCGCTATCCGAAACGTCGACGTCTGCCTGTCGACATTGATGCGGAAGATTGACCTTTGACTGGATACGGAAAATGTCGATTCCAATTCAACCAAGTGTTTTCTAAGTTGATAAACATGTTTTTGTGTATTACGTCGTTCTTTTCTTTGTATCTTTATATCAATTGTATTCCCCATTAAACCGCTGTAGTATATTAGTTCGGTATTGTCACTAAATGTAGTTAAAAAATTATATGGTTTATTTTTAGCATTTGTCTCCTATTTTCTTTTATTATAATTTAATACTCAATGGAATAGTTACTTAACCATTAATTGATTATGCGACTTAATTAATATTTATCCTTTAATTTAGTGTAGTTAATGATAATGGTATGAAGAAGTAATGCGACAATAAATAATAGTTATCATGAGTAACCTATAGAATACTGTAATCATGCTTGGGGTTGTCAACGATTAGTCATTAAAGCCTGCGATAACCTCGTAAACTTCTCTTAATTGAGTTTTGATATCCAGGAACGTATAGCAAGCAACCGACATTCTCACAATACGTACCTAATTCCCGAACGCAAAATAAACCAGGTTCTCCTTAAAGATTCTGGGATTCCGGATGAAAAGCGTAAGACCTTCTAACGGCCGCAGTGAACTGGGAACGAAGGTTGTTCGAGGAGTAGAATTGGAAACAATGCTCACCTGCTCGAATGGCATTCGGCTGTTACGCACAGTACCAACATGGTTTCGATCATGGGTGCGTGGCAGTAAGCGATAATCGTGGGGTGTGCGCGGATAATTAACCCTAGAGCAGCAGAAGGAAAGTTATTGACGAGGGATACCAATTTTCGCTGATAAAGTTCTCCCGTACACCAACAAAACATGCATACTTTTTTTATTTACATGAATAAATTATGATTTTTATTTTAAGTTTATTTACTTTATTATATGAAATTATTTTTAAATTGCAAATTGTTTATTGCTACCTAAGTTTTATCGTATTTAATTATTTAATCATTTAATTAACTATATTGCTATAAAATGTATTAATTATTTAAAAGCAAATAATGAAAAAAAAATTTAAAAATAAAAAAGAATCTTCATAATTTTCAATGGATCAAAAAGATTTTATTTAACGTAAAAATAAATAATTTATTATTTTTATTTGAATAAATTATTATGTTAGAATTATGAAACATATTTAATAATGAAGTGATTAAAAAAACAACGAATTATTTAAAAAAAAGAAAACACATTTTTGAAATATTATTTTTTTAAATTCATTAATTGTAAAGAATGCATTCTTTAAATATTTAATTATGTAGAATTTATTTCAATTACATTATACCTATCAATTATGTTATCGTGAGTGAATATGGTTATTTTATAAATTTATAAAATGTTTCTGTTGATTTTGTTTAAAAAATCAGTTAGTTTTAATAAAAATTAAAGTCATGATGTGAAGAATTTTGAAAAAAAAGAATATAAATAGTATAAACTTTGGATTTGAACTGATATCGTGAACTACAATGCCGATAATCTTAAGTGTTGATTTCAACAATCTCTATCATTTTCCCAAAGAGAATCTTTAATATGCTTCCGGCTACAGCGTGACGATTAGAAATTAAAAAAATTTAATATCAAGTAAAAAAGTAAATTTTAGATAAAAAACAAAATCTGCAATTTTTTATTTATTATATTTATTTATATTTTCAACAAGCCTAAAAATATGTTCACTCATTTTGGTCGAAAGATATAGAAATACGTTCGTTTTAAACGTTCTGCAAAAAACATGGTATTTTACAAATTGTGTATAAAAATATATAATAAAATATTTACGCTGTAATTGACTCATTTTTTATCGTTTAAAAACTAAAAATATATCAGGATCATAGTTTTCATTTTATTTATTATTAGTGAATGGAAATTATATAAAAATAATTTAAAAATTAATATATTATAAAATTTTAAAAATTCAAATAAATAATTTAAAAATAAAAAAAACTTTTTCCACTACTACATTGTATATCTACGTCCGAATCCGGTAAATATATTCTTAGAATTATTTCATGTTATTGACAAAAAATAAAAAAGTGGAATTTTTTTCAGATGAACTCTTATTAAAGATTTTTAATCTTCGAACTAAAGCAGGATAGTATATCTGATAGTATAAACCACAACAGTAATGAAAACATTAGTAGAAATACATACTCATATTCCTTTATATATTATTTATTTTGCAATAGAAAATCATCGAGTTATAATTTTTCAAGTTCGTTAATATCTGACTCCTCGTGTTCCTTTATTTATAAATCGAATAACCAAAACCCAACACAGAATATATGTTTTGATTTCTAACACAAATTCACAAACTGTCACACGATTTGTACTTCAATTTGATAACATGAAAGCAGATATTCCAATGAAAATTGCTTTGTCTAGATTTATATTCAAAGTTTATTTATTTTTCTTCATGATCTTTGCACGCCTTTATAAATATGAGTCGTTCCAGTTCCCTTTTTATACCGTTTTCCTGACATCTATTTAATCACTGGTAAACAACAGTCTTTGATTGTTCGACAATTATTCAGGTCTAATTACTTGGTAATTGTTTCTCAAACATTCAACTTTGATTCTTCGGCTCTTGCGGTAATTTATCTGAATAAAAATAACTATTTTGCATACTTCCTGATCTCTCTGTACTGCTAAGCTCTCGGGATTTCTTTATCTATCGGGCTTCTCATTAGCTCTGAGATTAATTCATTTTAAATAGTTTGGTTTTTGTTTTTAACATTCCCTAAGAAGCATTCACTAAATTTTATTAATATATTTGATTTTGTTTTTGGATTTGGCTTTCAACGATACCGGTTCAACCCGCTCAACACAAAATTTTAAAACTTTACAAATCTTTAACTAATTTTTGTACTTAAATTTTTTTGTTTATTTTTGATTTTTAGCGCCATTATTTTATTTGGTTCATTTTACAACAACCTCAACAATGCCACTTTCTGAAATTTTTACCTTTAATAATTAAATATTTAAAATTTTAATATTTATTTATTTTAATTTTATAATATTTTAAATTATTGGAATTATTAATTTTCATTTGATCTAAATTTTACCCTGTGATCAAATACTGAAAAACAAAAAGTATTAATTACAATAAAGCTTTGATTATGAATTTTTTTGTAATAATTGTTTAGTTCCATTATAAACGAATCAACGTTAAAATTATTTTGTGTATTTGTTTTAATCAAATCAAATATATTATTTTCAGAAAAGGTTAATATTTTGAAATTGACAAATTTTCAATTTTTTATTTTTGTTTCATTTTCAATTATATCATTTTCGAGACATGTAATTTATCATAGAAAAATAAATAAATACAAATCTAGACAAAATACATCATTTAAATACTATTCATGAATTCTAAGAAATATAATTTTAATTTTATTAAAAACTGCTATATGCATTATTCACAAAAAATATAACTTTTCTAGGATTTTTCTTATTTCTTTAAAGGCTAATGTTGTTTAAATGTTCTAATTTTTTATAATTGATTTAATTAAAAAATAATATTTTAATTAACAATAAAATATTTTGAGCTTATGGTTAAACGTGAAAGTATTTTCAAGCTCGAATGTATATTTTTCAGTGCGAATTTACTCACCTTTCACCGGATTTGTATATGAAATTAGTATGAAATATCAAAATTAAACGTTATTATAAAATAAATAGTTGGTCATAATAGTAAAAATATTGTAACTAGTATTTATCGGTTAACATTACTCTTTTCTTAGATATATATCTTCTATTACATCAATTTAATAACATTAATAATTATTTTAATAAAACTTTACTAGAGATTATTTTACTGATTAATAAATTAACAAAATTTCATCTCACTGTAACGAAATATAATACAAAATGTTTTTTGCAGACTAATTTAAATTTAATTTTGAAACTAAATAACAAATATATATATATATATATATAATATATATAAATAAATAAATATATATATATATATATATAAATAAATACAACACTTGTAAATATATATTTTTGATATTATATTCAAAAAATCTTACGTAAACAGTAAAAGCAAATTTAGAAATTAGACAAATTTAATTTATTAATTTATAAAATAGTTGTAAAATCTGACGAAATTTTAAAAAAATTAATTTTTATTTAATTGTTATGTAAAATCTATGATATTTTAAACAAATAATTCAATCTGAAATGTTTCTTTCAGCAGTTCATAAAATAACAAATAATAAATACAATGCATATTAACACGGTAAAGACTGCATACCCACAGGTGGGCAGGATTTAAATACAATTTATATACAGTAGTCGATTTGCCGCTCCCTCGCAGAAATGCTGTATATAGCGGATTTAGTTAATTTGACATAGCCTCATTGTAAAACTATTTGTTTATAAATTCAAAAAAATACCGGTCCATATGTGAGAAATACGATTTTGCAATGTAAATTTAAACGTGTTAAATGAAATATTTTTACATAAAATAGGTCTTGTTAAAACTGTAATATCCATTTTAATAAATTTTCCCTATAATTAAATGTTTCTTTCCGATTTTTTTAAATGTTTCAAAAATGACAGTTAACCAAAATTGAATAAAATTTGAGAGGAATTTTAGTTTTTTAAATAATTTCGACAACATCGATATTATTATTTTTAAGTATAAAAAATTTAAAATAAAATTTAACAAAATTTAAAAGACACAAGAAAGATTAGTGCTGAGAATTTGTGTCATATATAAACAAAATATTGATCGATAGTCTATTAAAACAATGATAGTGGATATCTATTATATCATTATTTTTTATTATTAAAGTTATTTTATCGTATTTATCATTAACTCATTTTCAGTAAAAATTTAGGTTTTCGACCAATGATTAATATTTTCCTACTTAACACAAATTTTCGGTAAAATACTATATTTTATTTTACTGAAATTTTTTTGAGTTTTTGAATTTTTTTTAGTAGTCTTTATAATGTTTTATTTTTAAAATAACCAAGTGAGTTTCTTTTTTAAATTGATTGAGATTTTACATGATTCTGATAAGGGTAAAATAAACTTTTAAATAGTCTGCTCGATGGTTAATAATGATAATAATAAAAATAATAATGATAATAATAAAAATAATAATAATAACTTAAATTATTCACGAATGTCTGATTCTAATTAAAGAATAAATTAGAGGAATCAACGTGATGTCCATTGCAATTCCCAATAGTAGACTATTTTCGAACTAATGGCTCTAATTAGTACTATGCGAGAGGCGCTCAGATTTCTTTCTCACCAGCTAATTGTACTACAGCAGAATTAACTTGAATCTGTTGTACACTTACCTGGTGTGAAGAGAAAGTGTGCTGGTGAGAGCCATTAGCCCAAAACTAGTCTTCTATTGGGTATTACACTGGACATCACGTTATGTCTCCTCTAATTTATTCAATAATAATAATAACAAAAACTAACACCATAATTATTGCTTAGACTTTCCTAATTGGCGACATGACATCTTTGAAATATATATATATATATCCATGTATTGAATAATTTAGAAATCATATTTCATTATATTTAAATTCCATTTATTCAAAGGTAAACGAAAACTTTGATTGTTGATGAACTATTTTTCATTGTAACTTAATTTCCTATTAATTTTCATTAACACTTAATTTACTGCAAAAACATTTTCTTTATTTATATGAACAATAAAGCTTGGATATTGTGACTTGAATTTTTAGATCGCATTTGACAATTTATATTGTCTTTCACCTAAAAATAAATTTATCTAATGTTTATAATAAATTTGTACTGGTTTAACATTAATATATTTTTTATATGAATGGGTTTCTCATTATTTGATTTTTTAAATAGTTTATTGGGTTCTTTTTTTTAACCAATCAAATTCACGCATTAGTATTGCAAATTTCATGTGTGTATACATGACTATCATATATGAGTAATGCATGTCTTGTAAATGTATTACAAGTATATTGCAATTTATTGGATTTCTAAATTTTTTAATTAAGATTGTGTAGTATCAAACGTTACAGTAATAGCTTATAAAAATAGCGTTCTATCACAGGTAACACAGACAACAAATATACATACAACAAAAAGAAATATAAAGTAAACATTTATGATTTATCGACAATTGAAGATAGGTGAGATTTTTTCAATTTATTTTATAATGATCCAGTGTTGTAGCTTTTCTGTCTATCAAGAAATCCTTCACAATTGTATGGACACGCTGAATTCGTTTTCAACTACAGCTGAAAGAGAAATTATTCGAGATATTAAAGAAAAATTGTGTTATATTGCTATTGAGTTAAATGAACAAGGAATGCAAACTGCAGATTCTTCATTATCCCTTGAAAAGAGTCATGAACTTCCATATGAACTAGACATTACTATGGAAAATGAGAGAGTCAAAGACAAAATTAAACAATTATTATTGTGATGACCACTCCTATTCATCCATTCTCATAACTTGCCATTACATTATGAAACTTTTCTTTGAAAGCAGTTCTTAGTTTTGAACAAGAACCAATTTATTACTTTTTATCGACACTTAATTATTTAATATTTTTTACAAAATCTGATTCATAGTCAAATTTTGTAGAAAATATTATGTCACATATAAAGAAATCAGAGTTGAAAAACAAAAAAAGTCCCTATAAATTAAATTATATATCACCTTTAATATTTTAATAAAAAATCGGAATTTAAATACAGGTAGTCCCCGACTTACGACCGAGATAGGTTCCTAGTCATCGGTCGTAAGTCGAGTTTCATCATGAATAACTAAAGAAAAATATTAGATACTGTACTACTAACTTTTAGGATGAGGAGAAAATTCATATAATGAAAACTTTATTAAAATTTATAAAATGAAATAATAACCCAAAAATATATATTAAATGTGTACTAATAACACATATTATATATGTAACAAAACAAAAATACATAATAAGAAATATATATAATTAAACAAAAACATTTTATTCAACTTAGCGTTATTTTCGTGTCGTCATCATGTTTACTTATTACTAGAGAGCAATCCATTGCGTTGTCTTCAGAAACAGAATATCCAATCCTAGTTTTCTTAACAAATCTGTCTAATGTCGTCTGAACAGTTTGAGGTTTCATTTCCCGGTAAATTTCATAATAACAAGCCAAATTTTTCTGAACCAGCTTATTTACTTCTGAGAATCGTTCTTCATTTACATCCATTTGTTGTAATTTACGCATTCCCTTATTAATTTGGTGAAAAGCATCACTCATTTCTTTTACTAAAAAGTTTTTTTGTGGACTTTCTTCTTCATCCGATTTGCCTTTATCAACGTTTTCTCCAACACATTGTGCTTCAAATTCCAATAAATCTTCATTCGCTAGGTCATCCAATTGGTGTGCAATAAGTTGGTTAATATCTTCACTGTCAACTTCAAGATTGAGCTGCCGACCAAGATTTACAATCTGATCCGTAATTTAATCAATGTCAACTTCTTTTTCGATCGACGAACTTGTAGATTCTTCAAATATTTTTGTTAGTTTTTTCCATATTCCGCTCATACAAGAAGCCTTGACTTCTTTCCATATGCTTTCTAAATTTATAATTCCTTGAAGAATATTAAACTTCGACCAAAATTCTTTTAAAGTAATCCCCTCTTCAATAGCCATAATTGCTTGAGTGAATGTGATTTTTAAATAATGGGCCTTAAATGTAGCTATAGTACCCTGATCCATGGGCTGCAAAATGCTCGTAGTATTCGGAGGCAGATACATAATTTGGATGTTCGGGTGTAAGTCGCCTAGGTGTGGCGGATGTCCAGGAGCATTATCCAGTAGCAAAAGTATTCTAAATGGAATTTTATGCTGATTACAATATTCTTTTACTTCAGTTGTAAATACGTTCATAAACCAGTCTTCTTCCCATTTTTGGGATGATTAAAATTATTCACTAAAACAAACGTATTATTTATGCTTAAATAAATCGAATCTTGTACATTGGGTGCTTTTTTAACAAATCTTTCTCATATACATATTATAGGGAAGACTACGAAACTATTTTAATCATTTTCTATGAAAAAATTGAAAAAAAATTGGTCGTAAGTGCGGATGGTCGTAAGTCAAGCGGTCGTAAGTCGGGGACTACCTGTAATACCTATTCTTAATACTTGACCATTAAAATAACATCAAATGTTTTGATAATCATCCGGTCTTGTTCTTTATTGTTCTTTATTGACACTTAAAAATCAACATCAACTTAGATTCTGACTCCATCCAGGCCCATTTTCAACAAAAAATAAGCTTTTAAATTCTAAGTCATGACTTTATTTTATTTTTGACCATCAAAACCTAATTATAAATTAGCAATCACATTAAAATTACAAACAAAGTCCTACATAGAACATAAAGTATAATCCAATAAACAATAAAAGTTGTTGGTATTTTATTATCAAATAATTTTGTTTAATTAGTTCTTTTCGGTTTAATCGAATTTGTTACTCATTTGTTAAGAAATTAATTTATTAGCGTTTGGCCACTACCTAAAATTCCAATTTTCGATGTCAACCAAGTCGTAATCGTAAATACTCAAACATAAATTTCCGATGGGGAACATTGGATTGCAATATATATGAAAAGTGACAAGATTTACTTTTCGATTCATTTTGATATTATTACTCATCTCTACTTGTCTCAAAACTAAAGACAATAAATAAATTGATTTAGTACAATAAACCTCTGTATTAACATCTTTTAAAAACGACTTGTGGTTAACGTTGCCAGACGTCCCGATTAATCGGGATTGTCCCGTTTTCAGAGATGTTTTCGAGTGTTCCCAAAAAAAGTCTTGGGGACGGCCAAACGTCCCGATTTATATTTATTATAAAAATCAAAATTAAATATATGAAATACAAAATTAAATAATTGTTGACCGGCCCAAAATTAAAAATCTGAACGTACCCTGCTCAAATACGGTACATTTTAATTTGGTACATTTTAGATGCCGACAAGTGGTAACACTGCTCAGTGATACAAATTTTATTTTTAATCAATGTCAATGGTAGCTTTCAAAATAAATTATAATATCATTGAAGTTAGTGGTGTTTGTTTTATGCACGTGTTGCGTTGTTAGTTCGGATAATTAAATTTTTTATAGTTTAAATTTGTAGTAAGTATTTTAATTTAACATTTTGACAATATTACATTTAATTATTTATTCTATACCTTTAACTTAGTTTGAAAAGGCCAAAAAGATCTTGCCAGTATTCGAAACGATATACTGAAGAGTATGGTGGTATTTCGGACATTAAAAAGCATATAGTTCATCAAAAACATATATCTGCTGTACGATCATCCAGCAATTGTAATACTTTAAGTTCTTTTTTTGTGAAAATACAAAGCGATGAGAACGAAAAAATTATTACAAGTGAATTATCTTATGCTTATCATATCATTAAACACCACCAATCGTTTATGTCCAATGCCTGCACTAATAAATTATTTCCATTATTATTTAATGACTCAATAATTGCCACAAAGTATGCTTCCTCCAGAACTAAGGCGACAAGAATGATAACACAGGTTTTGGCACCACATTCTGTTAATGTCATTTGCAATGAACTTGAAAACGTTTCTTATTACAGTATAAGTACTGATGCAAGTAATCATAAGGCGGAAAAAATTTTTCCTCTCGTGGTGCAATATTTTAATACGATTGGAATGACTGGGATATTAAATTATTAAAATTAGATAATTTAAAAGGTGAAAACTCTGATATGGTTGCTTCTTTTTGTATAAAATCTCTGAAAGATTTAAAAATAAATATGAAAAAATGTAATAGATTTTGTGGTGATAATGCTAACGTTAATTTTTGAGGACGAGAAAGAATGGGTAAAAATAACGTATTCACAAAATTAAAACTTGAACTCGGTGTAGATATAGAAGGCATAGGTTGTCCAGCACATATAGTCCAAAATTCTATGCACACTGCTTCTGATCAATTATCATGCGACGTAGACCAAATTGTGGTGAAACTATTTAATTATTTTTCAATTTATACAGTTCGCACCGAACATTTGAAGAACTTCTGTGATTTTGTAGAACTTGAATATAATAATCTTTTATCGCACTTCAAAACCAGATGGTTGTCGCTAATGCCAGCAGTTGAAAGAATATTGAAGCTCTTTGAAGCACTCAAACCTTTTTTTTGTCAGAGGAAAAACCGCCTAAGACTTTGGTGAATTTCTTTCAAAATCCATTAAGTGAAGCTCTTTTCTGGTTTATACACAGTGAGTCTAGTTCATTAAATTTTCAAATTATGCAAATTGAAAAAAAGAAGCAATCTATTATTGAAATACTAGATATTTTGAAAGATATTCTTAAAGTAGCAACTACAAAACTAAATACTAGTTTTATTCCCGGAAGTGTTAAGAGAATATTAAATCAAAAAGAAAATTCTGGAGAATTATCTAAATTTGAGATTGATAAATTTAAAACTGAAATTCTAGAATTCCACCAAACTTTCGTTGAATACTTAACTCAGTGGGTTAAACCATTAAAAGTGTACTCTTTGTTTTCTTGGATGCTTTTAAAAATTAAACCAACATAGGAGGAAGTTGAAATATGTTATAATTATCTGATAAAACAAAAATGTCACTTTAAACGAATCCCTTCTTTTAATCAGCTAACAAAGGTCCAAGAAATTGTTGAAGAAGAAATAACTAATGATTTGGAATGGCACAACAAAATAGCTTCTGATAAGTGGGTATGCGGGTTTTCAAAAATGTCTAAGGAATTTCCTGAACAATATATTGATATATTTCGTATGTGCGAATATTTATTTTCTCTACCCGGACATAATGCCAATGTGGAAAGAATTTTTTCGCTTATGTCAATTCAGTAGACGGATGAACGGAGTAGACTTGCAGAGAAATGTATCATTATATTTCAAAAAATAAAGATATTTTAAAAGCTGCTAAAAGTACCAATAAATACTGACTTTGTACACTAACAAGCTTTAGTATTCAATACTAATAATATTATATTTTTTAATGTATTATTCATTCTATTTATTATATTTTTTAATTTATTATTTATTCATTAGCTTAACTGAATTTTTATATAAAGTTAATGAAATGAATGTTAATTTATGTGTTCCTATTAAATTTAGTTTATTTTTAGAAGCTTAATAAATTAATAGATAGAAAATAAAAAATTTTTTTTGCACTGTTTTGAAAATTCTGGCAAGCCTACTTGTGGTCAACATTACCTTCTATGGCTTAAATATTTGTTTAAACAAATCTACTTGTGTATTATAATAATTAATACTGTTAAAAGAAATTCGAAATTTCAACTTAAAATAAATTTTTTAAAAATATATTTTCAATATCCTACAATATAGTACGCACGCGTTCTATTCACATAAAATGCACATTCGTGCTCTTTTCGAATATAACACGCGCTTATTATATTTTGGGAAAGAGTTTAGTTAACTAAACGTCAATACAAAATGTTTTGTTATTTTATTGACATTTGTGGTTATAATGAAACTCCCGAAGGGTTAATTATAAAGGAATTATGTATTTTGAATGTGAACTATATTTTGACACCAAAGTATTAGATATTTAATGATTAACCAGTACCCGATCGCTTTGAATGGTACGAAAGAGAAGGTTATTTTTGTACAACATGTATTATGAAAGATGCAGAAATTCTAAAGGCTAATTTCTATGAATCAGATCAAGAAATATATGAGATTAATAAAATACCGCATAAAAAAGATCAAGATTTCCTGGCAATATACAATATCCAATATTTTTGATAGGACATAAAAGTAGCATTTTGTGAATGGAATTTCAAATCTTTTCAAATGTTCAACATTTTGTATATGTGGCAAAGAGTAATTTTATATTTTATATATTTCACTTCTATTTTCATTGCTATGATAATCTTTTGAAAAAAGGTTATTATTAAATATAATTTTTCTGAAATGCGAATTAGATTTTTAAAAAGATTTATTCGAATTGAATTAATGACTTTTATTTTTAAAGAATTTAAAGGTTTATTTTAATTTATTAAATTTGTGATGTTGGTAAATCTAATTTGGAAAACATTTTGGAATTTTTTTTAAATAAATATATTTGTTTACTACAGTGAAGTGAAAGAAAATATCATTCAAAGAAGAAGAGGAGAAATTGAAAGTCTAGTTAAATTTTTGTTATGAGTGATCATGGCTTTTTATCAGCCGAAATATTTCATGTTTTATGAATAAACATTGCTGAAATTGGCTAACATTGTTAATTGTTTGAATTTTTATAAATGATTTTGCCACCGACAATAAAAAATATTTAAGTTAAAAGTTTATCAAAACAAAAGAAGTTTTTTTTAATATTTAAAATTTTATTAAAATATCGTTTTTATTTAAAGATATTTTCTTTGTTTTGTATTTTACAAGTATGAAAGTTTTACTTTCTAATATATTAAAGGATTTTTAGCAATTGCAAAAAATCAGAATAGTCTTATCCGTTGTGCAAACTGTAAATATAATAATGTGAATATAATAAATAAATAACTTTTGTTTAAATTAATACATATAAAATAAATCTAGAAAAAAATAAAAGTTTCTAATATTTAATAAGTTTTGTATTTTAGTATATAAAAAGTTTAACAATTGATATCATTTAATGTTTAAATGTATGTTATCAAGAACTGAGTTTACTGAGTTTTTTTTATAGTTTTGTTTTGTTATATTTTTATTTCTACTATCTTTATTTATTTATATTATATTATTAAATATTATTAATTTTATTTATTTAAATCTTTCCATCTATAATAAATAATATTTATTTTCGTAAATTAATTTTTGTTCTTTTAAATTGAGTATGTTTTTTATTTTTGTAAATAAAAAATCTAAAAACATTTTTTAAGACACCTTAGCACAGAGAGACCAAATTTCATAAGACTCCACTTAATATAGTCAGTATATATCCGCAAATATTATTATAAACAATTCTAATGATTGATATTCAAATTTAGTAGTATTCCATTAATACAACGATAATAAATAAATTAAGTCTACTAATACTATATCCCTTGTGAAATGTCATGAATAGAATAAAATTTGATTTAATCCAGGAGAATTAAAATCTTTTATGTTGTCAATTTTAATATTTTTGTTTTTGTTTAAAACAAACAAAATTTAGTCAGCTAATAATGATGAGATTATGATTTCAGTTATTTTAATAAATATTAAATATAATAATATTAATACTAATAACAATAATAACAACAACAAAAACTAATAAATATAATAATAATAATAATAAATTTAAATAATTAAATAAATTAAATAATTAAATAATAATTAAATAAGTTGAAAATCAGAATGTATTTTGGTACTTTCTCATTGAATATAACAATTCTGCAAGAAACTAAAGAGGACTATTTAATTATCAAAACTTTTTTCAACATTATAATTATTACTCCGCAGCAAGGGCTTATTTTGTTATTCACTTATCTGATAAGTCTTATCAGATATATTAATTTTGCAATTGTAATCGAAGATAAAACTTATCAAACAAATTACAATATATGTCGCGAATTGAAGCGATATTGCAAGTTATCTCTTGTAAAACTAATAGTTTGAGGTGAAATTAGTAGGTAGTTAGTAGCACACTGCCTCATAAAGGGGGAGGGGGGGGGGGGGAGGGGGATTAAATTACAGATTAATTTCGGATTATCTTTATTACATAATGACGTAATCAACTTAATTAATTTTGTGTGTATTTTAATTAATTTTTGTGTGTATTTTTTTTCGATTTTTTGGCGCGATTTTTTTTAATTCAAATTTTTGGAACATTTTTTTAAATTCAAATTTTGGCGAATTTTTGAAATGAAATTGAAATATTTTTTTTGAATCAATTTTTTTTCAATCACACTATAGTGAGGGGGTATTTTTGACTCGATAAAAAAAGCTTAAAATAAAAATTGGCTCAAGTCGCCTACGATAGTCATAGAGGGTATTTTTATCCATAAAATTTTTTTTTTCATTCACACTTTAGTCAGGGGGTATTTTTGAAAAAGACTAAAATAAATTTCTTTGAATTGCCTAATGATAAAAAAAAATCATAAAATTAAAATTGGCTCAAATCGCCTAAGATGTGATATAGTCAGGGATAATTTTAACTAGTAATAAAAAACAATGTAATATTTCGTGTCAATACTTTCTATAGGTAAATATAGGCATAAAATAAAAATGGCTTGAATCGCCTACTGATAAAAAATTGACAGGGGTATTTTATAGGCTTGTTAAAAAAACACTTGAAATATTTGTTCACACAATTTTCATAGGCAAATTTAGGCTCTAGATAAAAATAATTTAAAATACCTAAAGTTAATTAAGAAAAATTAAAGTACCTTAAGATACATTAAAGTATATTAAAGTAAATTTAGATAAATTAAAGTACATTAGAATACATTTAAGTATATTAGAGTAAATTAAGGTTCCTCTAGTAAATTAAGATACATTAGAGTACATTAAGGTAAATTAATGTAAATTAAAGGGTCGAAAGTCAATTTAAGTACATTAAGGTACATTTAAGTAAATCATGGTTCATAAAGTAAATTATGGTACATCAGAGTAATTTAAAGTACGTTAGAATAAATTTAAGTAAATTAAGGTTCTTAAAGTAATCTAAGGTGCCTAGAGTAAAGTATGGTAAGTTAGGTAAGAATTTTTTAAAATTAAATAGAGTCAACAGTTAAGTTACATAAGGGTAATTTTTAAAGCTGAAAATTTTAAAAGCAGTTATAGTAGGCAAATTAATAAGTTAAGAATTTTTAAAGTAAAAGAGTCGACAATATTGCATGATAAAATTTATAAAATAAAATTTTTAGTATAGTTTTATCAATCAATTTTTATACATATTTTTAATTGATAAAATTTTTAACATAATTTTACAATGAAATTTTTATACATGTTTTTAATTGAAAAAATTTTGAATGTAATCTTACAATGAAATCTTTTAGTATAATTTGAACAATGACTTTTTTACACATATTGATAACGATCAAATTTTCAAAGAAATTTTTCAAAAACTTTTTTCAAAGAATTTTATTAAATTAAATTTTTGAGTTTCAGTGTTACATAGTATTGCCTAAGGTAAGTGGTAGTCATTCGCAAGAGCAACCCATCTCCTCCACTCTGCAGCAACCCATCCTTAATAAAAAAAAATAATAAAATAATAATAATAAATAATATTAATAAAATAATAATAATAATAATAATAATAATAATAATAATAATAATACTTTCAGAAAAAATAAAAAGTTAACTTACTTGGTATCAACTTCTGAACACTGATAACCCATACACAGTGAATAATTCATTAATAACTGAACAACAATCACTAGGTACTGTATACAAATAACCGAGTACTGTACAGCTCTCTATATACATATTAGGCATTGAATAATTTACTTATTCATTAAAATGCCATATTTAAATAATATTTACTCTTTCAACACAGATATTGAATCAACTCAACCCACTTAAAAAATAAAATTTTCTCTCAATCATTTCCCTTTAAAATACTTGGTTATTCACACACTCACAATATGTTATCAATAACTAGTTACTGAACAAATCAATATCAAAAACTAATTACTGAACCAATAAATATTAATGATGGGTTACTGACCAACTAATTTTGAAATAAATCACATAAAAGGTTAACAAAAAGAAATACAAGTTGAAATTTTTTTAACTTTTTCACTATTTTATCGATCATTGATGTGTCCAAATTTTTTGGTTGCTTAGTTACCTTGTCGTTATCAGGTGATAATTAATCAAATTCATTGAAACCAAATCCATTGCTATATTTATTTGGTATCAACTTCTGAATACTGATAACCCATCACACTGAATAATCCATTAATAACTGAACAACAATTACTAGGTACTGTATACAAATAACCGAGTACTGTACAACTCTCTATATACATACTAAGCATTGAATAATTTACTTATTTATTAAAATGCCATATTTAAATAATATTTACTCTTTCAACACAGATATTCAACCAACTTAACCCACTTAAAAAATAAAATTTTCTCTCAATCATTTCCCCTTAAAATACTTGGTTATTCACACACTCACAATATGTTATCAATAACTAGTTACTGAACAAATCAATATCAAAAAATTTTTACTGACCAAGAAATCTTTAAATAAAAGCACATATAAATTTGAAAAATCAAAAGAAATACAATTTTATTAACTTCTCGACTTTTTTATCGATCATTGATGTCTCCAAATTGTTTTGTTGTTTAGTTACCTGATTGCTATCAAGAAACTATTAATCATTGAAGCTCAATCAATTGTTGTATTTTCTCTGAATAAAAATTTATTTCTTTACAGTCTTGTATGTGATTTATTGAAATTATTTTGTAAAACATTGAAATTTTTCTACCATTTTTGTAATATTTTTAATTGCGTCCAACAATGAACAATTACTAAACGTTATTTTCAAAGATGAATGCCAACCTTTTCATTTATTTTTCACACGTCCCTAAATAAATTAATTGCTAACTCATCAAATAATTACTTAAATTTATTTTTATAGATTTTCTATTCACCCCCAACTCTTATTGTTTACTGAATGATAAATTAATTAGTAAGTACAAGTAGTGGTTAATCTAATTGCTAGTGAAAAGAAACTTGATTAGAAAAAGATACTTAAATTAATTTCTTGAAACATATATTACTTTCATTGTACTTGGAATAAATTTTCATATATTTATTGAAAATGATTCGACTCTTTAAATTATTAACTCAAAGATGCTAAAGGTTTGAATAAAACTGATAGAAAAAAAATTAATATCTACAGCATTACTAAAATCAAATAACTATAATTTCTGATACCATGCTTCAATACATGCATAGGTTCTTGTGTACTGATATCACTTACTGAAAACCCAAACTTATAGGAAAAATGTATGTGATTGTCTATTAGTCTTTGTAGAAATTATTTTTATTAAATTGTGGTTAGCTGGTGAATAGAATTTGATTAAAGTAGTGGGAAAGATGTAAATTTTAAATAAATTTGATTAAATTTGTTAATTCTTTAAATAAAATTTTTTAAAGAAAGCTTCAACATAGTAGCAAATTTTAAAGAGAATAGTACTTATCAATTAAAAATTAAATTAAATTAACTAAGTTGTAAGATAATTGAAAAATTTATTAGATCATTTTTTAAAATTTTATAAGGTTGTTAGGTAATTATTCTAGGTACTTGTTGAATGAAAATTAGTGTATGTTATCGACTGCTCATAGTATTTAATTCTACAATTTCCGGATAAATAATTATTAAATTCTTCATTCCTGGAAATAATCGTAAATATTTAAATTATTCAGAAAATTGTCAAAAAAACCTAAATAATGGGTAACAAAAAAGTTTTAAATACTAGTCAATTTTAGTTTTTAATTTAATTGAGTTACAAATATTTTAATAAAATCAAATAAATAGTTACATGAATCAAACAATTTCTTAGAACTGAAATATTATCGATATATCCTGATTAACCTTAAATCAATGAAAAAAGTAACAATTTTCCTAAGTATGTTATAAATTCAATCAACTCAATCCCCTTAAAAATACTATAAATTCACCTCTCAACCAATCATTTCTCTTCAAATATCATTTTAACTCCATTATATCAACTATATTCATACTTTTCATAAAAACCTATCAAGTAGATAATATTTACCCTTTGAACACTAATATTCATTCTAGTAAATTCCTTTAAAAATATTATAAATTCCTCGCTTGACCAATCATTTCCCAACAAATAACAATATTTCAAGCCATATTCAATATTTTTCATAAAAATCATAACAATACCCATTTCTATAATATTTACCCTTTAAATAACAATATTTAACTAACTCAAGCCCCTTAAAAATGACAACAAACTTGTTCTTAATCGACTATTTTTCACTAAATAAATTCCACTCTTGACCAATCTTTTCCCATCAAATAACACTTTCCCTTACTCTACCAACTATATTCATTATTTTATAAAAATCACCTATTAAATAACGATACTTAACCGACTCAACACCTTAAAAATATCAACAAATCTGCTGTTAATCGATTATTTCCCTTTAAAAGATCATAAATTCTCTTCTTAGCCAATTGTTTACTCTCAACCAATCATTTCTCTTTAAATGAGATTAATCCCAGTTATATTCATTATTTTCATAAAAAATCACCGACATATCGATATTCAACCGAATAAATCTCTTGAAATCATCTTAAAATAAAATTCCTCTCTTGACCAATCAAATCCCCTTAAAAATATTATAAATTCGCCTCTCAACCAATCATTTCCCTTGAAATCACATTTTCCGCCACTGCACCAACAATACACATATTTTTGGTAATAACCTACAAGATAAAATTTCTTTAGAAATCTATATTTAACCGAATAAGATCTTTAAAAATTCATCATTTGGATCATATTTACTATATGTATTCAACCAATCAAATTCCTTAAAATAAAAATCTTAATTTTACCAATAAAAATGAATTTTCTTTAAAGTATTACAAAATTGTTATCGATACCCAACATTTTCCGTCGAAAATCACCACAATTTGATTCTGGCAACAAATTCAATCAAATAAAAAATTCATCAAAAATGACTAAAATCGAATAAAGTCTATGTTTCCCACATAAATTTAATTTCACTAAATTAATGTAAAATCATAAAATATATATCATGTTGCTCAAATAATTAAAATTAATCAGTAAATCAAGTATAAATTCAATAAAAATTACCAGTCAACCCATAGATATAATTCAACGATTTTCATATGTATATTGTTAACCACACTGAGCATCCACTTAAAAATCTCTACAATATACTACTTTTATGATTGATATCCACGAAATCAATAAATGGAAAATGATAATAGTTATTGATCCCTTTTTTTACACTGTAAAATCAATTAAAATCTTAGGTTTCACTAAAGTATTTTTAAAAATTAACTGATTTAATCAACTATTTAAATATAACATAAAATTATAATTAAAATATCAATTACTATTCAAAATCTATCAGTCAATTTGATTCTAATTCTTAAATAATTATCTTAAATAGATGTTTCATAAACATTTTGATCATAAATTTAACTTTTATTTAAAATAATCCTAAAATCAAGTCAAATCTAATAAATTATCAAGAAATTAAGTGTTTCTAAATTATAGATTTACCCTCATTTCTTCAATAATTTCATTAAAAACATAATCAAGCCCTAAATCTATTAAAATTCAGAAGAAAACCATAAAATTCACAAAGATGATTAAAATTTATTAAAATAAATATCTCGTAAAACTAGATATCACCTAAATTATCATAAAATTTCCCTAAAAGCTCTAATTGATTTACATAGCCTAAAATTATTTTATTTTTGTCGAGTACAACCTAATCTATTAAAAGATGTTATTTATTTAATTAAATTTTCATTGAAAATAACAAGTCAACAAATAGAATTTTAATTAGTAGAGATTATATTATATAAAGAAAATTTTCAGTGAAGAAGCAATGTTGGTGTGAGAGTACATTAAGTGTCTAAAATCATTGAAATTACTGGGAAAAAAAGTGGGATAGTTAAATATATCTACTAAATAGATGAAATATCAATTGATATATTAAAAACTTACAAGGAAAATATACTTTGAATGGAGAAAATATACATCGAAGAGGAAAATATTCATTGAAGAGAAAAATATTCGTTGAAGAGAAAAAATATTCATTGAAGAGAAAAATATTCGTTGAAAAGAAAAAACATTCATTGAATAAGGAAAGCATTAATTGAAGAGAGAAAATATTCATTAAAGAGGAAAGCAATCATTAAAGTGAGAAAATATGAATTGAAGCTAAAAAATATTCAGTGAATCGAAAATTGCTTATAATAAATTATATTGTAAATTTCTCAATGATGAGATGAAATATCACTTAAATATTGGGAAATACTTTAAATGGAGTCTGAATTATTCACTGATCAACAAATATACTTAAAAGATGAAAATATGCACTGATAATGAACGTACTATAAGAGTGGATGAATTAAAAATTCAATTAAAAATTATTAACAATTGAGTTGATTTCATCGGTCGATTATATTTAAATATATATCTATATATTTTGATGGACACTTATGGGCGGAGGAATAGTTATTAAAATCAATAAACGCGCGCGCGTATCTGATACAATATAACAAGTAGGAAGAATGTAGTAGAAAGTCAAACAAATAAAGGAGCATAGTAAACAATACATTGAATAGATAAATAATTTGGTATTACGATTATAAGAAACATTTAGTTTTTTGTAATATTAAATAAATTCAGAAAATTGATGTATTTTTATTTGATTGAATTTGTTGCCAGAATCAAATTGTGGTGATTTTCGACGGAAAATGTTGGGTATCGATAACAATTTTGTAATACTTTAAAGAAAATTCATTTTTATTGGTAAAATTAAGATTTTTATTTTAAGGGAATTTGATTGGTTGAATACATATAGTAAATATGATCCAAATGATGAATTTTTAAAGATCTTATTCGGTTAAATATAGATTTCTAAAGAAATTTTATCTTGTAGGTTATTACCAAAAATATGTGTATTGTTGGTGCAGTGGCGGAAAATGTGATTTCAAGGGAAATGATTGGTTGAGAGGCGAATTTATAATATTTTTAAGGGGATTTGATTGGTCAAGAGAGGAATTTTATTTTAAGATGATTTCAAGAGATTTATTCGGTTGAATATCGATATGTCGGTGATTTTTTATGAAAATAATGAATATAACTGGGATTAATCTCATTTAAAGAGAAATGATTGGTCGAGAGTAAACAATTGGCTAAGAAGAGAATTTATGATCTTTTAAAGGGAAATAATCGATTAACAGCAGATTTGTTGATATTTTTAAGGTGTTGAGTCGGTTAAGTATCGTTATTTAATAGGTGATTTTTATAAAATAATGAATATAGTTGGTAGAGTAAGGGAAAGTGTTATTTGATGGGAAAAGATTGGTCAAGAGTGGAATTTATTTAGTGAAAAATAGTCGATTAAGAACAAGTTTGTTGTCATTTTTAAGGGGCTTGAGTTAGTTAAATATTGTTATTTAAAGGGTAAATATTATAGAAATGGGTATTGTTATGATTTTTATGAAAAATATTGAATATGGCTTGAAATATTGTTATTTGTTGGGAAATGATTGGTCAAGCGAGGAATTTATAATATTTTTAAAGGAATTTACTAGAATGAATATTAGTGTTCAAAGGGTAAATATTATCTACTTGATAGGTTTTTATGAAAAGTATGAATATAGTTGATATAATGGAGTTAAAATGATATTTGAAGAGAAATGATTGGTTGAGAGGTGAATTTATAGTATTTTTAAGGGGATTGAGTTGATTGAATTTATAACATACTTAGGAAAATTGTTACTTTTTTCATTGATTTAAGGTTAATCAGGATATATCGATAATATTTCAGTTCTAAGAAATTGTTTGATTCATGTAACTATTTATTTGATTTTATTAAAATATTTGTAACTCAATTAAATTAAAAACTAAAATTGACTAGTATTTAAAACTTTTTTGTTACCCATTATTTAGGTTTTTTTTGACAATTTTCTGAATAATTTAAATATTTACGATTATTTCCAGGAATGAAGAATTTAATAATTATTTATCCGGAAATTGTAGAATTAAATACTATGAGCAGTCGATAACATACACTAATTTTCATTCAACAAGTACCTAGAATAATTACCTAACAACCTTATAAAATTTTAAAAAATGATCTAATAAATTTTTCAATTATCTTACAACTTAGTTAATTTAATTTAATTTTTAATTGATAAGTACTATTCTCTTTAAAATTTGCTACTATGTTGAAGCTTTCTTTAAAAAATTTTATTTAAAGAATTAACAAATTTAATCAAATTTATTTAAAATTTACATCTTTCCCACTACTTTAATCAAATTCTATTCACCAGCTAACCACAATTTAATAAAAATAATTTCTACAAAGACTAATAGACAATCACATACATTTTTCCTATAAGTTTGGGTTTTCAGTAAGTGATATCAGTACACAAGAACCTATGCATGTATTGAAGCATGGTATCAGAAATTATAGTTATTTGATTTTAGTAATGCTGTAGATATTAATTTTTTTCTATCAGTTTTATTCAAACCTTTAGCATCTTTGAGTTAATAATTTAAAGAGTCGAATCATTTTCAATAAATATATGAAAATTTATTCCAAGTACAATGAAAGTAATATATGTTTCAAGAAATTAATTTAAGTATCTTTTTCTAATCAAGTTTCTTTTCACTAGCAATTAGATTAACCACTACTTGTACTTACTAATTAATTTATCATTCAGTAAACAATAAGAGTTGGGGGTGAATAGAAAATCTATAAAAATAAATTTAAGTAATTATTTGATGAGTTAGCAATTAATTTATTTAGGGACGTGTGAAAAATAAATGAAAAGGTTGGCATTCATCTTTGAAAATAACGTTTAGTAATTGTTCATTGTTGGACGCAATTAAAAATATTACAAAATGGTAGAAAAATTTCAATGTTTTACAAAATAATTTCAATAAATCACATACAAGACTGTAAAGAAATAAATTTTTATTCAGAGAAAATACAACAATTGATTGAGCTTCAATGATTAATAGTTTCTTGATAGCAATCAGGTAACTAAACAACAAAACAATTTGGAGACATCAATGATCGATAAAAAAGTCGAGAAGTTAATAAAATTGTATTTCTTTTGATTTTTCAAATTTATATGTGCTTTTATTTAAAGATTTCTTGGTCAGTAAAAATTTTTTGATATTGATTTGTTCAGTAACTAGTTATTGATAACATATTGTGAGTGTGTGAATAACCAAGTATTTTAAGGGGAAATGATTGAGAGAAAATTTTATTTTTTAAGTGGGTTAAGTTGGTTGAATATCTGTGTTGAAAGAGTAAATATTATTTAAATATGGCATTTTAATGAATAAGTAAATTATTCAATGCCTAATATGTATATAGAGAGCTGTACAGTACTCGGTTATTTGTATACAGTACCTAGTGATTGTTGTTCAGTTATTAATGAATTATTCACTGTGTATGGGTTATCAGTGTTCAGAAGTTGATACCAAGTAAGTAGTGGGATGTGTCACCGCTAGATCGTGTCACCGCTGGATCAACCCCCCCTCAGGGGGGTAAAAAAATTTTTTTTCTAAGTCTAAAGTACAAAAATTTTTAAGACAAAGACAATGACTCATTCAAGGTCATTGAAACAAAGACCCTGGCTCATTCAAGGTCATTGGATGACTCATCAAACACTTTCAAGGTCATCTAGACAAAGACCATGACTAATTCAAGGTCATTGGATGACTCATCAAACACTTTCAAGGCCATTCAAATTTTCAAGGTCATTCAAAATTTCTCAAGGTCATTCAAACAAAGACCATGACTCATCAAAAAATTTCAAGGTCATTCAAAAAATTTTCAAGGTCATTCAAAATTTCTCAAGGTCATTCAAAATTTTTAAGGTCATTCAAATTTTTTCAAGTTCATTCAAAATTTCTCAAGGTCACTTAAAATTTTTCAAGGTCATTCAAAATTTTCAAGGTCATTCAAAATTTCTCAAGGTCGTTCAAAATTTTTAAGGTCATTCAAATTTTTTCAAGGTCATTCAAAATTCTCTCAAGGTCATTCAAAATTTCTCAAGGTCATTCAAAATTCTCTCAAGGTCATTCAAAATTTCTCAAGGTCATATTATTTAAAAAACAAACAATTTTAATTTAAAAAAAAAGTAGTGTTTTAATTATTAATATTTTTAAATTTTTTATTCTATTACTTTTCTTTTTTATAAGTAATGTTTTAACTATCTCTGATTTTATTATTATTATTATAAATATAATATAATATAAAACCAAGACCTATACAACAAAAAGTTTTATTATAAAGAAATAATTCTACTATAGTTATTTTATCGAAGAGCTTTATTCAAAGCCCATTCCACATACCTCCGATATCGGGCAGCGCATATAAGTAATGTTTTAACTAATAATATTTATTATTATTATTGTTACAAGTTTTTATTTATTAATATTATTATTATAATAATCTTCTAAATTAAGATAGCGGAATTCAGAATTAAATGGAATCAGACATTTTTAATAATCGATAGGCTATTGACAGAAACCTATGATTATTTATTACTACTAAAAAATATATAAGTCAATAATAAAATTATCTAGTTGCATATTATTTCTAAATAAAATGTAATCTGGATGTATATGGTAAATATCGAGATTTTATTCAATCCTACATTGATAATACAGATAAAATCGAAATTTAACTATTGTGAACATGTTTTATAACCCTTTATATAAAAAAGCAACTAATAATAATCAAAAACATAATAAAATAAGTAAACGTACAATTTTATTATTTTTTTCTATAATATACAAAATTCAAAATATACAAAAATATATAATATTCACATAATTGTTCGTCTGATAAATTGATAACATTTTTATCAACCCATGCCCTCTTATCATCGTGGTTGTTTAGCGCTATTTTACTATTCTTAAAAGTAAAAAGCTGATGATTCCGGGACCCTATTCTAGTCTGAGGTACAGATATAATCTCGTTATTATTGTAACAATCTAAATATGATTGATGATTTATATTTGTACCTGCTAATTTTACTCCCTTAGCCCTCATAGTCGACTTATTTCCCAATAAACTATAACATTTAGGACGCAAGAAAACCCACTCACTATACCCTCCCCCTTTACTCTCATCCTTAAACTTTCCTATAACGGATGCTAGTCGTCTTGAATATAAAGGATGAGAGGGGTCATAATTAGATGTATCTAGAAGGTCATCCGAAATCATCGCTTTTAATAAAGTATCTAATTTTAAATTTTTTATCTCCAAAAAGAAGCTGTCCGTATCACCGGCAATTAAATTTATATCACAATTATAAATAGTTCTATACTTTTGCAGCTCTATATACTGCAACTGATACATCCGTAGTTTGGATAGATCTAGTACTGATTGTCCGATGTAACTAGGCCTATCCAAACATATTGAATCCTTATTAAGATGCGCGGCAAACAGATTCTCATCAACTTCGATGGTTTTTCTGAATGCCGGTTTTGACGAATATGTAATTAACTTTTCAAATGAATTACATAGTCGCAAATTCATTCGCTTCTTAAGGTTTTCAACGGATTTACCGTACAAGCTGTTATTATATAATTTAAATAAATCTTTATATATCTCGCTGACTGCATTTGCTCGCAAGTCAGTATTTTTATCTATATAATTTTTAAAAATAGGTTTCTGTGTAAATTTTATACATCTATGTACATTCACAACCTTAGCCCCAAGCGAAAGATAAAGCCTGAGAAGCCTCCAATGAAGAACATGATTCTTCTTTGGATAATGCGTGAGCATTAGCTTCTCAACTTTTGAATTTGGTGGGCACATCTTTTCCGGTCCAATCGGAAAGTCATTTAAAAAATCATGGAAATTTTCAGGGATATCAATATCAACTTCCATAGTATATCCAATATGGAAGGATTTCAATATCCGCAACATTCATACACTCATTCAATACATCATCCAAACCATCATACACCCAAACAAAATCAGCATACGGCAAAGATTGGCTAAGAGCCCAACCGTACAAATTATTTATGTCTATATACAGCAATTCGGTGTCCTCTGAAGAAGCAACATAGTGTTTGTTAACAAACGTTAACCCTCCTCGTATTCCTCCCTCGTAAAAATTGAACATTTCCATGTCCTGTAAAATCTCTATGGGTTCATCTAATGTCATAAGCGCTGACGCCCATGACATTCCAGGAATACCATAGAAATTTAAAGGTTCAAGACCATTGTATGCAATGGCCTTTTCACGAAACTGTTGAAAGTAATCAGCGAGTAGGAATACATCAACTTTTAAATAATGCATCATATAGTCACGCAAATTACCACAGTTTTGTTGCATCCAAACCAATTCAGCAGTCGCATACTCATCATCTGTCACACCTCCCATTTAGGAGGCAATTCATAAGTAGTTTCAAGAACATCAAAAGATGCGGCATAATCATAAGGAAATATACCCTTAGAATCTATCATAGAACCAGGAAAGGCAGAGGTAGTAAGAGGTAGTGTAGTAAGTGTTTTTACAGCCTTAGATAAAGAGCAATTTACAATTGCATACTATCTATAAATCTAACAGCCAGATTTTTTATATGTACAATTAAAGATATAAATTTTTCAGTCGAGGTAGGGATAATGTCTAAATTCCAAGAAGGAAAACCGTTGAGACCATGTTTTAAAATATGATGCAGATCGTAACCTTTTAAATTATGAAACACTATCGGAAGCAACTTATATATTCTACGCGCAAAATTACATTTTCGGCACGCTGCACCAAGATATTTACCTGTAAAGTGACAATGGTCTTTAGCAGGATTTACAATTGGTTTCTTGCAAAGATAGCAAGTTCTACATGATTTAAATTCTCGTTGTTCAGCGAAAGACATAAACTTATCAACTTTTTCCCTTCAACATCATAATAAGGTAGGACAATTGTGACAGCAATTTCCTCTACTTTTTTAAGAAATAAAGAAATGCAGTCAGGTCCATAAAATTCAAAATATTGTTGTGTTTTTGTGTAGTTATTTATTAGTAAAAGACCTGCTGAACTAGGCATATGAATTTGGTGATGTCTAACATCAGGTGGTAAAACCGACTCGAAATCGGCATAAATTACATAGGGAGGGGTGATGGTTTTAGAATAATTTTCAAATTTTAAATTTTTGTTATCGGGTAATGTGTAAAGGGTTGTACCCGTCTGATTTTTAGCGCATAGAGCTACATATTTATTAAAGGCATTATCCAGCCTGAAACCATTTAGGCAGTGTGGGCACCATTTACATCTAATTTGAACTGGACAATCAGGATTCTGATGACAATTCATTAATTTATTCAGATCACTCAACGCGGTGTAGTGATTCCTATCACTTTTCTCTAATAAAAGCAAATAAATAGGTGTTCCGCCAATGACCTTTGAACGATGAATTATACTTAAATGAGGATGATGGAAGACATAACTATCAGGAACCTCGTCAATTATCACAGTTGGAGTATAAGAAAGGACGTTTATTGCTAAATTTAAACTGTCAAATTTGGGTATATTTATTAATTTCATTGGACAACCCGTAATTTCGTCATATACTAAGTCGTTTAAAAACTTGGTGTATTTTGCAGGTCTAGTCCGATTTTCTAAAATTAAATCTTTTTTAAGAATTGCCAGAATACTGTTCTGTTTGCAGTTATTTGAACCTCATTTTCAAATACTCCATATATTACAACATGTACCGGTTCAGTTGTAGCTTTAGCAAAACTTTATATCTAATTGTAAATTTCCATTTTGAGGTAATTGACTCTGATTTAA
The DNA here is from genome assembly GCA_022537955.1 of Schmidtea mediterranea. NCBI lineage: Eukaryota > Metazoa > Platyhelminthes > Tricladida > Dugesiidae > Schmidtea > Schmidtea mediterranea. The sequence goes on along the minus strand of CM039679.1, from coordinate 19,619,509 downwards.
ATCAAAATCGGGTGCCAAAACAAATGTAAAAGAATGGATATTTGTTTTTAAAATCATCAAGAGTTATACCACAATTAAGGTTTTTATCCAAATAACCCATATTTCTCACTATACTCTGCATGTATGTAGCACAATAATTGTCATTATCGAAATCTTGAGTATATGTTTCTCTATAATCACTATTTTTCGATAAAGTTAGCGATGTTACTCCAAAATGTTTGAAAATTGAGCTTGATGTTAAGTATGATCCATTATATTGAGATTCGCTTTGAAATGTTACCAATATAAAGTTGGGCATACTTCTATCTCCAAATATTTGTTCTTTATAGAAAGAAGCTGAATCTTTAGCAATTGCAAATTGAACAATTTCCTTTGTTTTCAATGGATATATTGCATGTTTAGAATTAAGCCCCAGTTGATGACCGGCTAATACAGAAGGCTCAACACGAACTCTTCTCACTAATAATTTTGCATCAACTAATTGAAGAATTGGTGTTGTGGTGGCACTTGTTAGTGATAATGTTGACTCTGATCTTTTCAATCTAATGTGTACATTAACACCTGGGAGTAAATATTTCGGTTGATCCATAAAATCGAGTTGTAATGATGAGCACATGGTAAATAATTTCGAACCCTTAATCCATTTTTTCCTATCGTCATCACTACCATAACCCATAAGAGTTAAACATGTATTTTTAGTATCGCTATTATAATTTATAATAGTTTCTATTAGAGCTTTGTGAATATATGTACTGTTACCACCCTCAATCTTGATATTATTAAATCCGAGAACTGCATCTTTAAAAAGTGTATGAAACAAGAAATTATTTGGTATTACATCACAAGGTTCACCCAACGGTTTTCTATCTTTATCTACAACTTTGATCTGAACAGTTAACAATGTATCGTTCAAATCTAAATATTCAGTTTGGGAACCGTTAATATAAAATTCAATATCAGTTCTACTATTCATAATAGAATTCATCGGAAATACTTCTTCAAAGGCCCCCATTTCAATTACTGCTTGGGGAGATGGTCTATCAAATAAGCACAATTCAGATTTACCACAAATCATTTTTGAAATATAGTTCCATGTCCTTTCATTCGTTTGTTTATATGTTTATGATGTCTTTTACGTTTTTGAGCCGGTGCAGGTTCTTGTTTTTGAAACATACCTGCAACACTTGGTAGAAATTTCCCTAACTCGGATAATGCATTTGATTTCAGAGATGATAATATTTTCTGCTCATTCATTATCACATCTTTAGCGGTTTTCATACCAAAACTACCAAGGCGTTTAAGAATAGGAAGTGCAAATCTACCAATTGTTCTCAACCATCCTGATCCATACTGTTTACCAATAAAATATGGTAATTCGCCACCACTTTGGCTACCACTATACATAGTAATAATATCGTTATTGGCCATCTAATTTACGAAAATGTAATGTCAAATGAGTTTTTGTATCTTTACTAAATTCAATAAATTTACCGCTATCATCACGAATATTTATTTCTATATTGTTTATACATGATGTTGATACCGGTAAGTACATGGGATTATCGATATTTATATTGACAACTTCATCCTGGTCATATTTATCAACCCACACAGATTTCAATAGAGGAACCAAAGAATCACCAACAATTATCGGATCGATGATGTTAGTATATATGAACATTTGCCTATGAAGTTTTATTATTTTTGGTTTGCGTACACCAAAAGCACTTGCGCTATATGTTTGCTTATCTAATCCCAATGTATTAGCCAAATTTTTATCAAATGTAACTTCACAAATGTTATTATTCAGACTGAATTTACATATTCCATCTTTAACAAATTCAATAGTTTGAAATATATGTAAACAATTGAATGAAATATATTTATGTAATTCTTCAAGTGTTTCAATATATAATTCATTAGTAAATGTAAATGTATCTTCCACCTCATTAATATATGATACAGATATTTTGATGTTTTCGATTGTTACACTTTTCTCATCAAATGTTTTGAAACGTATTAGGTATTCAGTACCAGGAACAACAATGATAAGCTTATCACAACCCATTCGCTTGGCATCCTCAATACTTTCAAACTTTATTGTAAATGGACTATAATCACAACTAACATTCAATCCATCTTTGAAAAACATGCCACAATTTTCATCTAAAATCTGATTCGGAATATGACAATATCGTTCAAAATTATTGATTGAGAAAATACCACTACAGGTTTTGGGTACACGTTTCTTGTAACCGATTTTACAATGACTATAAAATGGGAATGTATTGTACACAAATGTAAAGTCTTGCAAAGCAACTTCCCAATTTCCATGTAAATAAATGAGATTTTGAAGATCAACCATAAATTTACTTGCTTGATTTTCCGGATGGATTAGCGGGCAACTATTACTAGGTAAAATTGTATAGAAACTCATTTTACTAGGTCTTTTGATGATATCCATGAGGGTTTTTGATATCCATGCCATTTGACAAAGTATTGTTTATCCTTACCCACCAGTTTAGTTTTCAATATTTTCTGAATTCTGAACACTGTAGGTTTTGAAATAACTTGTAATTCCTGTTCATAGAATTTCCCTTGTATTACATTGTTATCACTATCTTTAATAGCATACATTACAGGACTCTGTTTAGTATTAATTTTAATAATTTGAAATACTTCATCACTCCAATTACTATCGAAATTTTTGATGAAAGGTGAAGCAGATATTTTACTAATTCTAACGTGATCACCAACTTTATATTTTGGTTTTGTAATAGCAACTGTTTTAGACCGTACTGATTTAGCTAATGTTTTCGAGCTGATATCTACGGGTCTCAAACCATTCAGACCTCGATGCGATGAATTATTATAACTAACAAGTATTTTCGGTAATACATTTATCCATATTTTATTACCTTGATGCACGAAATATTTCTTCAATCTATCCCTCAATGTCCGGCTTTGTATTGAGAATGTACAGAATAATGATTTATTTTGAGACGATCCAGGATTTGCTTAACTTTACTATTGTAAAACTCCTTGCCTATAATAATAATAATAATAATAATAATAATAATAATAATAATAATAATAATAATAATAATAATAATAATAATACCTAAATCGGTTTGCAAATTGTCTGGATGCCCATTTTTAAATAAATTATTAATTGCTTTAGATATTTCCTCTGCAGATTTTGTCTTTGTTGGTACACCGCGGGCAAAACGACTGAAAACATCAATACATGTTAAAATATATTTATAACCCTTGTTAATCTTCGAATACGGTATCATCTCCATCAAATCCATTTGCCATAAATCATTAATTTCGAATGTCTTATAAGCTCTCGTTGGAAATCTTTTCCGCATTGGTTTGTTTAAACTGTACGCAAGCTGATCTGACAACCACTTTTGCGTTTCCTTTTTCGACTTTGGGACTCTTTTCTTTAACTTTGCCACTACACCGAAACCTGCCTCGTCTTCTGGGTTCGTCCAAATCTTCTCCATTACAACAAGATGATTTAAATTTTAATTTAACATTAGGTAATGATTGCCCCATCGTTTATTGTGATAATAATGATAATGCTAATGGTAACATTGCTCCGATAAAACCACCTTGTTGTTTATATATGATTTTTCTCATTTGCTGTCGATTTTTATTATTTACTAGTGATAACAAAGGCTTACGATGTTTATTCAATACTAGTTTTTTAGAATTACTGATTTTAATTTTACCTCTGACTACTTTTAATAGAATTTTGAGTAAATCATCGACAACAAAAGTTGGAAATGATTGTAAAATAGACATTCTTTTCATACTCGAAGCCTTTAACAATGCATTAAAATATGGGAAACTCCTATGATTTTTTACAATTTTAACTGTATTCTTACTCTTTTTAATTATGTTTTTCGAAATAAGATTCATTGCAGGGTAATTCTCGGTTATTAGTTTTTTAGATGGTGTATAACTGGTTTTTGGTGGAACACGCTTCTTTTTAATACTTTGTCTAAGTTTTCGGATATTTTTAAGCCTGGATTTCATAAACATTGTTACATGTTAATGTTTTCAACTTTGTTTATATACCATGGCACCTTCTTTATTGAAAATATCTGTTTTTACCCGTAAATCATCATTGCATTGTTGTGTGAAATCAAGAAATATATATCCATGTGGTGATTTTGTAGCATCTTGAAATGCACTGATGAGAAAATTACAATTATTAGGGTATGCCTGTCGAGCAAGAAAATCAATAACTGTTGCATCTCTAGGATTCTTGAAAATAACTAAATATTGAACATTTAAATTCCTTGTTCGATGTGCGCTACCCTGATGAAATAGATTTTGAGTAATAAAGATCACAGTAACACCAACATGTCTACTGATTTTTGTGAATAAATTATTAAAATCCTTTTCTTTATTAGCTTCCTGATACAAGTCATCAATAATAATGACATCACCTTTCCTTAAACGACTTGACCAGTTTTTATCGAAACCCTTTACTATTTTCATGTTTTTCAATTTACAGAAATTATCTTGAGTTAATCCATGTTTTTCATCTACACCCCTATGCCAATAAATCTTGTTGAATTTTGTTTGAAATAAATTAGATTTCAGTAATTTACAAACAAACATAGTTTTACCACTACCACTTGGGCCGACGATTTGATATACAGCATCATTTCTTAATTCCATTATTAATTTGTATGATTATAGGTTTTTGTTTATATTATATAATTTAACTCTTTCTAAAAAATCATATATATAGCTTAATATTTCTTTATTGTTTAATTATGTTATCGAATATAAATTATAAAGGAACTTTTGATGTGTCAAAAATGACGTTTCCAATTGGTAAACCCCAGCAAATTGTAGATAGGAGTGGAAAATACCCTATAATATTTTTCAAATCCGGCAAATGCAGAATCATGGGATGCAAGAAACCTTTAGACGTCAATAAATTACAATATAGAATAAAGGATATTAAAATACAGTCAATTACGGTTACCATGGATATGAGACAATCTATCAATCTATACAACATGTCAACAAAATGTCTTTGTATGTTCGAACCAGAATTATTTCCTGCACTGAGGCTTTTAAAATACAACCCAATGTGTGTTAACGTGTTTGCCAGTGGTAAAATAGTCATATTAGGGTTGCGAAATCTAGAGTACAAAAATATTGTTACAGACATACAAAATGAAATCACGGGATTGGTCAACATCTGATTGGCTAATGATTGATTAAAACAACTTGCAGATTCATTTCATTTCATTTTTAAAATGGAAAATACTACACCAAAGAAAAATATGCAGAAGAAAAATACCAGTCAATATGGTAAATTATTATTATTTATTTTCTTTTATTTATTATTTATTTAGACACATATGCCCCGATGGTAATTGACCGAATTATTTATTATTATCCTCAAATGAAGGAAATTTTGAATATCAAGGAGCCAGCAATGATCGAACCGGCAATATATGAAGAATCAGGAATTATGATTTCCGAGTTGATTAGACAAGCTCTTTGGGATAATAAAATCAACCGCATGGTAAAGGAAATGGAAACGGAATACCCTTCTATTCTGGGTTGCAGTTGCTGCAATTTTAGGTATCAGCGATATGTTGAGTGGAATATAACAAACTCGGTAAGAAACTTACAAAAAATGAAACTTTTACAAAAATAAATGTTTAGAATTTTGATTTTTGTTTTGTTTTATTTTATTTGTTGATAATATTTTTATTTATTATAGTTTTATTTTATGGTAACAATAATAATAGAATAATAATACAATAATAATAATAAAATCAGTGATAATAATAAAACATGATATTAATAATAATCATATAAAGAAATTTTATATAGATGAGAAATTTTGATGTATATAAAATCATATACAAACTCAATGTATGGGTTTTCTTTATTCAGTTTTGTTTCTGTATGCAGTCACGCACTTATCATGCACTGCCTTTGTTATAATTAATGATAGAAATATGCATTATTCTGATTGGTTAATCAGTATCTGTCAAGGGTATAAAAGCTCGTCACCACCTTATAAAGATCATAAATCAAACATGACCAAGAAAATAAGTGTCTAACCAGTTCAGATGTTCCACAATTATAAAATGTATTTTTTAAAGGAGCCAATCAATATGCAATTGGCAAATCCAGTCAAACTCAATAAAACTCAATTTCAATCTCTTGCTGGGACTCTCTCAATGTTATATATCAAGGATATTGATAATACGTTCAAAAAGATCAATTCCAATTTAAAATGCAATGAAAATGCTTTCTTCACCAGTCAATATACCAGATATTATGATGCATTTACAGAAATAGGTTTCAAAGAACAGGAAAACTGGTATTTAACAATAGCAATCCAAGGATATAAATCTGATCAAAATGATGTGCTTTCTCCAATCTGGAAAATTGTTACTGCTAGACTTTCACAATTATTTTAATGTATAGTGTTTAGTGTTTAATAAATGTATTAATGTTTTCTTTGTTATTCTATAAACAAATTATAATTAATTTTAAAATATTTTTAAAAATGATGTCTGAAAAAGGTAAAATATAAAATATAAAATAATTAATTAATTTCGTTTAGAATATTTAATAAACTTTTTGTTTGATAAACTCGAAGAAATAACCGGTGTAAAAATTAGAGATATGTTGACTCTAGTTGAAGCATAGAGTAAAGAAGATTCATGTTGTGATTCTGAATGTCAGAGTGATGATGGAGAAATTGATAATGAAATTAATAATGATACTGAAATTATTAATGATACTGAAGATATTGCCGATACCAAAATTATCAATGATGAAGTTGAGCCTACCGAATTTAAGACTTGTGTTGATCATGTTATAGAAAATGTAATGACAGAATATTGTGGTGATGAAGAATGTACATGTAATAATCAATAAATCTTTAAAAATATAGTTTTTATTATTAATAATAAAAAAGAAAAGTTTATTAAAATCTATGATAAACTTTATTACATAAATATAAAACCGATGCTACAGTTAATAGTTTTAACAAAAATTTACAATTTGCGATATAAATATCTGAACGTTTGGCTTCTGCGGCAACTTGAATAATCGCTGACCATCCACCGTTGTTTCTACCCACGGATCAATTTTTGTTTTTATCACCTAAATAATGATAAATTAATAACAATATAAAGTAATTTACCTCTATAGACCAGTGGAAATAATTTTCATAGTCGGATCCAGATTTTAATATCATGTGTTTCATATACATTAATCCTACTATTATTCGCATCCATTTATTATTTTCATCAAACATGTAACTAAATATTGATTTGAACGCATTCTTTCTCTCCAATGTTGGCAAATTGAGAATTTTTTCATAATCAAATGGAATGTCTTCTACGATTTTCTCGGTACGGTTTACCATGAATTTTATGTTTTTAATGATATCATCTTCTTCTCTATTATTAGAGACCAGATCATTCAACAAAGTTATAAAAAATTTAGTTTCTGGCATTTTATAAAAATATTTGAAAGTGTAAGCTTATTTATACTATATTCGACCAATCAAAATCATGCAATACTAAGAAAATATGTAAAAATATATAATGGAAATGACAATGATGATTTGTCATGTTCTTTGTTTGAATGACCTTGAGAAAATTTGAATGACCTTGAATTTTTTTGATGAGTCATGGTCTTTGTTTGAATGACCTTGAAAGTTTTTGAATGACCTTGAGAAATTTTGAATGACCTTGAGAATATTTTTGATGAGTCATGTTCTTTGTTTGAATGACCTTGGGAAATTTTAAATGACATTGAAAGTGTTTGATGAGTCATCCAATGACCTTGAATGAGTCATGGCCTTTGTTTGAATGACCTTGAAAATTTTTGAATGACCTTGAGAAATTTTGAATGACCTTGAGAAATTTTGAATGGCCTTGAGAAATTTTGAATGACCTTGAAAATTTTGAATGACCTTGAAAAATTTTTGATGAGCCATGGTCTTTGTTTGAATGAGCTTGAGAAAATTTTTGATGAGTCATGTTCTTTGTTTGAATGACCTTGGGAAATTTTGAATGACCGTGAATGAGTCATTGTCTTTGTCTTAAAAGTTTTTTGTACTTTTAGACTTAGAAAAAACAAAATTTTTTAACCCCCCCAGGGGGGTTGATCCAGCGGTGACACGATCTAGCGGTGACACATCCCACTACTCAAGTAAGTTAACTTTTTATGTTTTTTGAAAGTATTATTATTATTATTATTATTATTATTATTATAATTATAATTATTATTATTATTATTATTATTTTATTAATATTATTTATTATTATTATTTTATTATTTTTTTTATTAAGGATGGGTTGCTGCAGAGTGGAGGAGATGGGTTGCTCTTGCGAATGACTACCACTTACCTTAGGCAATACTATGTAACACTGAAACTCAAAAATTTAATTTAATAAAATTCTTTGAAAAAAGTTTTTGAAAAATTTCTTTGAAAATTTGATCGTTATCAATATGTGTAAAAAAGTCATTGTACAAATTATACTAAAAAATTTCATTGTAAGATTACATTCAAAATTTTTCCAATTAAAAACATGTATAAAAATTTCATTGTAAAATTATCCTAAAAATTTCATCTTTAAAAATTATATATAAAAAATTCATCGATAAAATTATACTAAAATTCTATTTAAAATTCATGTATAAAAAATTTCATTGTAAAATTATGTTAAAAATTTTATCATTTAAAAATATGTATAAAAATTGATCGATAAAACTATACTAAAAATTTTATTTAATAAATTTTATCATGCAATATTGCCGACTCTTTAACTTTAAAAATTCTTAACTTATGTAATTTGCCTACTATAACTGCTTTTAAAATTTTCAGCTCTAAAAATTATCCTTATGTAACTTAACTGTTGACTCTCTATTTAATTTTAAAAAATTCTTACCTAACTTACCATACTTTACTCTAGGCACCTTAGATTACTTTAAGAACCTTAATTTACTTAAATTTATTCTAACGTACTTTAAATTACTCTGATGTACCTTAATTTACTGTAATTTATCTAAATTTACTTTAATATACTCTAATGTATCTTAATTTACTTTAGTCCCTTTAATTTACCTTAATTTACTTTAATATACTCTAATGTATTCTAATGTACTTTAATTTACTTTAGTTATTTTAAATTATTTTTATCTAGAGCCTAAATTTGCCTATGAAAATTGTGTGAACAAATATTTCAAGTGTTTTTTTTAACAAGCCTATAAAATACCCCTGTCAATTTTTTTATCAGTAGGCGTTTCAAGCCATTTTTATTTTATGCCTATATTTACCTATAGAAAGTATTGAGACCAAATATTGCATTAGTTTTTATTACGAATTAAAAATATCCCTGACTATATCACATCTTAGGCGATTTGAGCCAATTTTAATTTTATGCTTTTTTATTGTTAGGCAATTCAAGACAATTTATTTTAATCTTTTTCAAAAATACCCTCTGAATATAGTGTGATTAAAAAAAAAATTTATTCAAAAAAAAATATTTCAATTTAATTTCAAAAATTCGCCAAAATTTGAATTTAAAAAAAAATGTTCCAAAAATTTGAATTTAAAAAAAATCGCGCCAAAAACTAGAAAAAAATTTCAAAAAAAAATACACACAAAAATTTCGAAAAAAAATACACACAAAAATTAATTAAAATACACACAAAATTAATTAAGTTGATTACATCATTATGTAATCAAGATAATCCGAAATTAATCAGTAATTTTATCCCCCTCCCCCCCTTTATGGGGCAGTGTGCTACTAACTACCTACTGAAATTTCATTGGATTTCCTATCCGAATGATCAAAAAATATTATTATTTCTGAATTATTAAACAAAACGATGTTTTTTTAAGTAAATGGAACAAGCAAATTCAAAATGTGAAACTCGACTTTAAAAAAATGTTTAAAAATGTTGAAAGATTTTATGTAATTGTTCAATGAAATAGATTATTAATGTTTTATAATAAATTGAAAATTATTAATTATATGTGAACTAATAGAAATAAGACACTTGACAACCGCAATAAAATGAGTTGAAAGATCAAGCTATTACTTGTTTACAATGATTTTGAATAATTATTTCATTATATATTTTGTTTTTTATTCGATTAATACTGATCAATTATGTTTGACATAAAATAAAAAAATTATTTTTATTTATTAATATCATTTAATATTTATTTTTATTATTGTAATTTTTAATTAATTCTCTAACTCGTTCTCTATTTCTCAATTTTAATATCTAATAATAAAAATAAAATTCACATTTGAAAACTGACAAATTAAATTTTGAAGAATTCCTTATCTTTCTCAAATACTCACTTTTTAAATCACTTCATCTTGATGTCCATTTAAAAATATTACATATTTTTGCCTCCTTACTATGACATGACTAATTTACAATTATAGTAAAAAAAATTATTTTTTCAACATAAATCTATTTTGATTTTGATTTCTTTTATTGTCGTTTCCTTCAATCTATATTTAAAACGAATGAAAATTGCAGTTTATTAATTTTTATAAAAATAATATTTTGTCAAGAAAATTAAATTTTCAGAAAAAAGTTGCTTAGAAATATATTTAAAATTGTAAATTAATTTTAAAGGAAAAATGAAACAATTAATCCCTGGGGAACTTTAAATTGGTCACTTTCAATTATAAATAAAAATTAAATTCACTTGATGGAAATTGATATCAAAGAAAGGGGGGTCAGGTCAGGTCATCTCAATTTAAATTTAATTTGGCAACATTTGAAAAATATCTCTGCAAATTAAAATAAAATTTACATTTTTTAGCTAAAAATTTCCATCGATTTTCATCTAAAACATTGTGTACTATGTTTTGCTTGTTTACATAATATATTTATTTATTCACTTCAGAAATTCGCGCAAATTGAACAAGTGCTTAAATTAGATTAAAATGGATTTGTCATGTTACATTATTTTGTTTTAAATGTTCAAATGAATTATTATTATTTCTTTTATCGATTATAATGCCGATTATGTGTGATTGATGTTGTTTATATTTGGTTTATATTATTATTATTATTATTATTATTATTATTATTATTATTATTATTATTATTATTATTATTATTATTATTATTATTATTATTATTATTATTATTATTATTATTATTATTATTATTATTATTATTATTATTATTATTATTATTATTATTATTATTATATTTTTCTCTATTTAAATGCATGAACTCATGTAAATATAAATAATAATTTTTATTAAACATTAAAAATCCAATACTGTTATTATAAATATATAAATATTTTTTTTTCAATTTCAGCTTGACAGATATGGCACCGAAATATTCTGTCAGCACAGACGTTGCAAGCTAAATGTCCACATTGGACAAAAGCTGTGTTTAAATGTCCGTCTCGGCAAATCATACATTCATTCTGAAAATAAAAATAAGCAATTAATTTTTATTATAAAAAATTAGTAATAATGAATTATTATTTATTATTGGATCTAGTATAAGACATTAATTTGCTATTCTAATATTATTGAGAATATTGAAAAATTAAAAAGATTGTAAAATCGATATTATAAAATAAAAAAAATTCTAAAAATTAAATATGTAAAATAAAATATTCTGTGAGTGGAAATATTTTTGTCAGTTAAAACTACTTTTTATTAAATTGAATAGTTTAATATTTTGTTTAACGTTTTATATATTTTCTTTTTTATTTGTATACACAAACAGATAGTACTATGCGAAGAAAATGCTAACAAAAGTCTTCGTCAGTGCATAAAAATGTGTTGAATTTCTCGTTTCCAATAACGGCATGATAATACTCCCAATTTGACCACTGTTTGCTCAAATTATTAATATTACTGTATGTAATTTACCTTCATATCAAGTGTGAAAAAGATAAAAATGTTACACACCAAAATTTATTTTATAACACAACACTAAAAAGTATTTTTACAAGTATTTCAGATTTTTAAATAAATAATTAAATAAATTTGGCAACGATTTAATTAAAAGATAACGCCAATAAAAAACTTTTCGTACGATATATTTCGATAGCATAACTATCATCTTCAGGTACTCAAAACCAACTAAAAATATTCTGAATTAACATTTAATTTAAACAAATTATTTTTTATTAATTTAATTTTGTAATAAATAAATATTTATAAAATATATTCAAATAACTTTTAATTAATTTAAAATTTCATTTATATTATAACTTTTTAAAAAAAATTAATGTAATTTAAAATTTCAATTACTTTAATAATATTAAAAAAAAGTTTGTTTTTAAAAAAACAATACATAAACATGATTTAACATACGTAAACTATTTAAAAACATTCAAAACATTCGTAGTCACAGCACTTTGCACATTAATCTTTGGATCAAATGACCTTATCAACCTGAAGATGATAGTTATGCTATCGAAATATATCGTACAAAAAGTTTTTTATTGGCGTTATCTTTTATTTCAGATTTTATAATTAATTATTATTAAAAGTTATATATTCAATAAAATTTACATATTTCTAAGTTTTTTTTATTAATTTTAATTTTCTAATGTTAATAATATTTTCCTTTAAATGTATTATTTTATTATAAATTTCAGATCACCTACGCTTTATTTTTAAATGGGTATTTCTAAATCTTTTACAAATGTTTTCTATCATGATTTATTTCGAGATTTAGTTATTTATTTGCAGTAACTTTCTCCCCCATTCCATAAATTCTACCAATCTTTTTTCAACAATTTAAATATATTTATTTAAAATATATTCAAATATATTTAAATTTAATATTAATATTACATTTATAAATTACATTTTTCGATGCTTTCTTTTACATTTTCAATAACTTTCATCAATATATAATAATGTTTATAAATTTCGAAGGTTTTAAATTGGAATTTTATTAAATAAATTATAATTTACATTGATCATTCTTCCGGGAAAGATCCGATGTGATATAAATATCCGCAAATTGTATTTTGTTATAATTGAAATGTCCTTTCCATCTGTGTGTTTACCTAACCCTCAAATTATTTTTATGTTCTTCCATAGTAAGTTCACTTAATTTCTTCCAATATCTATAGTTCTTGACGTTATTTCAAATAGGTGCGTATATTTTATTATATATTAATCACTTTTTATAGTGAATCTTTATTTGTGATTAAACCACTGATGTAACTCGGGACATTCTATGAAAAACTATTTTGTTGAATTTTAACTTAGGTAATTTAATTTGTTTGCAGAATTTTCACTTTTAAACTCCTTCACGTTGTCGAATTTATCTACAAGCATTTTGTATATTCAAACATTACTTTTGTTTCGACAGGCTTATTGTCATCATCAGGTAGAGAAGAAAAAAGTGTTCATCTTTTAATAATAATTAAATATCAATAAATAAAATCTACAAAATTAAACTATTTTTGTTTGGAATTTTTAATTTCAACTTAATGAATTATAATTAATTTAACGAATAAATGTTTATTTTAACTGTCATAATTGAAATAATTATTTAAAATAATTATTTGTATATTTAGAATAATTATTTATTTAGAATAATTTATTTATTATTTAAAATATTTTATTAAAAGATGTATAAATAATAAATTTAATAACTATTACTTCAACCGGGGTCGAATTCATAGTGTACTGAAATTATAAAATGAAATATTTTATTTAATCATCATTTTTTACGAGATTTGAAGAATTCGCCATACTTGACTAAAATAATGACAATAATAATTAATAGATCTATTACAAAATGCTTAGACAAAACATTTTCTTATGTAACTAACTTTTACATTTATCCGATGAAAAGATATATGACAAAGTGTTTTCTCCTTTATTTAATTTAGCTTTCATATATATTGTTAAAATAATTCTATTTACACAAACTCTAATAATTTGAATTAAATTTTGTATCATATAGAGAAAGACAAATTTACAATTTAATTTTTTTAATTAAAAAATAATAGCATTCTTCAAAATTAAAGAAAAACACCAATCCAAAATATATATTCAGCTACAATATATTTCGCCAGAATTTCTGCATTCGTCAGGTAGTAACTTTAAACTATTTAAAATAAACTATTTTTATTTAAAAAAATTTTCTGCTTTTAAATACCCAAGTAATTTATCAAAAATAAAAAATCTTGCTTTAATAAATCACAAATTTTACAAAATTTTACAAAACCGAAACTTTAACAAAATTTAAATATAACTTTTAACAAATTATTTAAATTTTTTTTAAAAAAAAACTATTTTACATTTAGTTTCATCCTGATCCAAAAATTGTGCCTATTCCATCAGTCAACGGAAATGACGGGCAGTTTTTCCAATGTATGTGGTATTACATCCATGACATATAAATTGAAAACCAATATCCGAACAAAATCTAAGTAGGACTCGAAATATACTTATAAAAATAAAATTCAGAAAACAATTGTATTCACTGATATTAATCAATTCTTTTAGATGGTATTCAGATCTTGGTAGTAGTGGGATGTATCACATCCAGCACACCCCTTCCCCCTCCCCTCCCGCCTGCTGAGAGAAAATTTTTCTAAGTACAGATTTTTCAGAGACAAAGACAATGACTTATTCAAGGTCATTGAAACAAAGACCATGACTCATTCAAGGTCATTGGGTGACTCATCATAATTTCTCAAGGTCATAGTATTTTTTAAAATTTAAAATTACTACTTATAAAAATAGGTAGTGTTTTAATTATTGATATTTTTAATTTTTATTCTATTACTTATTTTTATAAGTAACGTTTTAACTATTAATATAGTTTTTAATTATTATTATTATTATTATATTAATATTATTATTATTATTGTTATAAAAAAATTTTTTTCTATTAAAAGTTTTTATTACAAGTTTTATTTATTATTATTATTATTATTATTATTATTATTATTATTATTATTATTGTTGTTACAAGTTTTTATTTATTATTATTTTTAAAAAAGTTTATTATTTACTGTTACAAGTTTTATTTATTATTATTATTATAATTATTATTATTAAAATTACAAGTTTTATTAATATAATTATTTTTAAAATTTTTTATTTATTATTATTATTATTACAAGATTTTATTAATAATTTTTTATGGCTCATGTGCTTGTTACTCTTATATTGATCATGCCTTTATTATTCATTCACTCCTATTGATCATATCTTTATAAGTCATGTACGTGAAATGTTTAATAATATTATTGATGTGTAACGAAGACATTGAAAACATATATATATAGTGTTAAATAATATTTACTCTCATAAAATGACATTAGGTATTTCAGAATCACCTTTAAATTATACAGAAGTTTTATTTTATTTTTATTAATAGTATTAATCTTCTAAATTAAGATACCAGAATTTAGTATGGAATGGAATCAGACATTTTTAATAATCGATTGACTGTTGACAGAAACCTATGATTATTTATTACTATCAAAAATAAATAAGTCTTTTAAACATCACAATATTCAAATTCTCGTAGAATTATTCGGTTTCAAAAAGTCACTAATGAAATTATCTAGTTGTATATTATTTCTAAATAATATAAATCCTACAGAAATTATTATGCTTGATATGAATGCATTTTTAATTTCAACATATTTTTAGACTCTTCACTTATGAAATATAACTATGAAATATAATTATGTTATTATATTTGATAAACACAAAATTACTTAGACCAATTATATTTTATGAGTATCTTTTTTTTCACATTAATTTTAACGTATTTATGAATATAGCAAATTTCCAACATACACGGATTATGTTAGTCCACAATGTAGATGCAATACAAGTGCATGTTTAACAAAGACTTGACTAATGAATTTATATTAAAAACTATGGTTTTATTAATTGATTTTAGGAATATAGTTATAAAAAAAACTTTTCAAATTATATTGATTAAAAGTATACCCGCTAGCCTTTAATATATCAAGTTTTGACTAAATAATAACATTATTTTCACTCCCATCATTCGATTCCGATGAGTTTAAATGGATGAATTATTTGTTTGTATTTTTAAATATAATAATATCTTTACACTTTATTACATTTTATTTACAAGCTGGTCGTAGGTGGCTATAATCTTCCTAGTCTGCAAATAATTAATTTGGTAGTAATAAACATTAATTAATTAATTTAGTGCCTATGATACTTTGTAGTGTCCGCGCATAAAAGTTGTGTAATGTGTAATTACTCGTCAACCTAGGCTTAATTTGTGCAATGAAGCCAAGGTACTTTTTGACCTCACTTGGTCTGTCAATAATTAAGCATAAACTTCATATTATTCTCTCGTATCGTAATTTTTTATTGTGTTTTTAACTATATTAGATCTCAGCCATTTCAAGATATTTTCAATGAAATTTTGGCTTCTGAATGATCATCATCAATAAAAGGATTTATCAGACGATTTCGAACAATTATGTGATAAAAACTTGTATATTATTGAAAACTAAACTCGTACATTTTCATTTACTTATTTTATTATGTTTTGATTATTTTATTATTAGTTGCTTTTATAAATTAGGGTTTGAGATCATGTTTACAATAGTTAAAAGTAACTTGAATAATATTTCTTTAGTAACAAAATAACATTTATTACATATACACAGAATGGTACTCATCAATGATTATACCACAACTTTCACACCTATTAAAGTTTTTAAAACATGATGAACAAATAATGATATGTCCACATGGCAAATATAAAATATTGACTTTATTAATTAAACAACTTGAACATGTAAGATAGTGTTTTTGTACATCATCCAGTTTATCCTTGATTTTTATTTCGATTTTATCTGCATTATCAAATAAAACTTCTGTATAATTTAAAGGTGATTCTGAAATATCTAATATCATTTTATGAGAGTAAATATTATTTAACACTATATATATATATATATGTTTTCAATGTCTTCGTTACACATCAATAATATTATTAAACATTGCAAGTACATGACTTATAAAGATATGATCAATAAGAGTGAATGAATAATAAGGACATGATCAATATAAGAGTAACAAGCACATGAGCCATAAAAAAATATTAATAAAATCTTGTAATAATAATAATAATAATAATAAATAAAACTTGTAATAAAAACTTTTAATAGAAAAAAATTTTTTTTTTAACAATAATAATAATAATATTAATAATAATAAAACAATAATTAAAAAATATTAATAGTTAAAACATTACTTATAAAAATAATTAATAGAATAAAAATTAAAAATATTAATAATTAAAACCCTACTTATTTTTATAAGTAGTAATTTTAAATTTTAAAAAATAATATGACCTTGAGAAATTTTGAATGACCTTGAAAAAACATGATGAGTCATTCAATGACCTACTATTGGTTATGAATATTTATGTCATGGGTATAATGCCACATGCATTGGAATGACTGTCCATTATCTCCGTTCTCAAGTTATTGATAACTGTCGACTGAAAGAATTAATACATAAAATAGATACATATAATAAGATACAACATTTCAACATTGTATTCATAAAATGGTAAAGACTATCATTTTGTTTAGATAAATGGGAAAATGTTTCATAATATGTTTGAATAAAATTAAATACTAATGTACTAGAATCTTTCTAAATAATGTTATCTGAAACCTTTTTTGTATTTAATAAAAAATTTAACATTGGGTATTAGTCGAAAGTTGACAATTTAGATCTGGCGCGCAAAATAATCTTTGATAGGGTAAACTTTACCTCAACAAATTCTTATAGGATCTATCCACTTCAAAATTTTAAAAACTTAAGAAGTATATTAATTAATTTTATTTATATAGCATTGCTAATTATGGTTTAAGAAGAAACTTTTTCTGTCAAATTCATTCGCAATTTCTGGGCTAGAAAGAATATAGATTGAAGCTTGATTAGATAAAAACTGTGTGCTCATTTATTAGCTTATGTATGTAGATTTTTATAGGAATCTAATTTCCAATTATAAACTTCATCTGATTAAATGTAACTTAAAGTATGAGTGTATCTATCTGGCAGTGTACACATTTATCTGCTTATAACAGACTGAATATGGAAATGGTATATTTCTTTAATGTTTTTACAATTACACATTGTATTATTTGTTTTTAAAAACAATTTTCAAAGGTCTAATAAATAAATAAATTTAAAGGTTTCATTTAGATATTTTAATTCCTAGTAATTTATATATTTATATATGTATTACATTAGTGTGTTAAACAAAGTTACCAATATATTTTATACATTGAAAAAAAATTAAAGAAGTATTGTACATAATAATAATAAAATAATAATATTTATTTAATAATATATAAATATGTGAATAAAATCAATAATTGATACTTACACTATTAATTGGAATAGAAGGCTTAATTAATAAAAAAAATTAACAATTTAATTAAATTCAATATCTTTCAAATCATCAATTAAAGCATCATTAACTTTTTATCAAAAGAAAATATAAAATATGGTATTAAAACAAATGCAAGTTATATTTAAACTTTTTAAAATATTTTTAGTTTTTTTGTAATACTTTCAATCTTTCCATTAAAAATGATTAATTTCCATTAGTTTTGCGTTGCATATACGTAATGATCTATGATAATGTTATTTTGGACCTCAATGCTATAAAAAACTTACTTGTTTATATTTATAAATTTACATTTCAATTTCGTTTAACCCTTTTTAAAGCAGAGAAAAGTAGAAGGTAACGATACATATCATTACATAACTGTTACCAATCCTGATAGGCTCTTGAATTGTAGCAATTGTAGCAATTTCCCGCTAGGTTCAGAACAAACTTTATCAATATTAGTTACCGAAAATATTTCAAAATGGAGCTTGGGAAATATTTTCTTTTCGGGGGCAATAAAAAGGGTTAAAATATTGATAAGCTCTATCAGCCAATATTTTTGTTTTTTAAATATAGATAATCCACATTTATTATTCTGTAATATTTATTAAAGATGTCTAATGAAAATAAAAAGTTTTTAGGCCTAAATAAGTTTTCCACAGTATAAAAATATAGTCATTTTTTAAGTTTCACTTTTGTATAAATTGTTTAAAAGAATGTGTATTTATATATTAATTAAATAAATGTAACTAAACTTTGTATTTCATTTTAATTTTTTATTTTCTGAAAATTAATTTTTTTAATATAATAAAATCTCGAATAAAAGAAAAAATATCCTAAAAATTTTACACAAAGTTTTGAGAATAAATTAGTATGTAAATTATTTGTTTATGTTTAAAATATCAAAAATTAAAAAGATATCAAATTTAAAATGCGATATTCAATTAAGTGACCTTCAAAGTTGGAATATTTAAAGTAATTTCAAAGATTTACTTTGTGCAATAAATTTAAATACTAAATTATTTTATCAGTATAACTCAAAACTAATATATAAAATAGAAAATTAGTTTTCTATTTCAACTGAGGATAAATCTATTTAAAATTATATTTTAATTATATATCATGCAAAAATATAATCATTTTATTTTTTATAACTTATAGCTTAATTAATCATAATATACATCATTATATAAGATTACCACTTCGATTGTGTCAAATTCCTGAAAAGACAAATATAAATACAATTTTATTATTACAGCAGTTGTAATATTTATAAATGTGCATGTTCAATAAGTTTACAAATCCTTTTATACGTTGAACAGTGAAATAAATAGATATATATATGTATATATAATAAAAAATAGTTATTAAATATCTTAGTAATCTAATTATTCTTATTTTTGGACATAATTACTAAATTACTCTATTTGCAAATTAAATATTATTAAAAAACCCAACGAATATTTAAAAAAAATTACTTCAGCTGAAATGAATAAATGTTGTTCAGTTTTTACAAACTCTCAAAATATAAAATCGCTCTTTTTAAATTTCGATTTTACTGTCAAACTATTGTGACCCCCTAGCTTTTGGCTGCATTTACAATTTAAATTATAATTTTTTATGTAATATACGACCGCGCTCATTAATCACCATTGGATATTTTCATTTCTTTTTCGGTTTCCTTAAGATAACTCGCTAAACTTTGCAACACAATTTCTCAACACTTCATTTCTTGTGACACACTTATTCAATAGAAATTTCCATGCGACACACTTAAAATTTCTTTTTTAACATATTCGACGTTAAAAGGATAGATGTAAAATTTAATTAATTATATTTTAAAAATTAAAAAAATTTAAATCAAAGAGATTTATTGTTGATATTTTTTAATTTATTAACTTGTAATTAATTAATTAAATTGAATTTTTTCACTTCTTTTTATGTCACTTTCCACTTATTGTCACACAAATAAAAATCCCCGGTCATTTCCAATTATTAACTAACTCTGTATTTTGTCACTCCGCGTACTGTCATAAATTGGTTAATGTCACACACATTATAGTCACCCCGGTGGCTGACTTTACCTGCCTACTATCACAAATCTTATGGTCTCACCAATCTTAATAACATAACATACCAGGCTTACATTGAAAGTATGCCATACGTGACTGACGGTGTATTTGATGCTGTTGCTTATGTGAATGACAATCAAAGATAACAAATTATTTTTCTGTAGGCTAACTCTCCATATATTTTATGACTTTGTTTGACAATCAGTTAGAGCCGACCATGTAATTTTATCATGTACTGTACTAATGTAGATGTTTAGTTTGCCTTATAAAGTTAATGTTCTACTTGAATGCTTCAAATGCGTGTGGCCTATGTATTTCAGGACAAAAATACAACAGTTTTGCTGAATGCATACGCTATACACCATATAAGCCCCCAACAACCTGTATTTGCACAACTCCGCTTTATGTCAATTTCGCTTGTACTCACTTGTTTTTATTAGGGTTTGACTGTATATACTAAAACAGATTTATTTAATTATTTTGTCAAATAGAGTATATTTGTTTATTGCAGAGAATCGTTTTTTTATATTTAAGACATGTTTATTTAAAAGATTTGATTTGTATTATTTCATTACACATACACAGCACAAGTTTCCAGCATTTATTAAAATATGAAGTTAATAGATTTTTCTTTGTATTTCTAAATACCTAAGACTTAT